>CP139504.1:216960330-217560330 GCA_021014915.2 Artemisia tridentata subsp. tridentata
TGGACGCATATCATTCGGATTATTTCCGAGTGTCTGGCAAACACTTATTTGGGGCATTTATTATTGTGCTTAATTGCATACCAATTCGTCGAGCTTCGGGGTCATGAGCTTAGAGCATTGAATTTATATATTTTTGGCTATGACGTTATATTTATTGTGATTGTCATGCTATTGAAATCTTGTGGTCCGCACTTTACTTATTTACTTAAACCTATGAACTCACCAACAATTATGTTGACCCTTTTAGCGTGTATTCTCAGGTAATTAGGCGATAATAATCATCTTTGTGTGGAGCAATAAAGTCACATTTTGGAAGCACATCATGATGAGGATGGTCTTTGCACTACTTAAGCGTTTGATTATGTATTAAAAATCTTACATTTTGATGGTGAACTCTGATAACTATGTTTTGTAAAACTTAATTTTAAATCAAACGCTTGTTTTAAAACGACTCACTTAGAGGTCGTTCTTTATTCCTTGTACTTTGTGACCGAGAACATCACGCCCCCGGAATTCCATTCCGCTGCAAACACAGATTTTGGGAGTGTGACAGTTTTTAATGCTATTCGTTGAAGGATAAAGCTGCTCATTAAAACTTACTGCTGCTTATTGAATAATACTACTGCTTATATGGAAGTACTGCCTTGTTAATGTTGCTCGACATGAAACTTAATGCTGCTAGCTGAATTTTAATGTTGCTTACTTCAAGTTACTGTTGTTTGTCTAAATCTTGCTGCTGCTTTTTAACTTACTACTGCTCCTCGTTATCTGTTAATACTATTAGTAAGTTAATGTGTTATCGAATTAGTGCTGTTGTGCTTATTTGTAACATACTACTAGAAGTTTTTGAGGTTTCTTATGTATGAAAGGGGTACGTTAGGGTTGTGAGAAACCCTAGAGTAGATTCTGTATCTAGCACATCTGGAATTGATGCTAATACATATGATGGGTTTTATTCAATTAATGCGACTGATTTAAGGAGTAACCCTAAAAGATACGCTAATTGAGATTATTCATGACACAAGTAGAGTTACTCATCACAAGATTACTGGATTTACTTGTTTGACAAATAAGATTACATCTTTGGGGAGTAAACCTTGTCATGACACGCAACCTGATGGAAGTAAAGATGTGGGAGGCGATGGGACTTCAAGTCTTGGTATAAATGTTCGAGTTCCGGTTCGTGTGGAAAGTTTGATTGAGGTAGTTATCATGTTCATGCTGATTAGAAGTTACTACTATACATGGTTTCTACTGCTCAACCATAGAACTGCTCTTCATTGTTACTACTGCTTGGTATCGAGTACTACTGTTAGTCATTTTTAGAATCATGCTGCTCTTTATGGAGGGTACTACATGGTATTCGTTACTATTAATAGTTAGTTATTCGTACAGTTCTTATGGTTACTTCAATTGGTTAACGTATTGGTTTCTGGGGAAGAATATGTTAAAGTGTTTAACCATTTGAGGGGAAGATTTTTACTACTGCTAAGTCATCATTACTACTGCTAGTTTAAGTTTCTACTGCCTTGAATTCATTATTCTTATTATGCGTTACGGAAGGTAATTTGAGACATTGGAAAGCTTGGATTAGAACTTTAATATATGCTTTGTAGTTGTAAAGATCAAAGTTGTATGTGTTCTCTGTCCCTTAATGGATAATGACAAAAAAGGGAAGATGTTACAAAGGAAACAACAAGTTCATGGAGATCTTAAGTTAAGGCGAAGATCAGATTTGAAGATGTATAAGATGTTCAAGTGCTCAAGTTGTTTGTTTTGTCATCATCAAATAGGGGAAGATTGTTGGGATTTATTGATTTGATAATAACAAAAGGACCAAGATCGCTATTATGGAATTCTAGAAAAGATGGAGGATTCTAGAAGACTTGTTGAAAAAGATAAAGATCAAGATTAGGAAATATTTAATTTCCTAATACAATTATGTTTCCTTTGTAAGTCTAGATGAACTCTATATATAAAGAGGTCCATAGACATCATGTTATGTATGTGTTAATCATGTTTTAGGAACACATCACCGATCTCACCACTTGAGATCGGTTCACGCTCCAAGATCATTAGTTTCCTTTGATCCTTGTTACAAGTTGTATAGCACGTTCTATCTTGATCAAATAGAATTGGAGCTGGTATATGTGAAACCTTGTTAATAACATTGTGTTTTGATTAATTCCGCTATGCATATTGTTTATCTTTGTTATTATTAATCCTAGATGAACTTACAACGATCTTCACATGTGGTGGCATTTAAGTGATGGGATTGACAAAATGAACATGTTTAGATGATGAAGGATCCTTGATTTCATTACCCCCACTTGTGTTTCTAGTAGGTTTACTTGAAGGGGTTATCACTTGATTCTTGAGAGCCTTTAACAAGTTGTTGATTTTATTTGTCATCTCGCTTTGTTGTTTTTTGAAATCGGCTTCAAACTTAGACAAGCGAGCTTCTTGAGATGACATAAAATTAGATACCAATCCTTCAAGATTGTTTGAATTGTTGGAAAGGGAAGGATTATTAAAGGGACGATTTGAGGACGAACTGCTTGGTTGAAAACGATTAGGTGGGTTTAAAAATTGTTTTGAGACGAATTTTGATTTTGTTTCCACCTAAAGTTTGGGTGATTTTTCCAAGAAGGGTTATATGAATCACCAAGAGTATATTGCTCGGGTTTGAAAGTGAACCACTTATCTCCCGCTCCGTCGATACCTAAAGATGCATAATCCGCAAAAGCTTGTTCGGGGAGTTCCATGCAATCACGAGTGTCATGGGGACCATTACACGAAGAAGTTATTTTGTTTACTTGATGTGAAGGTTTAGGAGCTTCGTAGGAACTGATTAGAAACTTGACTTGATCTTCAAATTCAATGATCCTACGATCGGGAATGCTTGAGTTATTAGAAGGCAAAGATATTGCCTTGACGGTTTTGCTCAATTCGCGAGGGTCATTCCAACATTCGTTGTCATAGAGAGCAAGATCTTCTATGATACCCCACGATTCTTCCGCATTCTTATCACGAAGCTTACCACCGGCCGCTTGGTCAATGGTTTGCCTTGTGGAGTGATTGACATGGTCATAGAAAATTTGAACTTGGGGCCAAAGATCGATGCCATGATGAGGGACTTTATGGAGTAAGTCCTTGAAACGAGTCCACACTTCGTAAATAGTTTCACCTTGACGTTGTTGGAACACCAAAATGTCATTCCTTAACTTAGTAGTTCTCCTCGATGGGAAAAATTGTGCGAGGAAATGATAAGTAAGATCATCCTAAGTCGAGATGGATCCCGTGGGTAGACGCTCAAGCCAATTGCTTGCTTGGTCATGTAGAGAAAATTGGAAGAGACGCAAGCGTGTCGTCTCCCGACTACAACATCAAGGTCAATGGAATCAACAATTTAAAGAAAATCCTTGAGGTGTTGGTTTAGATCTTCGGAACGAAGTCCATGGAATGCACATCCATTTTGCACCAACCAGATGGTGTCGGATCGCAAGGGAGACACATTGGCTCTTTGTGGAAGCTCAATGGTGTTTCAATAGCCTTGGTGGCTTGGTTTGGAGTACTCACCTACAGTACGGGCTTGGGGTGGTTTGGGTGAGTTTCGGTTATTTGGTTGTGCTTGGTGTTGTTGTACTTGGTGTTGTTGTTCTTGGTCTATGGGTTCAAAGATATTATCACCCACCATGATGGAAAATGATATGGGTTACGAACAAAGGGAACACAGAAAAATATAAACTACAAGAAAGCTAACAGAAGAAAAATAAAAATCTCACTTGATATGAATCTAGTGAGTAGACCTAAACGAGATAGAAATCGAAACCTAAATTATTCCCCAGCAGCGGCGCCAAAAACTTGATGCGGATATTGTAAACCTCAAGAAGTTTTACAATCCTCCTAGGCAGTGTACCTAACTGTTGTAGTGTAGTATAGGTAAGACACGGGGGATTGATCGTTCTCTAGGGGAATAGTGTTGTGAAGGTCAAAGTGTATGACGAGATAGGTCTAAAGGTGAGGGATGATTCTTTTTGTATTTTTATGTTTTTATAAAGCAAATTAAAATATCTCGAGGTTTGAAGAGTGAGTTTTTTTTAACTACTAATTAAACCAATAAAAACTAAATTATACTAAAAATGCAGAAAAGTAAATTGGTAACTCTTATGATAGATAAAGGTGTTTACTTAAATTATCCTTACTCCCTAGTTATGTCTTATTGATTAGTCAAATTGTCAGGTCCTTGTTTTAATTGGCGCATTGTATTCCTTAATATTGGTCGTAGGGAGGTGCCATATGCCCTAACTCTATGAATGTATAAGTCTCATTTAAGAATCTTAAGGTCATTAAAACTCTTACTATCAACAAGTTTCAATTCATGCAATAAATACAATGAGAAAAACAACTAGTGCACTCTAGTGTTGCGTTTAGTCGGATGTACAAGCTAATACATATAAGAATGCAGCCGGTTTTCCTACTCCTAACGCGAGGAAACCAATTAAACAAGGGACGACAATCAATAATTAATAACTAAGTTTCATTCAAATCTAAGCAAACACTAATTAGTTTAGTCGAGCATGTTAAAAAAAAGAGAAGAAACACATATAATCAAACAGAACATAGACATATTGAATTATTAAAGAGGAATTACTTAACTTCAATTAAACATAGGGTTTGGGGGCAGAAAAAACCCTTACAAAGGCTCTGGAAATCGTGCACAATGTGATCCTCTAAGATGTTACACGAATAAAGGAAAACATACGAAAGTATATATATATTTACATTGGTGACGGCGTCACATTAGGGTTGTGACGCCGTCAGCCCGCGGTCATTAGAGTTTCGTCGAAAGCTGTTTCGCCTTTGTGACGCCATCATGTACTGATGTGTGACGCCGTCATAAACTGTTTCCTTGGTGGTGCCGCCGTTAGCTCTAAAGCCTTGTAAATTATCTGAACCGTCACATGTAAAATTTGCATCAAATCATCATCTCCAAATGCAAGTGACGGCGTCACGTTGTAGCTTGTGATGCCGTCAGGGTCCCTTTTCTTGACGAATTCGCGACTTGGTCGTTTTCTTCGTTTCTTGGTCCAAAATAGCCAAAAACATGTCGGTTTCCAGCTTCCGCGTCCCAAGTACCTAAATGTGAAAAGAAACGACTTAGGGCAATAACTGATCACATATGTACGGGTTTAGAGACTAAATGACCCCCTAAAAACGCACGTTTTAAATCCTTGTCATTAACCAAACAACATGGGAGGTCTGGCATCACTCCCTGCTGCCAATGCATCTTGAGTTGTAGACATTGTGATATTGGATCTTTGATATGATATGTTGTTTTGTTATGAAAAGTTGTGTTTAATCTTTTGAGTATGAGTTTGTTGATTAATTAGATGTTTAAAGTCTTGTGATTATGAGTTGATTAAAGTCTCTTAACAATTTGCACACCAACGAAGCTGTTATAACTAATTAAGTTCAATTGAGATGGAAAGTCAAGTTTCATAACAAAAAGTCAAAGTCTCTCAATCCAAGTCTCTTAAAAGATAAGTGAGTGTCGCAAAATTTGCGGATAAAAAGTCTTGTAATCAACCTCTCGCAACAACAAGTCTCGCAAACAGTTTATAATACCAAGTATTGTGAAATCTCGCAACAAACTCTCGCAAACTCAAAATAGGTTTCTTTCGTAAAATGTGGGTAAAAAAAGTCTCGTATTGCACCTCTCGCAACAAAATCTTGCAAACCCTTCTATGGCAATCTTATACAATAGTAACTATCGCCAAAATTTGTGAAAAAATAAAAAAATTGTGAGACAAAGTCTTGTAAGGAGCTTCCGCAACAAAAGTTTTGAAACCACGATTATGATGCCCTAGGAAAACGACAAAAGGACAAGGTTCGCAAAGAACAAAAGCTTAGTATACCACTTTTTGAGAGAGTTCGCAAAGAAAATCTCCAAAAAGTCAAAACCCTAATTTTGCGAAGAAAAACATATACTTTTTGCGAAATTTTTGAAAAATTACTACTTTTGGAACCTTATAAAACACGTTTTCTTAACTAAAAATCACCATTTGTTCTTAAAATTGTTTAGTTAGTTTAATAAACACGTTTCTCCAATCTCCTAGAATGTTTTTCAGTCACGTCTTTTAAGTTTAAGCACATTAATGATTAAACTCAAAAGCTTTTAAGCACAGACAAATATTCTAGAGAGAGAGTAACTTTTTTATAAACTATAAGGAATGTTAACTTTATAACTAATGATGATATTAAGCTACGATAACACAACTAAGTGAAACAACGGTTCATATATGACTCTTGATACCAATTGTTGTCACCTTGATCACGAGTCTACTACTAAACTAGATAGAGAAAGTGGGTGTGAACACTTAATCCTAGTGAGAGAAGTGAGAGAGATTGAAACAAGTCTGAAGATATAATATAGACACACACCTCATAACCCATGAGGTAGGGGTATTTATACCCATACACGTTAAGTTGTGAGACCTCACAACCGGTTAGTTTCCCCTCGCAACTATACAAGTGTTGTGAGGGTTCTTGGTCTCACAACAATACATACCCTAACTATTACAAATAATATCATAGAAGACCTTACACTATGATTTAACACTTTTAGGTGTCCTAACATAAATTTATTATTGCAACACACACCTCACAAGTGAGACTTGTGAGGGTATTTATACTAGTAAATAGATATGTTGAGAGACCTCTCAACTTATTACAAGGATATGTTGAGAGACTTCTCAACTAGTTGGCAAGCTTTTCCTTCCCCCTCTCGACGATACAAATGTCGAGAGGGTAAAGGCCTAATCTAGTAAACTATCTGTATTTATGTGTTCTAACAGTTTTTTAGTTAGATATTAATAATGCTTTCTTATATGGTGATTTGGTTGAAACTGTTTTATATGAAATTATCTGATGGTTACTTTCCTGCTAATGACACTACAGTTTGCAGACTTAAGAAATCTTTATATAGGTTAAAACAAGCTCCTAGGAAATGAAATGCTCTTATTAAAAATGGTTTTAGTTAAAGTAAGTCAGATTATTCTTTGTATACTAAGTCTGATAAAGGTGTTTTCATTGCTTTACTTGTTTATGTTGATGATATTATCATAATTGGCAATTGCAGATCTGAGATTGAAAAGTTTAAAATCTTTCTTAAAACTAAGTTTATGATTAAAGACTTAAGAAAATTAAAATACTTTCTTGTATTGAGGTTATTAATACTGATAAGGGTATTTGTCTTAATCAAAGAAAGTATTCTCGGGATTTACTTTCTCAGTTTGGTTTGCTTGCTTGCAAGCCTGCTAATACTCCTTTGCAGTCTAAGTTAGTTATTACTAATGAAGCTACTGAAAGTGATCCTTTGCTTGATAATATTACTGATTACCAAAAGCTTATGGGTAAACTGATTTACATGACTAATATCAGACCTGATATTTCTTATGGTGTTCATTGTTTAAGGTAGTTTATGCATTCACCTCTTAAGTCTCATCTCAAAATTGCTTTTAAGATATTGAGATATCTAAAAAGATCTCCATGTATGGGTCTTCATATTTCCAAAAGCTCATGTATGTCTTTAAGAGCTTATTTTGATGCTGATTCGGCTAAATGCATTATTACCAAAAGATCTGTTACTGGTTATTGCATTTTCTTGAATAATTCTTTGATTTCTTGGAAAAGCAAGAAACAAAATACTCTCTCTAAATCCTCAACTGAAGTAGAGTATAGAGCTCTTACTTCAGTTACCAGTGAAGTTATTTGGATTTATAAATTTTGAAAGATTTGAAATGTGAAAATCTTTTACCAGTTTGTGTTTACTGTGACAGTAATTATGCAATCAAAATTGCAGCTAACCCAGTTTTTCATGAAAGAACAAAGCACCTTTAAATTGATTACATTTTGTAAGAGAAAAGTTTTTAAGTGGTGTTGTGAAAACTGTTAAAGTGGATTATGCAAATCAAATTGCAGATATCCTTACAAAAGGATTGGACACAGTGCAACATAAAAATTTTGTCAATAAGCTGTGCTTATTTGACATATACCAGAAATCAGATGAAAGGGGGATGTTGAAAATGATGACTTAATTTGCTTTTTGGTACCAACTTTAAGGACTAATGTTGCCATATTTTTATTATGTTTTGTAGGCCTTGCTGTTTGTGTACAAATATGAAAAGACTTGTCTTGAGAACAATAAAAAGAAAACACGGAAGGGCTTATTTGCATGGATCCAGGGACTCAAGATTTCAATATGTCAAAGTTTATATTCAGATGTATATAAGCCAAAATTTTGGCTCATTCACTCATAACTCTGCTATCAAATTTCTCTCTCTCATACTTCATTCTCTTTCAAAGTTGTAAACCCTAAGTTTTCAGATCATCTTGATCTTGCTAGTTCTGTTTGTTGTCGTTTTTGTAATAGAACTATTATCATATAGATAATAGATCCATACCAGAATAGTTGTAGCGGATTGCTTGGTTGATTTACTCAGTTCTGATTGAAATCAGTTTTGGTTTAATAAAAGTGTTTTGGGTATTCATCTTGTATTTTTCTACACTAAATTATTGTAACGGTTAGAAGCATGAAAAGACAACATCACCCCTAATTTACTATTCATTTGACAATTTTTTTGCCACTGATTATAAGGGAAAATGTTTGCCGCACTCATTCAACCAGCTTTCTCTGGCAACCTAACATATAATACACTTGTATCCTGTCGTGGCAAAAGCTCAATATAAATCTCATATTTATCATAAATCTAATAAACCAATTCTGGTCATTCATTTTTTAATCAAAAAAAAAAAAAAAACAAAAAACAAAAAAAACTTTCACCTTTTAAAAAAAAAAATAAATATCTCGCAAACCGTTAATCGCTACGCCAAAAAAAATCATACAATCGTGACGAGAATTAAATTATCTTTCTATAGTTATGCACTTCTATATAATTTCAACGATTTTTTTTTCAAAATTTCCTCCCAGAAAAAAAAAATCGTCGAAAGTATATAGAAAAGCATATCTATAGAAAGATAATTTAATTCTCGTCGCAATTGTGTATTTTTTGTAGCTTTCAAGATTTACCGTTTGCAAAATATGTTGTTTTAAAAAAAATGTGAAAAATGGTTTTTTATTAATTTTGATAAAAAAATGAATGGCTATGATTGATTTATTGTATCTATGACAAATATGATACCTATATTGATCTCGACTCGTCCTGTCGTAACGTGCGAACATACGTAAATCTTGTTACAATGCAATTAGTTACTAGTGAATATTACTTAAGATCAACATGAGATATATTCAGGGGGATGTGTTATACATACCCTCACTATGATGTCACATCAAGGAGGGTTTGGTCAAACCGTACAACTTGCGATGCACACCGTACAAGCCAGCGATGCATCCAATGATTGGATACCATAAACTCACCTGTATTCAGGATGTTGTATGTTGAAGTACTTGATATGAATTATCAATGAGGCAAGTTATTTGGACCCTCCCATAGGGAGCACTACAAAAAAACAGGCTTTCAGAGACTGAAAAATCAGTCTCCGATACACCATGATCAGTTACGGATGGTCTATCAAGGACTGATTTTGCTAGTCACTAATCAGTGATAGAAGCTTAGTTACGGAAAATGACGTTATCAATTGAAATTCAGTCCTTGTTGTATCGAACCAACGAGGACCAGAGATCAGTCACCAAAATAAAAAAGTCAGTCCTTATTTCTATGGGTTGGTATCATGTTATTTCAGTCCCCAATGCATATTATCGGCGACTGAAAAGTCAGTCGCCAATACTATGTTTGATCAGTTACTAACACATGGATTTAGGGACTGAAAATTAGTCCATAAACATTGTTTATAGTCCCTAATACATTTCGTTGTTTTGTAGATCACCGTACCAAATCAGTCTCTAATTATAGGATTTAAAAACTGATTAGTCTCCGATGAAAGTCTTTAAAGACTGATTGTTAGTCACAGAATACAAACGATCTCAGTCTATGATTTGCTACTTTTTTTACGTTTTTAAATCAGTCCCTTTTTTTACGTTTTTATACGTTTTAATCCATTTTAGTCCATTTTTTTACGTTTTTATATGTTTTCATCCGTTTGTATAAGATTTCATCCGTATTTTTATGTTTTCATCAGTTTTTGTCTGTTATATTTTAACGCTTTTATACGTTTTCATCCGTTTTAGTCCGTTTTTTTACGTTTACGTCCATTTTTATACGTTTTCATCCGTTTTTTACATTTTCTTCCGTTTTGATACGTTTTCGTCTGATTTTAAACGTTTTCGTCCGTTTTTATAAGTTTTCGACCATTTTTAAACGTTTTAGTCCGTTTTAATCTATTTTTATACATTTAAGTCTTAGCTATGATGTCCATGTACTAGGGACTGAGTTGTGATTCAAATTCAGTCACTAACAAATTTCCCTCCAAACTTTTTTTTATTGCGCAAACATATTTGTAACTGAATTTTAGTCTTAGGTATGATGTCCATGTAATAGGGACGCAGCTGTGACTGAAATTCAGTCATTAAAAAATTTCCCTCCAAACCTTTTTATTGGGTAGACATATTTGTAACTGAAACTTAGTCTTAGTTATGATCTCCATGTATTAGGGACCGAACTGTGACTATAATTCAGTCACTAACAAATTTTCCGCCAAGATTTTTTATTGCGCAAATATATTTGTAACTGAAATTTAGTCTTAGATATGATGTACATGTACTAGGGACTGAATTGTCACCCTTATTCAGTCACTAACAAATTTGCCTCCAAATTTTTTTCCCGTACAGGCATATTAGTAACTGAAATTTAGTCTCAGATATGGGGTCACTGAATCGAAGACTGATTTTTAGTCGCCGCAATCAGTCAATAAAAGGTCAGTCCTTAAAAGTATCAGTAACTGATGTTTCAGTTACCGATGCTATGTATCAGCGACTGATATATCAGTCCCTAGAAGTTCAGTCTCTGAAAGCCTTTTTTTTTGTAGTGAGGGTTTCTAATCATTGCACACATCGTCGGTTTATACGGTGTGCATTGCGGGTTGTACGGTTTAACCAGATCCCCCTGATGTGACAATATAGGGAGGGTTTGTATAACACAACCCTTGTTAATAAACTCAAGGAAACACTTTTGTCCTTCTGGGCGTTTCCATCGAAGTAGAATAAGTTGGAATGTAGTCAAGGGTTCTGACAACAATACTAAGTAGAAAGTTACACAATAATGCACATAATGACATTGTATATTTTTAAACAATAAGAATTTGTTAAACCATCCACACCATCAAAATACATAATGACATTGTATTATTACAGTGAATAAAAAACATACAAAATACAAATATATATAAATTCCAAATCATTTGAATTCAGATAATCATTTCAATTCAATTGAAACCCAGCCAGAAAGATTGTCAAAACATGCACAAGTTTTTTTTTTTTTATTATTATTTTTTTTATTATTTTTTTAAAAGTATATATATACGTCTGCCGTACAGCCGTACGTATAGAAATAAATAAATTTTCAAGCCCATTTCGCAAGGAGCGACATAAGACCAGCACCCAAAAGAAGTGAAACATTTGAAAGCAATTGAAGTATCTTGTTCTTTTGCATCCTTGGGTTCATGAAGTCTGGTGAAAGAAGGTCGACAAGTGCCATGTAGATCAAGATACCTGCCGATGCCGAGTTTAAGACACCCTCTACAATTAGAGCTGTAGAACTGTCTTCTTTATAAGTGTTGGTTACCAATATGCTTATTACAATCCCGACCGGGGTTGTAAGGCTAAAAAATGCTCCCATGATCGTAGCAGCAAATGACTTAAATTCCGTTTGTAATAAAGTTGGGAAAACTGGCTTAGTCTACATTCTTAACAAGAAAATCATATAATCTTCCATCTCTTAAACAAAGAATACGCAAGTAATTGGTAAAAATATGATAAGAATAAATTTTTATCTAAATATGAATCTGACATGAGATATCAATTTGAAGAACTCCTAAAAAGCAACATTACAGTAACAAACTTAAGAAGAACTATCACATACAGATAGTCATTTACGGTATAAAAACGCAAGCGATATAACACATGCACAGTTGTTTACTCGCGGCTTGGCTCGTGACTCGAAATCATAAATTTTACAAAAAATTACACGTTTGGTCCCTGTGGTTTGCTCAGATTTCATGTTTAGTCCCTAAGTCGTTTTAATTACACCAGATATAACTATTTTGAAAACCTTGCACTCATTTAGTCCCTATTTTGGATGGACCGTTAGTTTGACCGTTAAGTGTTTAATTAATATTTACCCGTTAGTCCCACCGTTAATATTTTTTGCACCGTGGTCCTCATTGTTTAAAATGAATTAAAAAGGGCAGCATAGGCTCGAACTCGGGTCGTGTTGCCCAAAAACCAACGACCCAACCACTGGACTAAGTGTCCAGTGGTGTAATTATATCAAAATAATTACATTTAACCTTCTTTTTTTGATCAAACTCATTTTTATCCGTTTTCGTCTGTTTTTATACGTTTTCGTCCGTTTTTTTTTCGTACGTTTTTATACGTTTTCGTCCGTTTTTCTACGTTTTCGTCTGTTTTATACGTTTTTGTCTTTTTTTTTTTTTACATTTTCGTCTGTTTTATAGGTTTTGTCTGTTTTTAAACGTTTCGTATGTTTTTTTACATTTTCGTACGTTTTTATACGTTTTTGTCTTTTGTTTTTTACATTTTCGCCCACTTTCATCCGTTTTTTTACATTTTCGCCCGTTTTTTTACGTTTCCGTCCGTTTTTTACGTTTTCGTCCGTTTTTATACGTTTTCATCTGTTTTTAAACATTTTCGTCGGTATTTTTTACGTTTTTGTCCTTTTTTATACATTTTTGTTCATTTTGTATACGTTTAGTCTATATTTTTACGTTTTTGTTTTTATACATTTTTATACACTTAGATTATACGTTTTCGTTCATTTTTTTACATATAAAAACAAATGAAAACGTAAGAAAATGAACAAAAACATATAAAAATGAACGAAAACGTAAAAAAATAGTCGAAAACGTTTAAAACCCGACAAAATGTGTAAAAACGAACGAAAAACGTAAAAAAACGTATAAAAAGGATTGAAAACGTAAAAAACGGACGAAAACGTAAAAAATGGATGAAAACGCATAAAAATTGATGAAAACAGATAAAAATGGACGAAAACAGTAAAAAATGGACGAAAATGTAAAAAACAGACGAAAACGTATAAAGACCTATGAAAACATAAAAAAGGGACGAAAACACATAAAAACGGACTAAAATGGCTTAAAATGGACAAAACCGTATAAAAACGAACGAAAACGTAAAAAAATAAGATGAAAACGTTTAAAAACAGACGAAAACGTATAAAAAGGACGAAAACGTAAAAAAATGGACGAAAATGTAAAAAAATGGACGAAAACGTAAAAAAATGGACGAAAACGTAAAAAAATGGACGAAAACGCAAAAAACAGACGAAAACGTTAAATATATTTTATTTTGATATAATTACACCACTGGACGCTTAGTCCAGTGGTTGGGGCGTTGGTTTTTGGGCAACAAGACCCGAGTTCGAGTCTATGCTGCCTTTTTTAATTCATTTTAAAAAATGGGGACTAACTGTGCAAAAAATATTAACGGAGGGACTAACGGGCAAATATTATTTAAACACTTAATGGTCAAACTAACGGCCCATCCAAAATAGGGATTAAATGAGTGTAAGATTTCAAAAATAGGTATCTCTATTGTAATTAAAACACCTTAGGGACTAAACATGAAATCTGAGCAAACCACAGAGACCAAACGTGTAATTTTTTCTAAATTTTAATTTATGATTCGACACGTAAGAGAAGAAGAGACTTACAAGTACTAACATATATCATATATCCTAAGGCAAAAGTTCTTTATAGATCCAACTTTTACCATAGAACCCATCAAGCAATCTTAGCCACTCATTTTTTTTTATCAAAATAAAAAAAATAAACTTCCATCTTTTTTTTTTAAACTTAAATATCTCGCAAACCGTAAATCGTCAAGCTACAAAAAAATACCATTGCGACGAGAATTAAATTATCTTTCTATAGACATGCATTGTTATATACTTTCGACGAACTTTTTTTTTTTTTTTTAATTTCCGCCCAGAAAGAATCATATATGATTCGTAAGAATCATATATGATTCGATTTATGATTCTTACGAATCATATATGATTCTTACGAATCATATATGATTCTTTCTGGGCGGAAATTAAAAAAAAAAAAATTCGTCGAAAGTATATAACAATGCATATCTATAGAAAGATCATTTAATTCTCGTCGCGATGGTATTTTTTTTTGTAGCTTGAAGATTTACCGTTTACAAGATATGTTGTTTTTAAAAAAAAGATGAAAAATAAAAATGAGTGGCTATGATTGGTCCATTGGTTCTATAACAAATATGAGATCTATATTGATCTCATCTCTATATCCTAATTCTTTAAAATAAGTTGTAGATCTTTTGAAATGGGATAACGGCATGAAAAGGCACATACTTGCCACCTTTTGTCATTGTATGTAGCGACCTTTTTTTTTTTTGATTGTGGCACTAACTTTTCTAAATCGTGCCATTGTGTGTATCAGTGACCTGCTTAGGAGGTCCAGCAAGTTAAGTTAACGATCGTTTGTTTTATTATTGCAGCGTTAGTCCTTTATACTTAACGACCGTTTATTTTATTATTGCAATGTTAGTCCTTTACACGTTTTCATCCGTTTTTACGCGTTTTCGTCAGTTTTCACTCGTTTTTTTTCCGTTTTTGCACCTTTTTGTCCGTTTTCACACGTTTTCGTTCGTTTTCGCACATTTTTGTCGTTTTCGTCCGGTTTTACACGTTTCGTCTGTTTTCACACTTTTTTTTCTTCCGTTTTCAACGTTTTTTTCTTCGTTTTTCACGTTTTCACATGTTTTTTTTCCGTTTTTACACGTTTTTGTCTGTTTTCACGTGTTTTCGCACGTTTTCGTCTGTTTTCACACGTTTTTGTCCGTTTTCGCCCGTTTTTACACGTATTCGTTCGTTTTCACACGTTTTTTCCCCCTTTTTACACGTTTTTGTCCGTTTTTACACGTTTTCGTTCGTTTTCACACGTTTTTGTCCGTTTTCGGCCGTTTTTACACGTTTTTGTTTGTTTTCACACGTTTTTTTTTCCGTTTTTACACATTTTCGTTCGTTTTCACATGTTTTTTTTTTTCCGTTTTTACACGTTTTCGTCTGTTTTTACACGTTTTTGTCAGTTTTTACACCTGTTCGTTCGTTTTCACACGTTTTTGTCCGTTTTCGCCCGTTTTTACACGTTTTCTTTCTTTTTGATACGTTTTTTTTCGTTTTTAAACGTTTTCGTCTGTTTTCACACGTTTTTTTTATGTTTTTACACGTTTTCGTCTGTTTTCACACGTTTTTTCCGTTTTTACACGTTTTTGTCCTTTGTTACAAGTTTTCGTCCGTTTTTGCACGTTTTCGCCCGTCCTTTACACGTTTTAGTCTATTTTCAAACGTATGAAAACGGAAAAAAAAGGTTAAAAACAGAAAAATGTGTAAAAACAGACAAAAACGTGTTAAAAACAGAAAAAAAAGTGTGAAAACGAACGAAAACGTGTAAAAAAAAAAAAAAAATTGTGGAAAACGACGAAAACGTGTAAAAATCGAAAACGACAAAAACGTGTGAAAACGAACGAAAACGTGTAAAAAACGAGACAAAAAACGTGTAAAAACGGACAAAAACGTGTAAAAAAAACGGAAAAAAAACATCTGGAAAACGAACGAATACGTGTAAAAAAACGGGTGAAAACGGACAAAAACGTGTGAAAACAGACAAAAACGTGTAAAAACGTGTGAAAACAACGAAAACGTGTAAGAAAACGAAAAAAACTGTGAAAAACGAACGAAAACGTGTGTAAAAAAAAACAAAAAAAAGTGTGAAAACGAACGAAAACGTTGTAAAAACGGACAAAAACGTGTAAAAACAAAAAAAACGTGTGAAAACGAACGAATACGTGTAAAACGGCAAAAAACGTGCGAAAACGGAAAAAAAACGTGTGAAAACGACGAAAAGTGTAAAAAAACATAAAACGTTTAAAAACGGACAAAAACGTGTAAAAAAACGAAAAGTGTGAAAACAGACGAAAACGTGTAAAAACGGACAAAAACGAAAAAAAAGTTGAAAACGGACGAAAACGTGTAAAAACGGATGAAAACGGACAAAAACGTGTGAAAACGAACGAAAACGTGTAAAAAGGACAAAACGTGTAAAAACGGACAAAAACGTGTGAAAACAGACGAAAACGTGTAAAAACGGAAAAAAAACATGTGAAAACAGACAAAAACGTGTAAAAAGGGACAAAAACGTGTAAAAACGGAAAAAAAACGTGTGAAAACGGACGAAAACGTGTAAAAACGGAATAAAACGTGTGAAAACAGACGAAAACGTGTAAAAACGGATGTAAACGGACAAAAACGGAAAAAAAAAACGTGTGAAAACGGACGAAAACGTGTAAAAACGGATGAAAACGTGTAAAGGACTAACGTTGCAATAATAAAATAAACGGTCGTTAAGTATAAAGGACTAACGCTGCAATAATAAAACAAACGATCATTAACTTAACCTACTGGACCTCCTAAGCAGGTCACCGGTACACACAATGACACGATTTAGAAAAGTTAGTGCCACATTAAAAAAAAAGGGTCGCTACATACAATGACAAAAAGTGACATGTATGTGCTTTTTCATGCCATCATCCCTTTTGAAATTTTAAAAATCCTAAGCATGTCACTTTCGAAGATATTTGGTGAGTCCTAATATTGCATTCATTGTTGAAATGCTAGGTGCGTAGAAAGTTTCGGTGGTTCACGCGACACTTTGGGTCCTTTAGAACAATAAAGTCGCTTTTACGTCCAAAAGACCTCATGCTGAATTGCTATTCTCGAGCTTTTGGTATGATTGGCTATCTAATCCATCACCTTCATCTCCTTGTTATTTCCTTCTAGCTCTTCGCTAGATTTAATTTAGACATTATGCCATTCTTATAAAAGATATCTGTAATCTAGCTTAAGATCATTGGATCCCAAAAGATTATATGACACCAATGTCGAACAAAGAACTAAACGCTTATTACATATATTATGTCATAATCTTTTAACAAGATCATTTGGGATTATGATTTTAACTCCGTAGGTTGTCAAGATAGATGTATATCCGATCATTGCTA
Organism: Artemisia tridentata subsp. tridentata; assembly: GCA_021014915.2. Lineage (NCBI taxonomy): Eukaryota > Viridiplantae > Streptophyta > Magnoliopsida > Asterales > Asteraceae > Artemisia > Artemisia tridentata. The sequence continues at coordinate 216,977,594 of CP139504.1, forward strand.
TCCTTTTTGCTAGCTAGAAATAATAATGTCATGAAGTAAGCTTAGCAAACACTCGCAAGTCTTGTGACGTCCTATGATCTCTGATGAATGAAATCTAGATATATCTCTACTAAAAATTGGATAGCAAGAGTTTTTGTCATCTGATTGAGGTACCCTAAAGCTTTCATATGATTAGATGATATTTTCTAACCACAATAACTGAATAGATTTTGTTTTCCAACAACAATACAACAATATCCGGACTAAAGTATACTCGGATGATATTTTCTAGCAACATATATAGCTACTGTTTGCCAATTTCTTGCAACAATATTTGAAAAACATTAAGAAAAGGTTAAAAGTGTATTAATTCCACCACAACTATATTATCTCTTTAATCTAAAACTTATTTCAAGCTACAAGTTATTGTGATGCAATGGCTACTACACAAAAGCTTAAATAGATCACTTTCAATAGATAGGTTTTCTTAAAAACCGATCTAACAAATGAAAAAGAGGGAAGTGTAATAAATAGATTGGTTATTTGGATAAAAACCGATCAGACTAACTTCTAGTTGTAAAAATAATTAAATATATCGTTTTTTTTAGAAACAGCCGATCTATTAACTCTACAATAATTTAGCCGGATACAAATTTTCATTTCCTGCTTCACCCAAATTACAACTTTTCATTTGCCCTTTAGACCCTATACCATCTCCAACGGAGAGGTTTTTTGTGGTTCAAACAAAGAGCCTTGGTTTGTAACCATTGGAGGGCCTTGTTCAAACCAAAACAAAAACCACATAAAGTGGGCCCCACAAGATTTCACTCTCACACAAATATATATATACCTATTTTATATATATAAATTATATTAAAATAATGGGGTTTGAGAAGGGATATTGTTAGAGTAAAAAATAAGGTTTTTAAGAAATCTGATGTGATGTGGCAGTGACGTGGCTGGTTTTTGATGGTTTTTGTTGGTTTCCGTTGGAGATGCTCTTAGACCCTATACCATTTCCCCAAAATTACACACCAGCGCCTCACCACTCTCACCAAACAAATCCTAACCACCATCACCCTCTTCAATAGTCTGGTTTCTCACCACCACCACCATCCCTGTCGAAGCTCTAACCCTTACCTCCACTCTATGTAAGTTAAGATCTAAATTTCGTACATAGTTTCTGTCAATTTCTTGGGCTAAAGTTGTGTATACATATGTTTATGACAGTAAAGTACCCAACTTTTGTGCCATCAAATTTGCAAGATTTTGCAACCCTGACCGGATGGGAGTAGGATGAAAAAGACTCGAGAGGAGAGGGTTGAGGAAAATTTGCAAGATCTTAAAAGCTGTGTGTAGAGCAATCACTCATCGGGTACAGTTTTAAGGTTAGGTTTTTATTTATTTCAATCTTTTTTTATCTATATGTAAAGATTTGGGTTTACTTTTAGCTTAATAACTTATAGTTGTAGAAGTGTTTGGAACTTTGGATTAGCTTAATAACTTATAGTTGTAGAAGTGTAATATGTAGGAAGCATCCTCAAATAAGCTCAAGAGGCCATACCAAAAGAGCTTACCACAAGCATAAGCTGTTTGGCTTTACCCAAATACCCAAATGGGTTTAATGGCTTACAGGTATGTTAACATGTGATTCTGTTTCTTTTTTCTTTTTATAGAAAGCAAAAACATAAGATTTAGTTTTAAACCAAAGATCAGTAATGCTCGGATGTATCTTCCTTCTTTTGAGTTCCTTAATGCATTTGATGTTCAGGGCAGAATCAGATTTTTATCATGCGACTATAGGCAATTGCCCAACACTTTCAAATATGATAGAATAATATCCTGGTAAGTTCTATCATTTCGTTTCTCTGAAATTGATTCATGAGAAATTTAAAGCACATATGTTATTGTAAGCGATGTATATTTTCACATGAGAATCTCCTTGATCCTCAACTTTATTCTTTGTAGTGCAGGATGACATTGAGCAATTCGGGGATGTTGGTAACCTGGATGATAATGTGGAATCTTTTCTACAACAGGATGCAGGAGATTATAATACATTAAAGCAGACAGTTACAGAGCACAAGACCGGGTCTTCCAAAGGTATCCAATGATAACACCTTTTGTAGAGGTGGAAATTCTAAACCCGTTTATTTATGAATGGGTCGATTTGGGTTATGTTTATCTTTAACAGGTCACACGGGTAAAACTTAGCTTCGAAGGAAATATGTCAAATGGGTTGAAAGTCATGCAAAGTGTAGTTAATGAATGTAATTTCCTAGAGTTTTTTAAATAAACTATTAATTTTTGAACAAAATGTATTTTATAAATTATTAAAATTGTTGAACAAAATGTATTTTAGGTCAACCCGCCCCGGCATATCTAGCACTATGTTATATCTGCTTATGTTGACCTGTTCCCATTCCATTAACGGGAAATATTATTAAGGTAAAAAAGTAACCATGTATAACGCTGGTCATAACTGAACTTTCTACAGCAGGTTTTTCTTTTGGGGAAGTTGGCTGTATACGGACAAGAAATAAGGTCACATGTTGTCACTTTTCATCAGATGGGAAGTTGCTAGCTAGTGCTGGCCATGACAAAAAGGTAAGAGGTTGCGTCAAACATGACAATGGTAAAAGGTTAAACAGGCGGAGCGGGCTAAACGAGTCAATAGGTGTTGACGTCTATTTTAAATACTTAAAAACGTCTCAAATCGTTTTATCTAAAATAAATAAGTAGTTGTAGTGTAATTTTCTCAATCATATTTAATTCATTACTGTTTTTTTGAGGTTCAATAAAAATGGACAAAAAAGTGCTGATGAGTCGGACTGGATTCCTTGTTTTAACCCATACACAAAATCATTTTATTGACTAGCCTTATTTGAATGTTACCTAACCCGCCCATTTTCCACCTCGAGTTATTTGCTCATACTTAATGGTTTACCTGTCAGTCCTTTGTGTATACTGTTACTAATCTAGTTATGGAGTTTATGTTTACAATCTGTCCCAAGAATTAAGCATGAGTGAGTGTAATGACTAGTTCATCTCTTCAGGCTGTTCTGTGGAACATGGATACCTTAGAAACTGAGCGTACTCCCGAAGAACATCAATATGTAATAACTGATGTTCGGTTTAGACCAAATTCGACTCAGTTTGCGACTGCTTCCTTTGATCAGACTGTGCGGATTTGGGATGCAGCTGATGTAAGCTCTCTTTTAATGTCATATTGTACTAAAAGGTGGCAATTTTGACCCGTTTACGTATGAATGGGTTGGTATGGGTTATGTTTTATCTCTAACAGGTCAAATATGTAAATGAACAAATTAGCAATAGAAGAAAATGAGCCAACAGTCGTAAGTCAATTTTATGTTTTTGGGATGCATAAAACCTCCTAAATCATATTTTCTAAAAAAAAGTGTAGTACTATTGAAATACTATAGTACTTATAATCGAATGTGGCCCACTAGTTGCTCAAAAAAGGTCAACAAATTTAGACCTGTTTTGAAATATACCTGTTTACCCAATCTGCTTGCCACCTCTATAATGTACACTGCAGTATGATGTGTTTGTAATCTGACATGTCTGAAATGTATTTCATTTTAAATACGATGTTGCAGCCAAGCTATTATTTACATGCACATACGACCCACACTACACATGTTATGTCCCTAGATTTTCATCCCAAGAAGAACGATCTATTCTGCTTCTGTGATAGTAAGAATGAAATTCGCTATTGGAATATCAGCCCATTCCAGTGCACTCGTGTATCCAAGGTTGGTTTGGAGTTCTATATAACTGCTCTTTTGTGTTGTTAAATACTTAAATTTCTATACCCGATCCTGTTTTTCATATCTAAGCACTGTCTATATTGGCAAGTGTAGCAAGTAGGCAGTGCGCAAGTGCGATTCCAGCCAGTAACTGGACATCTTCTGGCAGCAGCTTCAGAGAACACCGTCTCCATATTTGATGTTGAAACCGATAGGCAAACACATTCCTTCCAGGTATTTGGCTGTGAAAATGAAAGCAAGTTTCAGTAATAATGTAATATCTAGAGATCTATATTGATAAGGTTAACTTTTAGCGCTAAGGCTTTACTGTTGAAACATTTATGTATACTGATTTTCTTAAAGAACTAGAAGGATGATGCGGCGATTTACTCGTGCAGTCCATAAGTTGCATAGTTTAATGGTGTTGTATTTTTTGAAGCCATTTGGTTTGGGATTTTAAGATGGTGATATTGTTGAACACATATGTATTGGGATTATTACTGTATTTTTGGTGATTGAATAGAGATTTCAAGAAAATACAGGTTTCAATAAAATTTGTTTTATTTATTTTTTTTTGGAAAATGGACTTAATAGATCGGTTCTTGGGTATCAACTGATCTATTTGTGGTATCAGTCAGATCGGTTCTCAACCGATCTATATGTGTTTTGCTCATAAAGATCACCCTTAGTTAGAGTGGTTCATAACCGATCTTCTTGAGGGTTTTCCACCGATCTTTTTAGCGTTTTTTGTAGTAGATACCTGAAAAATGCATCCTCCAAGACCAATTCCTTAAAAGAATTGGTGAAAGGTTAATGCTACAACGAGTGGTTTAATGGTTTTTGGATTTTCCGAAGCACCTAAAGACAGTCCTATTATAACCGAATGCACTATTATACCCAGTTCCAACACCTGCAACAATCGCAAGTGTAATCAATCATAATGCAACTTTCAAGTTGCGGCAATGAAAGTTGTGATATATTTTGGATTTTATATTATGTATCCCCTCGTCAGATTTAATGTAACTCCAATCCTATATATAACTTGTGTTAAATCATTAATATTTTGATAGATTATAAGCAAATGTTAATTTCCAATATCCTAATACTATTTTTAATTACGTCCATTAATCTTGGTAATGATTCACATGATCCCTTATACTGAAAAGTGGATATATGGATATAAATCTAAACCGCTTTTGTCTATTAAAACTGGGACGTGAGGACATATATGATCAATTAGTTAAGATGACATGTCATGCTGATTTCAACAAGAGAGGATCTTAATCCGTGAAGAAGGAAGGAAAACGTTAGCGCAGGTATCAAATAAATAAAAGAAGCATAATATAAAGTTGGAGGAAAATATAAGGCTCGATTAGCACTCCAATAAAAGAAATAAGGTTAATACCTTGGAAACTATCCGATGCCGATCTACTTGTGACAAAACACCGCCACTTTGGGTCAGAGATCCATGAGTATGTCCATGAGTTGCATGAGTGTGAGCTGCAACATGACCACTTTGTCGCATATGGCTGTTCTCTTCATCAAAAGCTGTCTTTCTAGACTGAGACCTTTGTTGATAAGCAGCGGAAGAGGTCTCAAACAAGAGCGTCAAAATGGTTGCCACCATTGCGACAAAACCTGTAAAAGGGAAGTCTCCCCATGGATGTTCTTTCAAACATGGATTCGTTAAGCTCTTGAATGCATCTGGGAGTATATGAATAAAACCAGTAGCCAATATCACACCCGCAGCGAAGGCCTTGACAACAAAGAAACCATCTTTCTCGGGGCTTAGAGCTGGAACTATTCGTCCCATAAACGGTATACAAACACCAATAGCACCTCCAATCAAGATTGAAGCAATAGCTATGAGTTTGTACTTGAGAGCTTCACTCTTTTTACCCTCATCTTCTTCTGGTTCACAAGTGCACTCACATAAAACTTGAGTGGTTATTAGGTCTAAAACCAAGATAAAAATAAAAACTAGCTTTTTGGACTTCATTTTGATCATGGTAGTGGATGCACTTTTGAGGATCAGATGTTTTTTTAACTCTTTTTCTCACAATATTTTTTCCAGCAAAATTATGTTAGTGAGTTGGTTCTTAACTTCTTACAGGGTATTGATAAATATAATACTCACTCACATGGCTGGTGCTTTGGTTAAACTAAAGCTATTAGTTTATATATTGGGAAATTTGCAATAATAACCCTAATAACATCACTTAATTCTTATGTATCTTTCTTAAGTTTTGTCATGTAAAATATAATCCTAAAAAAGTATAGTGACTAAATTCTACAAAAATTCATGAACACACTTAAGATCCTATATTTTATGGTATGTGAAGGATTGGATCTAAAACATTTTTAAGCTTGGTCAAATGGTCACTCTATTAAATCGTGTATGACTAGAATCGAACACGGGACTGAGGGATTGCACACTTTACGTATGAATGATCAAAGGAATAATTAATATGTATAATTGTTATATATTTTAATTATTTGGATACGAAGTAAATAAAGGAAGGGGGTTGAGTGTCAAGTTTTGGAACTTAAGGAGGTTTTAGCAATAACTTGTTAGACAAGATTAAGTGCTATATATATATAACTAGTTTATAGACCCGTGAAATTCACGGGATTAAATTTAAAACCGTGAAATGATAGTTTTGTTATTATTATGAACATAAATATGTTTATATAAGCGATTGACTTGTGATATCATGCGAGTAAAAGCATGTGTTATATGCATGAATAGATAATAGTTTATGGACCCCGTGAAATTCACGGGGCAAAAAGAAACCGTTGACATTGTCTCGATAAGAAGTCGATTTTCAGGTGGCGTTAAGAAACCATAGTCATTATGGAAGATAAAATGTCAGATAAAATGTCTAAAGTATGGCAACTTTTAATTAAAAATTATGATAAAAGATGTTAACATTATGGAAGATATAATGTATAAAGTAGGTACAATAAAGATGATAGCATAGGCTAAATGTTGATGTGCATATACGTGCAATAAAGAAGAGCAAAGAAAGTGAAAGTTGAACTATAAAAGTATTGTTTCGATTCCAATTATATAACATCAACATTTAGCCTATTCTATACATTTATAATCTTTTTGGCACCTAGTATAATCAACTAACGTAACGCTATCAATCAAGAAATCAATAAAATTGTAAATTATAAAACATAAACACAACATTTTATTCATGACCCGGCCGATGGCGGGCGAGTCTCATGTAATATTTTGTTAAACATTTCTAATTTATATATCTAAATTGGTTAAAATTATGATTTAAATGTAATTTTGTTTCTTTTAAATTTGTTATTAAATATTATTCTAGGCGTACGAAGCAAATTGTTTTGTTGAAGTGTAGAAAAACATTTCTAATTCATGACCCGCCGGATGGGCGGGCGAACTTCATATGGAATCTTGTTTATGATTTATAATATATGTACTTAATTCATTAACATGATAAGTTTTGCAAACATAACCGGTAGCATATATTCAAGTAACAAATATTCATAAAACTCTCATTCATTCATTCATTCGACCAAAAACGAATCATAAGCGGTGACATGTATTCAACTAACAAATTTTGTTTCCTTCGTTTTTATTGTTCATTAACTTTAAAAGAGATGTGTCTAATGAAGTTTCTATAAGACAAACTTTTAGTTTTCATCATCACTGAAGAAGTTGAGATCATTAACATCATCTTCAGCTCATTGCTTATATTAGTGTGTTTTTATAAGTGTTTTTATAAATGTTTTCATGACCCGCCCACCATTGGGCGAACTTTATGAGTTTATTTCATATAAATAAAGCAAGACAACATGTTACGGATACAACTTAAATTTTGAATTGGAAAATAAGTGAATGACTTGAAGTATAAATCATGTGGAAGAAATATCATTGTACATCCAAAAATATAACCAATGGGATTCTGACATATAAAAAACTTCATAATTTTTGAATATCTTGTAGTTTTCCCTTTTTTCCATTCAGCTGACTCTTGGCATCAACTGGCTCATGTGTTTCTTGATAGGACAACTAACAAATAAAACAAAAGCTTGATTATAACTAACTCAAGTCGGGTCACCATGTCATCAAGAGAGTCCGTAAAACTCCGTTTAAACTTACCAATTGATCTCTTATGAACCTTCTTTGTTAATATACTTGACCTACTCAACTGTATTGTATAGTCACTCTTCTCTCATACCTGCAAATGCGTAGAACATATTTATGATAAAAAAAAAGATGTAAAACATGTTTAAGATAGACACTTGTTTGGCTTCTACAAATAATGAGAATGTTATCAGGATACACTCTAAATGATCGAAAATAATACATAAGTTAGAGTCGAGTTTGGTCGAACAATCCAACCCTCATTCACCATATATCAATGTTCAAAAGTATTACGGTTTTACGCCACACGTTTGATAAGCCTCCTGTACTAATTTATGGTGATTGGATATTAATTCGATTGCATAATTCAAAGAATCGAAATGCATGGTTTGTTAATGTAACATGTTTGGATTTTATGTTTAACAACATACACTTAAATTGTATATGGACCACTTCTATTCAACTTGATGCCAACTTTAATATAGAAAAAGCCATACACTTGACCCTGTGGCTTGCTTAGTTTCTTTGTTCCATAAATCATGCAAAAACATGTCCCCTACACAATCACGACGTCATATAATCAAGTTAAAGTTGAAATTAGATTGCTACACATTTTTTGCTTGCTTTATTTAGCTTCTTGGCTGGCTTCACTTTGCTTCTTGCCTCGACACGTGTTGTGGCTTGCAACGCTTCACGTCTCTTCTCTTCTTGGCTTGCTATGTATGACGTCTCACTTCGCTTCGCTTCGATTCCCTTCCCTTTATGTGCTGAGTGTGTTAGTAAATCAAACATGAAACATTGAATAATAACTTTATTTTCGTTGATCATACATGATAAAAAAAAATATTTTGTAGCTGTTAGTGCATAAGAGATTAATCATTTATGAAAGGAGTAACAAAATTTTACTTACTTGATGTTCTCTAATTGCAAAACTCTCCATACAATCGTATTCTTGTTTGGATTTCTAGATTTCCGAACCATGCCAACTGACCTTAAGCATGCCAAGTAATATGGGGAAAAAACTTTCAAGTATCTTTTAACTGATTTTAAACATGTAACCTGTCTAACACTGGTTGAGAGTGAAAATATGTTATAGTAATACATGTTGTTCATATATCACCTGTGAGACCCTGATGCTTGTCCATCCTTTTTTGTAGTTGGTTGAAAGAAACAAACTCAAATTAATGAGATGGAAATCCTCCGTCGGGAATGTGCTCGAACTTTTTATATTTCCAGAACTTGAGTGTTTTTTTCGGTTGAGCGTGTCATCATGTAGTTCTTTGCAGTGAAGAAGCTAACATAATCTAAAATTTGGTAACAATAATTTACTTCGATTAGCTTATCAAGCTTATATGATCAAGATTACTGATCTAAATTGTTTATCAAGCTTATATGATCATTTGTGACTGAAATTAACCATAACTTAAGCCAAACAAAGCCATTCAAACTTCAAAACCAACTAAAAACAACATACCATTCAAGTCCTAAATTTAACATAAGGCAACATACTCACTCGTTATACACTTAGAACAGCCGACAAAATCTAAAACATAAACGCTTCTGCAACTCAATCACCATACTACCATACTTTACAACTTGGCCTAACCTTGTTAACACGGCCAAAAACTTAATTGCCTAAGAAAGTTGTAAAGATTTAAATAATGGTTGTTCAAATTTTTGATAATGTAACTGTATACATAATCAGGGAACCAATTTATCAATCTAAAACAATTGATAGTTATGAACAAAAACACAGTGATATTTCAAATCATATACGAAGGAACATTTACCTTCAAGAGAGGTATTGGAGGCAAATCTTCGCTTCATATACTTTGTTATATGGTCATCAATCCAAGTGTTTTTTCCACCAATCTCGGATGTCTCTTTTAGAGTTTGGTTTAATCTGGTATCATACAAAAAGTAACATAAGCTATAAAAGAAGAATATAAGCTTTAAACAAATATATATAATATATATATTATATATATATATATATATATATCGGGTCAAAAGAGTCACTAGTCATCCAAGTCGTCACTTAAAAATACATGGATTATTGTTGTAGTAACTAACATTTTGTAATAATCATTGTATAGTGTTTGCGGATAGACCCAGCCCGTTTAGACTAAAAACGATATAATTTTACCCGTCCTGACCGGCTACCAAATCCGCCCATTTTTTTACCTCCTGAGATTACCTCTACCACGTTGTATACAACACCATGTAAGGGGTGTTTGGATGCACTTGTAACTGCTACCTGCAACTTGAAGTTGCAATCATCATTTTCTTGTGCTTGTCAAAAACCGTTCATCATTATGACTTTCTATATATTTTAGTGTCAAGATACTAAAATATGAAGAATATTACAAAGGACACAACAACCATTCTGAAAACACATATCAAAAAAACCCCTTTTCACCATAAGGAGCCGCAAAAAATAACTTGAGTACCTTTTAGGCCGTCCTTGCAAGGTACCATCTAAAGAAAAAAAGTTTTGAGATTAAGTTTTGGTACCGTTTATGCCGTGGGGCCCAAGTCTTTGACACATTGCAGTAGGCTATCACGGTAGCTATGTTCCTGATGACATTGATGTAGCTGCAAATAGCACAAAGATCGTGAACACAGGTGGTAAAATGGGTTGGTCAGTTAAATGTCACAAAGTTTTGACGGGTCTGTACGGGTTGACATGAACAACTTTTGTCACAGTTCATTTTTATACTTAATGTGAGATGTATGAATTATTTAAAAGGTTAAATGGTTAAAAAAACACATTGGACGACTTTTTACTCTTGAATCTATTTGACAGGTTTTATTTTGTTATAATATCAGTAAATGAGTAGGCTTCTCATATGCTAAATTGCTAAAACATGAGAAGCATCAAGAAGTATCAACTCAATTTTAGCTTTACACGTATATGATTTTCTTAGAAAGGTAGAGCCAAAAGAAAGTACCAAAGTAACCAAACACAAAGCACACTGAAATAACATATAAGCCAAAAAAAATTACGAAGTTTGGTGTTTTGTATTCATTTTCTACTGGAAAAATTATGAATAAGATATTGTGAAAAGTGCAAATTGTAATTACCAGTAGTTAGGGGCCGGTTGTAGGCCATGACCTCGACATAAAGGTATGGGATCGTCGTTTGTCACTTTTTTTCCGCTACAAACTTACCTTCACCTCTAACATGTTCTGTGCACCTGAAAAATCACAGCACCAAAAAGGCCAAATTACACCTGCATAAAAAAAAAAACAAATAAAAAAAAAATAGATAGGCAACAGTTATATTAACGAATTTTATAGCTCATATGCTCAAAGTTTAAAGGGGGTGTGGGATTGCTTCTTTGAAACTGCTTATTTGCTTAAGAATGCAGGTAACAAAATACCTATTTTTAAGTGCTTATTTAATACGTACAGACACAAGCTACCAATTTTAGGTGCTTATTTAATCTCTCATACAATGAGTTTCACACACATTTTATCAAACACATAGTGTACATAATCCGATCATCAATTTGTTACGGATCAAATACATAAATTCATCACAAATCAATTATAAAAACAATTTAATGAGTAACATAAATTAACAGAAACTACATTCATACCTTTTTATATCATCCCTGCAAAAAAAAGAGTAACGATTTCCGAATAACTATTGGGTGACTGAGATTACTTAATATAGATTCATCACGATATTTAGCACAAATATTAAATGTTAATATTATTTAGATGGAAAACTGAAAGAAATTACCTCAAGAGGTATGTTAATATTATATGTTAATCGTTTAACCAAGTTATGGTTTTTATAATGATGATTGTGAGGTACGTTTTTATGAGTTAGGGTGCGTTGGTGGCTCTGCAATTTGGTTGGTGAATTATGACGGGGAATGGATTGGTTGAGGGGAATGGATGGGTTACTATTGGGGTGGGCCGAAAATAAAGTGGCTTCCCACATAAGCTTCTCCACATTCCTTAATTAGTGTTGATTTAAAATTTATTAAGTAAAATGACAAAAGTAGACACTCTAGAATTTTAGTATTCCTTTTTGAGAGGGGTATTCATGGTCTTTTTCAACTGCTGTATATTAGAATATATAGATACCCTTTAAGAGATCAAGATGATCGACTAAGATATATTATATCTTTATTAGTCAGACACATGCTACTGATGTACCTTTATTCTATGATTCGAAATATACTGTATAAGAATTGAAAATTCATTGTTGACTTTTCATTCTATTATACATACCAACAGTATGTTATTCCCTTGTGGGAATCGTGCTGCTTTGGGCTACCAAGAACAAGAAAACAGTTTTGCTTGTTTATCGTGTATGATCAAGAACATCAAACCCTAGTTGTTGTGATGTTTATTTGTGATTCAAGTTTTATTGAACAAAATAGTTTTGGTTTAATAATCGTGTTCATTCACTAGCATCAACCTTTGATCGGTTATAGTACGTGTGTACAAGAACTCGGATATAACTTACTTTAGTTATTCCATCTAGGATTGTGAAACAAAACGGTAAGGGGTTTCACGGTAATCCTATTATTTGATCAAGTGAAGTAAAGAGAAGTTGAATCCTTGTTCTTGCTAGGATCTAAAAGGTACGTTAACTATTTATTATTCGGTAATACTTTATATGTGTTAAATTAAAGATCCTTGCTTCCGCTATATGCTCTTTGATGTGTTTATTTATTTAATTGATTGTCAAGTTATTTAAATTCCAACAGTGGCATCACGAGCCAATTTAACATGTAATTGTTATTACCTAAACGCATAATAAAAATCAAATCTTGATTTGGATTTACATGTTTCATTCAATTTGTTTTTTTTAGGGTTTTAGTATTATAACTAAAAAAATAATTCGAACCATAATTTAGGGGGGGGGGGGGTTCGACCCTCTTTTAATAAAAAGTTAGTTTTGTAACCCTAAATTACGACATGTAGTGTTTATGTGTTTATTTGAATAAAGGGTTACGTTCCTAGTTAATCCATGATGCTTCATGCAAGGTATTCATGGATTAGGGTTTTGTTTTATGTGCTACATGTTTAGATAAATCTAAAATTAGGGAAGACCTAATTTATTAAATTAATGAATCAGTTATGTGCAACGTGGGTACAATGCGCTCGAAAACCAATGGGAGTCTTAGTAATTATATACATTAATAATTCACATAGAGATTATTAATGGGATTTATCAAAAGGTTTGCATGTGGCTATATGATTTAATAGTTAAGATTATATGCGTTATTGAGTGTTTATTTATTTATTGTTAAATTACTTGTTTTTTTTTTTGTTTAAATTGTTCTTGAATTGTAAGCAAAAAGAGGGTAATTTTTGGTATAAAAAATAAATTGACCTAATAACTATGAAACCTTGATGGGGTAAATTATTTATTGCCAAGTCTTATGTGCCGACAGTGGTTCGCTTCGCACGGTAATTTGCTCCCAGGCGAGACTAGCAATTTATTAATTTACAACATAATTTTATAAGACTTAGAATCATAAACTTTTAATTGATTGATACAACTGTACAAATGGTCGAAGTGGCGGACCTAATGTTGACAAACTATAAAGTGGCTATAAGGTTGGTTTCACATTAAATTGTGGCCTTAAAAAGACTCCATTCTGTCTCTTCGCTTGCCTGTGCGTCAAATTAGACTTACCAAGTACAACCATTATATGTACGAAGCATCTTAAGGCAAAGTTGTAAGTTACTCAACGCCTCAATTAAAACTTTGTTGATTTAACTCTTAGCAAATTGGTAATTAAAATAGTTTTGAAAACTTATGATACGAAGATGAGTGCATGCATCTTTGTACATATTTTGATTATAACATCAAAATAAATACCCTATAAAAATTTAAGTCCATGCTATCTAATTATAAGAGACACTTGAAATTAATATCTAGCGTAAGTGAGACCTTGACATAGATATTAATGACAAGGTAAATTACATTTTTTCATTGCTAGCAGATCAACTGAATGCAATGAAACTATGTGAATTTACAAGTTTCTAAATTAGACGACTTAATTAAGTTATAAGTGAGACCTTGAGACTTAAAGCATGAGATGAGAAGAAACATGCTTACATTGCAAATTATTTGGCAAATGTAATTCCCATAAATATCTAGGAGTCGGAAATTGTTTTGCCGATTATTGTACGACAAGTTACCATCTTTTGTACTTTCACTGCTAGCAGATCAATTGATGTGGTGGAACTATGGAAAGTTGGATCCTAGTTTTCAAGAAAATTAAATGGTTATATTGTATTTCTTGGGTAGTTTTCTTTTCTTGAAAATTGTATTATCGAAAATACTAATATTGAATTTTGTAAATTCTTTTAATGTATTAATGCAACATTAAAACCGTAAATGTGGGGCATTCTTTTAGTAGTAAACTGATCTACACCCGTAAGGGTTTTTGTCTAGAGTCAACTTTACTAAAAGAATAAACCTAGTCTATTTTCTTTGAGAAGAGTGAGACTTAATCCTATTCTTTTTCATGAATGAGAAAGGTATGATAGGAAAATTAGAATTGTCTAAATTCTAAGAAATAACTCATAGCAAAATTTTAATAGTTAAGGAAATTGCACATTTTATGAGTTATTAAATTAGAAGCTAGACTAGTTACCGCAAAATTGGTAAAAGGCAAACTAGCACACTTTGTCTAGTTGTTGTGCTTTGACCACTTTTAGATGCTAATGGTAGTCAAATTAAGGAAGAAATTGCATGCCCAATTATTTCCAAGTTAATTGAATTGATGGATAGTTCATCATTTACAAAGTAGAATACATTCTTTAGTACCTAAGTAATTGTTACGTATGGGATTACTCAAAGGTGTAGGAAAGTAAATAGCACACTATTTGCTTTTACTGGTTATGGAACACTTATAATGTTGTCAAATCCAGTGGGAGCATAGTGTTGTAATTACTGAATAACATATATTAATGTAATGATCTGTAATTCAGTGGGAGCTACAAGCTTGTTATTTTGGTAGTAACCCAGATTATCTCTAGAATGTCTTGAGATAATTACTTTCCAATTATAGACACTTGTGGTTTAAGGATAGTCATGTACGTTTCCTTACTTGACAAGGTGATTCTATATCTACTAATATCTATGACACAATCATATTAATCACATAAACAAACGATTGACGTGTTGCTTATCTGATACATGATGTTGTTCCATGCACAAGTGGGAGAAATCTTAATTGTGTGCAAGCAACAACACAAAGAAATATGATTTAAAGGATTCTCTTGACTGCATGGTAAGAGATTAATGTTCTAATGTGTTTTTTATTCACATCTAATAAATAGAACACTTGGAATTAATATCTAGCGTAAGTGAGACCTTGACATAGATATTAATAACAAGGTAAATTACATACTTTCATTACTAGCAGATCAACTGATGTAATGAAACTATGTTAATTTGCAAGTTCTAAATTAGATTATTATTAGAACTAGTATCAATATGATAAATGAGACTACTTCAAACTAAATATTTATGTATTATTGAAATGACATAAATAAATGAAGTAATCTTATACTACTTCAAATTTGAATGTTTATGTATTCTTGGAATGTCATAAATATATGAAGTAATAAATTAACTTGAAATACGATTGAAACCAAATAGTGGTGTTCATAATTACTTTGGTTATGCATATTTATATTTTATTGTAAAGATATAAATATGAAGTCTTTTAATTGTTACAAGACTTATAATAAAGTAAGACGTTAACTTCTTATGTTTTTATTAAAACATATACAAGAAGTCATTGAGTTGATCAATGATTTATAACGTATATTGGGATTATAACAGTTTATGTCTTCTTGTTAAGACATGGACATGAAGTGACTTGGTCAAAAAGTACTTATGTTATATTGCATGCAATTGGTTTGGAAAATCTATTTCACCATTAACTTGACTTAGTTGGTAAATAGGTAAGCCAAAACGAAATACATTTATCTTACATATTGTAAGATTGTCTTACAATATTAATCCTAATGAAATACATAATGTTTATGGTACGTTCAGTTAGGAAAATCAAACTCTTGTTATATTGTTTGATTAAAGATAACTATATCTTCCTTTCTTCCAAAAGTTATCAAGGTTAGGAAATTGAGTATGCATTGTATATACTCAATAAGACTCCAACCTAGAAGATTAATAAGACACCATTTATTATGGAATGTGATGAATCACATTAAGTCTTAAAATTGAAGTTCAGAATTATGTTAAACTACTTTTGAGTAGGTTATTAACAAACTAATGTTAGGAACTGTCAATATGTATTTGTAACGTCCCAAAAGAGAACAATTTGTGTTGCTCTGCGTGCTAAGTATTTATAGATAGTCTATAAATTGTAAAAGGCAAGTGGGAGTTTTATCTTGAAAAGATAAAATTACAAGATACATCATCTTCTAAAATACACTAGTAAAGTCATGATGAGGATTTAACATGTTAATGTTAAATCTCAAGATGATGGAATTCTCATTCATATATCCGCAAGGATATCTCAAATATTTGTATAATATGTTGAGGATTATGAGTTACAGGATTATGGTAAACCTGTTAATGAATTGCAAATATTGAATTTGGCAAGTTACTCATACTATGAATGATTAGATGCAGTCCATAAAGATAATTTGTTTTGGAAACTTAATTAATCTTGAACTCTATAGTTACACTATAGAATGAAGATGAGTTTCTACAAAGGAAATGAAAATCATAGAGATTTAAATTTTCGAGTAGAAATCATAATGGACAAATTTGTATACATATTTAATGTGTGAAAAGATTATCAATCACACTTAGGCAATTAACTATGATTGAAATTCTTTGTAGGCACATTAAATGTATAAAGATTATGATTATTAGTTTCATTTATATGAAATTAACAATGGAATATCAAAACTCTTTCTTGAGTAATTACTTGTGCGAGGAAGATAAGTAATTGAAATGAGTATTTGAATTCAAACAATCTTTGGAAGTATACAAAGGGCAATCATTTATGAATGGATTAATGCATGCATCTATGAGATACACTTATGTTTGATTATTAATCCTAGTGTTGATTTATAATTAAAATAAGATATTTCCTCAATATTCCTGAAAGCTAGTGGGAGTGTTAAATTTATTTTCTTATTTCATATATGTTATATATAACATATAGGAAGTAACATTCCATAAGCATTAAATGTTAAGTCTTAGTTTGGAATGAAACTTCACTTGATGATTTAGAAAATAAACATACAACCTTGGATTATATGTTTATTGTTATAAACATAAGCGGTAAAATAATTGATTCTAATAGAACATGATACACTATTAGAAAGTCTAGATAGATACATATCTTTGTAAAGATATGACATGAATAAAATCTAAGTTTGACACAAGGATTTTTCATGTACATCATGTTGTTTGTTATATCATGCTTGATGAAAGATGATTTGACAACATTAATATCTAATTAAAGGTTATTAGATAACTAAGTGTAATGGATATGATTGGATTTAGAATTAACATCCTCATCCTGGAATAGCTCCTGAATTCTAAGTATGAACCATATGGCAATTGTTGCGTAATTGATATAACTGACAAGTCTTGTAAGATTGGAAGGTATCAAACATTACACAAATGGATATTAAAGTTTACGGGATTTTAAAGAGCATATTGTTGTTTGCATACAATGATGCTAATAAAGTTGAGATGACACTCAATACTAGTCATGGTGAGAGTTCATCCTTGTTAATGACCATGTGTACTAGTTATGCTTAACTGTAAGCATAGTTGCATTATACATTAAAGAATTAGAATACTTTAACTATAAAAGGTTTGATAGTTAATTGTCATAAATTCATGGTTGAGGATGTCACGCATTTTATGAATTATTATGTTGCAATATCATTATAGTTGAATGCACACATACAAGAACTTCATCAATTGAATTCTTGAAATAAGTATTCTCAAAATTCCCATAGATCAAGATGAGTTGATTTATGCCTTGTCAACAAGTATATTTGACATGACTTGAGGCATAATTCATTAATAAGAATTATCATGCATTGATCTATTTAGTATTTGGATAAAGGGATGTTAAACAATTATTATTTACAATGAATTAAAGTACTAGGTACGTTTGTTTTCATTAATAATAAATTGTATCATATATTTGCATGTTTAAATCCGTGAATAACTTATGTTGTTCTAAATTGTCCGTTGTCACTTAATGATATGGGAATATCATTAAATTAAGGCAAATCTGAGTATTGGTAGAATATACTTGAAAGTATATTGATGCGTTGTCATACCAATTTCACATGATATTCAAAATGTTTGAGTATAGGACTTATCCCGCCGTCATGAGTTTACTTTATGGATCTTGTCATCAAGTAAATCATGTGAATATATAGTTATCCTCAGACTTGAGATGCCAGATAACTGTCATGCATGTAGTGCATTTCTGTGATTCAATTTAACGCTATACGTAACTGGTAGCTATACGGATTGTTTTCGGAAGCGTTGCGA
The DNA here is from genome assembly GCA_021014915.2 of Artemisia tridentata subsp. tridentata. Taxonomy (NCBI): domain Eukaryota; kingdom Viridiplantae; phylum Streptophyta; class Magnoliopsida; order Asterales; family Asteraceae; genus Artemisia; species Artemisia tridentata. The sequence continues at coordinate 216,995,997 of CP139504.1, forward strand.
AGTGCATGTGTTATGCTCGTAGTCAAGATAGAATTTGTTCCTTCAAACTGTTTGAAGTTTAATACTGTTGGGCCCCTCGTAGGGTTGACAAGATGTTTGCGTGGCCACGCCCAAGATCTCCCCTGAATATGTTCAGAAGATTTGGTAATCTTGCTCAATCAGAAACAACGAGAAACAGAATTATTAATAAAAAATGACTTAGATCCATATCTTTATTAATGTGGTATTAGAAACAAAAGGATAAGTATGATGAATAATCATCAAGTGGTTTACCACCCGAGTTGTACTAGGGGCATTGGCGTGTTGCTAGACGCTAACCAATGTCAATTACACTTTTAATAGATTTCCAAGTGGGAGCTGTTAGAGTTTTGGAAAAATATTAAATCGTGTATGACTAGAATCGAACACGGGACTGAGGGATTGCACACTTTACGTATGAATGAACAAAGGAATAATTAATATGTATAATTGTTATATATTTTAATTATTTGGACACGAAGTAAATAAAGGAAAGGGGTGGAGTGTCAAGTTTTGGAACTTAAGGAGGTTTTAGCAATAACTTGTTAGACAAGATTAAGTGCTATATATATATAATACCCTTTAAGAGATCAAGATGATCGACTAAGATATATTATATCTTTATTAGTCAGACACATGCTACTGATGTACCTTTATTCTATGATTCGACATATACTGTATAAGAATTGAAAATTCATTGTTGACTTTTCATTCTATTATACATACCAACAGTATGTTATTCCCTTGTTGGATTCGTGCTGCTTTGGGCTACCAAGAACAAGAAAACAGTTTTGCTTGTTTATCGTGTATGATCAAGAACATCAAACCCTAGTTGTTGTGATGTTTATTTGTGATTCAAGTTTTATTGAATAAAATAGTTTTGGTTTAATAATCGTGTTCATTCACTAGCATCAACCTTTGATCGGTTATAGTACGTATGTACAAGAACTCGGATATAACTTACTTTAGTTATTCCATCTAGGATTGTGAAACAAAACGGTAAGGGGTTTCACGGTAATCCTATTATTTGATCAAGTGAAGTAAAGAGAAGTTTGATCCTTGTTCTTGCTAGGATCTAAAAGGTACGTTAACTATTTATTATTCGGTAATACTTTATATGTGTTAAATTAAAGATCCTTGCTTCCGCTATATGCTCTTTGATGTGTTTATTTATTTAATTGATTGTCAAGTTATTTAAATTCCAACAAAAGTGACCCTATTTTTGGGATTTCATGTGTAGTGGTAAAAGTAACACATTTAACAAGTCTAATTTGGGTGACCTAACTAATTGTCATTTTTGAGTCTGAGCATATCGTTTAGTTATTAATAAGTACTTTACTTGGCCTAGGTCGCGTTAGGAAGGTGTACGTTCGAAGGGTTTTTTCTATAGTGATTATCGTTGTGCCTGCTCTTGTACTCATGCTTGTGTTTGCTAAGGTGAGTTTCGTGGCCCCTTTTTCATATATATTTCTTGGCGGAAAATGATACACAAATGCTATTTCAAATACTATATGCTCTGTTAATCATTTTACTCTTTGGATAATTTGTGTGTTTATAATTGCGAACGTGTGCACTAGTGGTTCTTACCGTGTTGTTCTTACTGTGTGGTTCTTAATGTATGGTTCTTACTGTGTGATTAATTTCTAAATGACTTGTGATTTCTATATTCCTATTAACCCAACTGTTTTAGCTCCAGTTGGTAGTCGACAGGTTGGAAACCTAAAGTGCACATAACTATTGATTGGATACATAGTCGACTTATTGGAAGACCATATTGGATATATCCCAACAGTGAGTTGTTGGAAGGATATTCTTGATTCATCCTAACAGTCTTAGCTCCAGCTAGGAGTTGAGCTCCAGTTGGTAGTCGACTTGTTGGAAGGCTATTTTGAATACATATCTATGAATCATGTCTGTGTGGTTGGATATATAACTATACACTTATTGCTGCTATGCTTTTATTTCTACACTATTGTCCTGCAATATTCAATGCACAGCAAACGCAGTTTACATTTAAACCATATATTTAAAGCTAAGAGCTCACCAACATTATGTTGATGTTTTCGAGTATTTATTTTCAGGTTATAACAATAACAACGCTTAAGGAGGATAGAGCTTCCTACTTGGCCTTAGCCAGACCTAAGACAAAACCTATAACAACCGACAATTTTCCAAAACTTATTTTACGAGCCAAAATAATTATTTTGATTTTCCTTAGCTTTTAAATCTCTTTGAACTTGTTTGGGATTGAAAAACAGTGGATTACTTGTTAAAACACGCGAAACGAATCAAATTTGCCAAATAAATTAATTTCGAGAAAGTTATGCATATTTATACTCGTTTTTATCAGAAAAATTATTTCGAGAGCAATGGTGCAAGTTTCATAATTTTTCGAGTCCGTTTGGTACGTCGAATGGGCCCCACAGTGATTATGGCAAAAGTTTTACCCAGTTGACAATTTATACCCCCGCCCAAAATATTACACCACACACCCCTATACTTTCATTTGTACAGCTTTAGTCCCTCCTTGGGTATAAAAGGATTTTTTTATTCATAAAAACATACACACTCCTCACATAACTCTCTCTCCCTCTCCCACCCCATCTGGCCACCAACTCCGGCAACCACCGCCATCTCTGGCAGCCACCGTCGCCGGAAATTTTTTTGGCGAAACCCCATATTACACCGATCGCTAGATCTCGAGCCCCTTATCTTTTCTGGAGAGTTTGAGCTCGATCCGAGCTCATTTAGTGCCACGGCCACCACCACCGCTGCAACAGTCAACCACCACCACCACACTGTGCCTTCCCCGTCACCTCCTCTCTTCGATTCGGTAACCCACGCGCCCTAAATCTTTCTTTTTCACCATTTTTATTCAAACCCTAATTTCAATTTTTTATTATTAAACCGAATAATAATAATAAATTGTGTTAAAAACCTTTTGTTTTAACCAAAAATCGTGTGGATCTAATTTATTACGCCGTGAAACCCTCGACTCGGTTCCGAGTTGGGTGACTCACCGAGTCGGGGTGAGTTGTTATTCTTATTCTATTTTCTTTTATTTCTAATTTAATTCTTTTGTTGTAGCTTGGATGGATTTGGAATCATTGTAGTCTCGATGTTGGTCCATGGTGATGGCAGCCGAGAGCCTTAAGGCTCGTATGGTGTTCAAACCGTGACTTAGTGAGTCACGGCGTGTTCTAGGTTTAGGATTAGAATAGGAAATTGAGGCAATGATGGTTGTGTTGTAATTATTGATTTGTTGTTGTGTTTAGAATAGGATTTGTTGGATTGTGGTTGATTTTTGGTATAGATGTGTAGATCCTTGTGGTGTTGAGGTTTTGGACCTGGTTTGGTCTTAGTGTATAGCCGAGAGCCTTTTGGCACAAATAAACTCGAGCCGTGACTCAAATGAGTCATGGCATGGCATGGTTCATGTGTTGTGTTATGTTTGGTTTTTGGTAATACTTGTGGTTGAGTCAAGAGCTCCAAGGCTCGAGTGATGTCGAGCCGTGACTCAATGAGTCACGGTATTGAGTCACGGCCAAGGTAAATAGATAGATTTGGTCGAGTTTAGTTATAGCCGTGTGTTGGCTAAAGTTTGGATAATTAAAGGTCAAGTGCTATAAGACGTGACCCAAAAAGGGTCACGACTAGTCGGGAATGAGTCTAGTCGAGGCTCAAGTGAGTCTCGACCATGTAAGACTCGAGGTTAGAATACCTCGGGTTAGTGTCGAGTCGGTTTGGACTTGGATAAGTCTTAAATGGTTAAGTGTTAATGACTTTGGGCCCGAAAGCCCAAGGAAAGCCCAATAGAGTGTGAGTTGAGTATTGGGCCAAAGCCCAATAGACATGGGCCATAATATCTTTTATTTATTTGTTTTGTCATTTATTTATTATTCGTTATTCAAGATGGTGTTTCAGTTAATTATTTGGAAAACATGAAATATAATTTGGACATTGGACTTGGTTACTTATTATTTCCTATGCTTGGATGAAATTGGACGTTATTGGATTTACGGTATTAGCCAATGAGCTTATGGACAATTTTGGTAAATGAGACGGAAGAGTATGTTAGACTCATAAGAGCTTAACATATTTGGACCCGAACATACACAAAATGGTCGATAAACTTAATAACTAATATATACGCGAATGATAGTGTCCAATTATAAATATTTAACTTGAGAAATGAGGCAATAAAACTTGTATTCAAGAGTCGTAACGACTTGGAAACGTTTTGTAAACGGGCGCATCATGCCCAAATTTTGATAAAACCTTTCATAATTTAATCAAATATGATTACTCAAATATCTTAAAAACATTTTCGATACTTATATAATTTCTTCCAAAATTTCAATGTTTCATCAACTATTTGGGGAAATGGGTAAAACACCGAAACAACCTATTGATGTTTTCTGTCTTGTCTTTCTTAATTATTATTTTCTTAATTTTAGTTCTCCTTTTCTCTTCGTTATTCTTTATTTGTATTCGTTTGCGTTTGACAACTTTTATTATTTTAACATCTCGTATCCACACGAGTCTTAAACTTTATTTCACTCAAACGCCATTGAAATAAAACATTTTCATTTCAAATACGAGTATTGTTTTTATAAATCCCTTTAAGGTTATTGCTGAGACATAGTATTCATATACTAGGTTGTGTCGATCCAGTACCGTTGTGCTCTACTTTTGATATCATTGTGCCTTTACTACTTGATGCCAGTTGTGATATTTGTGATATCTTGCATTGCTGCATACTCAGGTGAGTTCATAGCCCCACTTTTTACTTGCTTAAACTGTTTTATAAGCTACTTGGGGTGAGATACATGCTACTATTTTGACTATGATCACAATTGTTTGAAAACTGTACTTGAACTAAAAGCTATGTTTTATGATTTCTGGAACTTTATTTGTGCTGGAACAACACTTATACTTTCCCGGTACTGTGAGTGAAGCAGTAGCCATTTCTACTTTTCAGGTACTGTGTGTAAAGCAGTAGCCACTTTGCGAAACATTTGATAAGCACTAAGTACCGCCCTTGCCAAAAGCAAGTCCCTCGATCATGAACCATTAATCACTTGCGAGTTAGCGCGAATATAGTTTATAGGCCTATAGGATTTGACCATCCCATCCCTGTTGCTGGGTAGGCAACACGGGTGTGCTATATTTGAGTTATCTAGGTATTTGACAAGATACCTAGCTTTGGGGGCAACTATTATATTATGAAATCCGCGGTTACTGTCGACTTACGTCAGGGTTACTGGTGCCGGTTAACGCTTTGTGTGTCATGAGCTTAGTGCAGTGGTAACATCTGGATTGTGGGTGCTAACAACTGGCCCACTGTTTCTGTTATGGGTGCAACAACGTGGCCCAATCTTGAGAATTATGTTCTGCTGATTTTTATACAAATAAACTTTGGGCGTATAACAACGTAGCCCACTTTCTCTTAAACTTGAAACATTGTGATCAACTATTTTACTTAAACCTATGAATTCACTCAACCTTTGTGTTAACTTTTAGCATGTTTTATCTCAGGTGATAGATCTTTTCCGCTGCATAATTTACCCTTGGAGGAGCTTGGCGAAGGGCATGGCATGGTCATAGAAGACTCAGAAAACTATTTGGGACCGCTTTAAATCCTCTTATGAACCTATCTTTTCCGCACTATTTTTAAATAATTTAAATTGAATGTTTTCAATTATGGAATTTCTTCTAAAATGGTTTAAGTAAAACCGTTATTTGTACCTTGTGATGTGATAACTATTCAATAACACCCCCCGACCCGTATGTTTCCGCTGATCCGATTTTGGGGTGTTACAGATGGTATCAGAGCCACAGGTTATAGAGAACTGGAAATTTTCGAAAACCTAGACTATAACTATTTTTATGAAAACTTAAATCCTTTAACCGTCACGTGCCTGCCTGCCAAGCCGATGCCTCGCTTAAAATTTTGTTTGAATAGCATATCTATGGAGATGTTAAATTTAACATTTGTTGGGATGTATGCCTTGCAATTGATAGTTTGTATTTCACCTTATTTTCACTATTCACTATAAGTATTTTCATATACTTACGTCGATGCACCGAACCTGTCACGGAGTTACGCTATTTTCTTGCGTAACCACATTATTTGATTCTGAATTTGGACACCTGTTGTGGTTTTAAAACGATTCTAAAGTAAGGAACATAGTACTAGTATAACTAAACTGAGTATCCCGAAATTCATTGATCCTCGGTTGAGGGTAGACTGATCACCTATAATCAACCAAGGATAGTGGGGATATGGCCTGATCATCTATGTCTCATAAATGAATTTTGCGATACTGGGGTAGTTATAATAGGATTATGTTTCGGGTTGACTTTCTATCTTTAATTTTAGGAATGGTAAAAGTTTTGCATATGTGCACGAACACCGAATATCACGAAGGTTTACCCACACACACGACACACTGGCATCACAACATCTCATGAACTGTAATACTTCTGGCACCGCTATACTTCTCCGTTCATATGAAATTCCTGTTTGTCGCCGTCTAATCATGTTTTGCATCAGGACGGGCTAGACCCGATTGGTCGCTATTTTGAATTTGAGATGCTTATATTAACTCGTCCGATATTATAATAAGCACATTTTGAATTTATTGTAGTGCTTGGTTTTGGCTTTATTTGAATTTGGATTGCTTGATTTCTTGATTTCTGGATCTCTTTGTGGATTTGATTTTGCTTCTTTAGCCTTGTTTTGTTTCCGGTTATGTTACAGTTATCGCTACCCCAAACCTTACACTCAATAAATGAACCGAGTTAGATCACTAGTCGTCTAAGAATGACTCTCCCATAGCACTTGTGGGATGAGCCTCTTGATGGAAGTAAACAATGAAGTAACCAATGAATCTTTGGCAAAACCTAGAAAACCTACAATAGGTCGGTTTGTAACCCGACAGAAGCTTTAGGAACTTATGTAGCAACCCGAGCCCTATTTTTGGAAAAGATAACTAACCTCACTTATCCCTCGGGAATACTAGTGGCCTACCTTAATACCCCTTTATAAAACAATGTAACTGCGATACGTTATTTTATGGAATATATATATATATATATATATATATATATATATATATATATATATATATATATATATATATATATATATATATATATATATATATATATATATATATATATATAAATTGATAACGATATTCTGAAAACGATATTTCCGGAAAACTACTTTTGGATGCGTTATTTTGGGTACGCTATTTCAACATACTGTTTTTAATACTATCTGGTACGGTCAAAATTGGCTTTCGCTATTTTTAAAAGACGTATTATATTGACTTACTATTTTGGGAACTATTTTGGACACACCATTTTGAGACACACTATTTATTTACGAAATGTATGAATATGCTGATACATTATTTTGAAAACATTATTTCGGGAAAGACTATTTTGGGTACGTTATTCTGGGAACACTGTTTTGACAACGCTACTCTGACATACCATTATGAATACTATTTCTGGATGGTCAATATTAGTTACACTATCTTGAAGACGTGTCATATTGGTATAATATCTTGAGAACTGTTTTGGATACACTATTGGTATATTATTTTGGGAACTGTTTTGGATGCACTATTTCGAACACACCATTTTGAGACACGCTATTTTAGAAGTATTATTTTGGAAACACTATTCAGGAATGCTATCCGAAAGCCATTTTGAAGACATTACTACTCTAGCTTTACCTTAGACCATTCGGTCACATATCACGTTTTCCCCTGCCCCTCAACTTGTGAGAAAGCTCGAGTACACCGCATTATAAGCCGATGAGTCGGGCGAACATCATTAGTTTCCTTATGAATAGAGATAATACAGAAAACATTAACCTTAGGTGGTAAGTAGAGTTACCTGCATTGACCATGATAATGAGGTTCGCCTTAGTGTTCGTGTTTCGAAATTGATACTGGTTTAGATAATTTGAATTCTGTTTGTTAGGATTTTGTACACACCATTCATAATAACCATTTACCTCGAAAGATCATTAACCATTCCACACCTTTACACTTTGACCATGGGTCCATAACCCGCAGGTCGTCAATTATAGCACACCCAATAGCATACGTTATCCTTTTTACACATCCTAAACATGTTTTATTTTTCAACATTTCGTTTTAATAGTCGCCACTGATGGGTGATGAACTCAAATAAGTACATTTTATTACTATCATTTATCCTATTTATTTGACTTGTTTTATTATATTATCTGTGAGAATTGATACGTTAATGTTTACTTTTGTAATTCTCAGGTAAAAACAAGTATTTGGTGAAACTGAGCGATTTTGGACTAATTATGGAGCAAAACATGCATGAAGTTAAGAGTCTACTGAAATGGACAAGATCAAGACATTCTGCTCCAGATACGCCGCATCTTGCTTATTACATACGGCGCATCACTATCAAGATTTCACCAGTTTCGATCCAAGATATAAGAGGACATGCGCCGCATCTATTAATGAAGATACGCCGCATCTCAAGGCGGTGTACGAATATTCCTGAATATATTAATCTTGGACCCCACGCGAAGTTAAGTAAATGCGCCGCATCTACCTATTAGATGCGCCGCATCTTACCCTCAGACAGAAACTATAAATACCCCAAAGTCAGACGAGAGAAAGAGTTCGACAGTTTTAGAAGACCGAAGTACAGAAACCCTAGGACGAATTCAGTCGAAGTGGCAGCACAAGACACACCTTGAACGAAGATACAAGAGCTGTAAGAAGGTCCTGCATGTATTTAATTCATTAAGTAGTTTTGTTTTATTGTGTTAGTAAACTTTAATTCATCAGGATTGGTGGCTTGTGTAATGTGACAACGGAAAGATTGCACTCCCTTTAATATTGCTTTCCCATCAATTAAAGTTTATATGTTGATGTCTTTGGTGACTTTTATTAGTGCATTGATAACCTCTGTGTCTAGCTGAGCGTTGATCGGGTTGCCATGCCTCTGCCCTCGCCTATTTATTAGATCGCCTATGCATTCTATCGTCTGTAGAAAAGTAGGAAGAAAGATAAATAGGATAGTCATAAGTAATCATTAAGGGTTTACTCGCCGATAAGATTAGAACCAACGAGAAAGGACTTAATCTCGGTGCATTGCATCGAACTATACACTTCATATAAAACTAGCAATAAAACAAGTGACAAGCTACTTATCTATCAGGACAGGCCTTCTTATTGTCTCGAGTATTTATCTGTGTACGTGTGTGCTATTCGCTGATTCGTGCCTATTAGTTTAGTTTATTATTTAATTGCAACCAAACCGTGCCAGTCTCTCAGGCTGAACCCCCTTGCGTTAGAATAGGTTGTATAGCTAACTTAAGACATTAAAATACTGATTAGAATAACTAGATAATACGTTCCACTCTTAGTGATCGACACTCTACTTACCATTATATACATACTGACCGGGTACACTGCTCGTTAAAGTGTGTGTGTTATTGATAAGTCGGCTAAATATAAATTTAAAACTTGAATACTGCTAAAACCACAACGACATACCGTGGGTATAAATTAGAGCACTCGCACGCACGCATCAAGTTTTTGGCGCCGTTGCCGGGGAGTGAATTGTTATTATCTGTTAATTTGATTAGTATTTTAATCAGGTTTTTAATTTTTAATCTAACCGCTAACTCTGTTGTATATTAGGTTAATTTGCATTCATTGTATTATTTTGCATATTTTCTGTTTTTGTGTGTTTTTATTTGTGTTTATTTTGGTTTGTTTTTATTAGTTTTTATTTTTCTTATTTTCTGTGTTCTGCTATCGTTGTACTGAGCTTATTCAAACGATACGGCGCATCTATTTTCATAGATACGGCGTATTGCGTTTAATTTTTTATTTTTTTTAATACAACGCGTTTAATTAATTCGATACGACGCATCTTTCCCCAAGATACGGCGTATCTGTTTTTAATAAGAAATTTTTTTCTAAGCGATAACGCGATACGACGCATCTGCTTTAGCGGATACGGCGTATCTATTATTTTAATTAAAAACAGTTTTCGAATTATTAAACAGATACGACGCATCGATCTCTATCGATACGGCGCATCTTTCTGAATCAAAAATCTTATATTTTGAAACGTAACGAAAATACGGCGCATTAACTTTTGTTAATACGACGCATTTAATTTTAAATAAATATCGATTTTTGATAATTAAAACTGATACGGCGCATTCTAATTTCTAAGCGGCGTATCTATTTTCCGAATAAAGTCTGATTAAATTTTAACGATTATAAGATACGGCGTATCCAACTTTTTGGATACGGCGTATCGTCTGCAGATATCAGTAACTTTAATTTTTCGTATTCCGTTTTCGATGTTAATTTTCTGATATATTACTTTCTTGAGCATACCCTACTGATGTTTTTGTGTTGATTTCAGGAAGTGCATGACCAGGAGTTCTACGAAGAACTTGATTCAACCTTTCGACGATCCTGAACGAGCATTCCATTCGCTTAAAAGGCTTTTCAACACAAAAAGCTTTGATATCTCAAGTTCATTCGAGCTTGATTATTTTTCTGAAGAGAAAGAGGAAGAAGAAACAGAAACAATGGGCGAAAACACAACTATGGAGGAATACATGAACAAAACCCGTGCTGATTACACTTCAGGAGTTGCTAGACCAAAGTTTGATGATAAGTCAAAGTTTGAATTGAAGGGTCAGTTTCTCAAGGAGCTAAGAGAAAATGCTTTCAGTGGATCAGAACATGAGGATGCTAATGAGCATGTTGAAAAGGTCCTCGAGATTGCGGATTTGTTTACTTCAGAAGGAGTCACTGACGATCAACTCATGCTAAGAATCTTTCCAATCTCGCTAAAAGGAGCTGCTAACAAGTGGCTGAGGAATGAACCTGCTAGTTCAATCACTACATGGGAAGATTTGAAGAGCAAATTCCTGAAGAGATATTGTGCACCTGCTAAGACTGCTAAAAAGATGGAGGCTATCAACAGTTTCAAGCAAGAGCCTGATGAAACTCTTTATCAAGCTTGGGAACGATTTAAAGATTTACTGGTGAGATGTCCTCAACACTATCTAACCCCTATGCAGGAGATAATATTGTTTTATCAAGGATTGGACGTGCCTACAAGACAAATTTTGGATGCTAAGGGAGCTGTGCCTCAAATGAGTGCAACCAATGCTAGGAAAGCTATCCAAGAAGCTGCTGATCATTCTCAAAAATGGCACGATGGGACCTCTACTAGATCTAAGAGAAGCACTAATTTTGACGGGTTTGCTGCTATTCAAGCTCAATTGGATAAAATTAGTAGAGAGATGAAGAAGCGTGATGAAAAAGTGTATGCTGCCCAAGTTGGATGTGAAAAATGTGAAGGACCTCACTACACTAAAGATTGCCCGAATAAGAATGAAAGTGAGACGTTTGAAGAAGCATATTACACCTAATTTGGACAACCATTCCGACCTTCAGGAAGATTTAGGGAAGCCACCCCGGGATTCTATCAAAAGAACAACTTTAATCCCGCTTATCAAGAAAGGTGGCAGACTTTAGATGACACTCTAAAGCAAATTATGGCCGATGCTGCTAAAAGACATGAAGAGAATACTGCTATGATCAAAGAAATCCGAGCTTCAACGGACACTATTACAAGAAATCAAGGAGCTTCGATCAAAGCATTGGAACAACAAATTGGTCAAATGAGCAAAGTTCTTCAAGAAAGGGGATATGGAAGTTTACCTAGCTCAACTGAAACCAACCCAAGAGATCATGTTAAGGCCATAAGCACCACTGAAGAAGTCACTCCTAACATTCCTTTTCCTAGAAGACTGATGAATGGTAATGATGGTGCAAGACCCGAATTTTTCTTTAATTCTTCAATCAGTTTAAGGAGACTACTCAAAGAGAAGACAAAGATTGAAGAGGAGATCAAGGCTACAATGAAAGAAGAGAGCTCTGCAACTGACTTAAATGCCTTGCCTCACAAAGAAAAGGACCCAGGAAGTTTTACTTTGCCTTGTTCAATTAATGATATATATTTCCATAATGTGTTAGCTGACTTAGGAGCTAGCGTTAGTGTAATTCCCTTTAAGACATTCACTACCCTAGGACTAGGAAAATTAGCACCAACTAAGTTACTTATTGAATTGGCTGATAAAGCGGTAAAACGACCTGAAGGGATTGCTAATAATGTGCTAGTTAAGATCGAGAAGTTTGTTTTCCCTGTAGACTTTGTTATATTAGATATGCCCGAGGATGTTAGGATTCCTTTAATCCTTGGAAGACCTTTCTTGTCTACTGCCCATGCTAAGATTGATGTGTTTAAAAGAAAAATCTCATTAAGGGTAGGGAATAATAAACTAGTCTATAAGTGTCAAGATCCTGTTAAAAGCGTAATTAGAGGCGTTTATGCGCTAGGATTAAGAGAGCGTATGGACATTGATCTTGAAGCTAGGCTTATGGGAGAAACATTGATTCAAAACAACTCAACTAATCCTAATCATGAGAACTTTGAGGAATTTATTGACCTTAATGTACCTACCGAACTTAGACGCGATATTGTTAATGATTCTGATGACGAGTGGTATGATTGCGTAGTAATTAACAAACGTAGGAGAATAGTTGAGAAAACGAATTTGAATAATGATGTGTTTATTGAACTACCACCCCACCTTGCTTATTTATGCCTTTATGATAATAAGAATTTCCCGTCTATCATTTTGTCATCTCTGCCCGAAAGGGACAGAACTTTGTTTATACAGATCTTAAAGAAGAACGGCGTGGAAATTAAAGACGAGCAATGAGTGTTCAATATTACTGAATTGGCGATGAGGGAGCGCGATGTTTCCGACTCCTTCAATGATCGATATTAAAGAGCTGAACGTGAGTCTAACTTGAAGACTCTGGAATAAAGACAAGTGCTGACCGGGAGACAACCCGGAGAATTTTTACTATTCTGTTTTGTGTCGAGTCAGTCAGGCCCGCAGAGGATACGGCGCATCTCAATCCCAAGATGCGACGCATCTCCTGCACTGGTCATATCTTACTTTATTTTTCTGCATTTTTACTTTTGACTTTAAAACTTTTTATCAGTTTATTTTAATGCGGCGCATCCCTGGTTAAGGATGCGGCGCATCTTTTATTCTGATTCATAATTATTCCAGGCTCGATACGGCGTATCTTCTTCCATAAGATACGGCGCATCGACTGACCTGATGATTTTCATTTTAATTTTTATGTTTTATTTTTCCTAACTACTAATGTATTATGCAAGTTTGAACCTTTCTTAACTTAGGTGTGTTTAAAGTCTTGGTGGTATTATAGATTCCTGCATTCCCTGTGGATACATCAATTATGAAGCTTATGTTGAATATGTGAACTATAAATAAATCATAAACACATAACATCATCAAAAGCACGCAGCGGAATAGATCTACAAGAACATGCAATTAATTAAATTAAACAAGACACGTACCTTAATGATTCCTAGCAAGAACAAGGAATCTCTTGAACAAGAACAAATAATATAAACCCTAATTGGGAATATATTGGATCGATCACACCAAAGATCACAAGCTAAAGGAAGCTTGTCACTCGTTCCTGTACACACGTAATAATAGCGTTTCAATGAGAAAAGCTAGTTTCTTGATCACCAATAACCAAACACTTTATAGCTTTATTAGACTCGACCAAATCTTAGTGGATTTAGAAAGAGGGTCGATCGTTGGAGCTAGAGGGAAGAGAGGAGAAGAAGTTTGGCTACTTTGGAGATTCAAGATTAGAGAAAACTAAAACACAAGTGAATTGTATTTATAGTTTTTCTTTGCTTGTTGCCCAAGCCATGCGATCGACTCCCCTATCCCTAAGGGAAGGGTCGGCCGAACATCACACTCCCACAAGGATTCTAGATCCTTCTTTCCTATTTTCACGTTTAGTCCTTTAACGGTCGTTAGTTAAAATCCCGTTAAGTACTAACTGTCGTTAAGTGTTTTAATTGGTGAAATGAATAAATAAATAAATACATGAAATATATAATTATTTAATTATTCATCATTGAAACTCTCACGCTAATGTGTGCAATCCCGAGCCTCGGGTTCGAAACCGGACATACGTATATTAATATTTATACACAAAACCTAACAGCTTAAACGTTCTCATCCACAAGAAAGTTGATTTTTGCTCTTATACTAATGGAGGATCATACCGAGCAAATCTCAGGGGAGTTTTTCTGTTCTAATTCTTTTATTTTCCAGTTCTTAACCTTTTATAACAACGAGGACGTTGTTTAACTTAAGTGGGGGGATTGGAGAATTAGAACACTTAACACTTACTTGTCCTAAACTTTTCAAAATATGCTTAAAATGTGCTTAATATATCAAAATTAATTTTTTTTAGCATGTTTTTTTTTTAAAGTTTAAGTTGCATAGCTGCACACATGACGTTATTTTCAAAAATTGTGATTTTTCAAAATTCACAAATCTATGAGTGTGCCGGTGACTTGTAAACTTTAGAACTTGGCTTGTATACTATTCGAGACCACTATAATAAGTATTATTTTATATAATTGGAATGACTTGTCTAAATTGGTAAAATTCTAGGATTACACCCAAATAGCCTTTATATGTTATGTGTTATTAGCTAACTACACTGGTTAGTTAACCCCCGTATAAACCCTTTTGTTACTCTCATTTTTAGAGTAAGATACCCCTAGAAAAACACTCAGAGCCATTCCTTTCGTTTCTTACACCTTTGTTAAAATATTTCGTTACACCCTTACACCTTAGCCTACCCTGTAGATTAAAATCCGTGGTTGGTTAATTGCTTTAGGCAAAGTGTGTTTCCTTACATTACCTGTGTTCGCGTGCGTAATTCATTATCTATGGTTAGGTCGGGAAATTGCACAATGCAATTGGAGTGAAAGTAAATATTGTATATCTTTGAGTTTATTTTTCGTGTGTTTACTACTTTCACTTTTACTGTTATTTCTGAAGTTATGAAAAGTATGGAAAAATTATCCAGAGTTATCATTATAGTGATGTGGTGAAATTTTACACATCTATGTTTATGTTTCAAGTTTAAAAAAAAAAAAAAAAAAAAAAAAAAAATCGAAAAAATGAGAAAAGAAAAAGAAAAAGGAAAAGTTGGAAGTTTGTTTTTACCAACTTATGTAAAGTTTTGTATTAAGTGTTCGATATCACCACTATTTGTTGTATATTATATCTATGGATTGAATGGGAGTTGAACGTTATGGGAACGCCAACTAAAGGATATTCTTTGATTGAGATCTTGTTGAGTATAATTCGTGTCTACCTAAAGCGTGTGTTTCAAGTGTTAAAGCGTGAGTTATTCTATGATATGAGTCTTATTCATGGGATGGTTGGGATAGTGATTAACCACACTTAGGATTTTAATTTATTTGTTTTGTTTATTTTTCATTTTTACACCAATTTATATCCCAAATATTATCCATACCCTATATTATTCTTTATCCAAACCTTTGATTTATTGAGATTAGGGATTTGAGCAATCTTAAGTATCGTAGTCGTGGATTCGGCTATGTATTTATGATTTTGTCGCCCTTTTTGATATAATATTATTGGTGAAGATTACTTGGTCCTATCTTTAGCCTATTCGAATTAAGGATTTGAGCAATTGCAAGTATCGTGTTCGTGGATTCGATCATGTATTTGTGATTTTGTCGCCTTTTCTGGAATTTGAGATCGATAGAGATTAAGGAGAATGATTAACCCTTAAGCCTACAAACCCTTTTTACCGCTTTAGACTTGTTATTCCTTGGCTTTAGTGGGGGAGATGTGTATACTTGCCAAGCCTATGATAGAATATTCGTCACGACTGGACAGTTAAACGATTAGATTTGCTTTTATCAAATTATTTTATTTTACTTCTAATTCGTTAAGTGTTTGGTTGTGTGATTATGACAAAAACAAATACATGCTTAACTATAAAAATAAATCCTAATATCTGTTAGGATACATTTTCATAAGATTAATTCTAAGGTTTACTTGGGGACAAGTAAAGTTCAAGTGGGGGGATATTTGATGAACTCAAATAAGTACATTTTATTACTATCATTTATCCTATTTATTTGACTTGTTTTATTATATTATCTGTGAGAATTAATACGTTAATGTTTACTTTTGTAATTCTCAGGTAAAAACAAGTATTTGGTGAAACTGAGCGATTTTGGACTAATTATGGAGCAAAACATGCATGAAGTTAAGAGTCTACTGAAATGGACAAGATCAAGACATTCTGCTCCAGATACGCCGCATCTTGCTTATTACATACGGCGCATCACTATCAAGATTTCACCAGTTTTGATCCAAGATATAAGAGGACATGCGCCGCATCTATTAATGAAGATACGCCGCATCTCAAGGCGGTGTACGAATATTCCTGAATATATTAATCTTGGACCCCACGCGAAGTTAAGTAAATGCGCCGCATCTACTTATTAGATGCGCCGCATCTTACCCTCAGACAGAAACTATAAATACCCCAAAGTCAGACGAGAGAAAGAGTTCGACAGTTTTAGAAGACCGAAGTACAGAAACCCTAGGACGAATTCAGTCGAAGTGGCAGCACAAGACACACCTTGAACGAAGATACAAGAGCTGTAAGAAGGTCCTGCATGTATTTAATTCATTAAGTAGTTTTGTTTTATTGTGTTAGTAAACTTTAATTCATCAGGATTGGTGGCTTGTGTAATGTGACAACGAAAAGATTGCACTCCCTTTAATATTGCTTTCCCATCAATTAAAGTTTATATGTTGATATCTTTGGTGACTTTTATTAGTGCATTGATAACCTCTGTGTCTAGCTGAGCGTTGATCGGGTCGCCATGCCTCTGCCCTCGCCTATTTATTAGATCGCCTATGCGTTCTATCGTCTGTAGAAAAGTAGGAAGAAAGATAAATAGGATAGTCATAAGTAATCATTAAGGGTTTACTCGCCGATAAGATTAGAACCAACGAGAAAGGACTTAATCTCGGTGCGTTGCATCGAACTATACACTTCATATAAAACTAGCAATAAAACAAGTGACAAGCTACTTATCTATCAGGACAGGCCTTCTTATTGTCTCGAGTAATTATCTGTGTACGTGTGTGCTATTTGCTGATTCGTGCCTATTAGTTTAGTTTATTATTTAATTGCAACCAAACCGTGCCAGTCTCTCAGGCTGAACCCCCTTGCGTTAGAATAGGTTGTATAGCTAACTTAAGACATTAAAATACTAATTAGAATAACTAGATAATACGTTCCACTCTTAGTGATCGACACTCTACTTACCATTATATACATACTGACCGGGTACACTGCTCGTTAAAGTGTGTGTGTTATTGATAAGTCGGCTAAATATAAATTTAAAACTTGAATACTGCTAAAACCACAACGACATACCGTGGGTATAAATTAGAGCACTCGCACGCACGCATCAATGGGGTATATTAGCCGCGATATAAATAGTTTCAAATCATTACCTTAACTTCGTACATGCTTAGATTAGTCACACTTACATTCGTAACTTACTGCATTTCTAATCTCACATTTTGACTCATCTCATTTGGTTATTTACGCACTTAATCAATACAGTTTTATTTCAACTTCTACAAACCATCATTCTTCAATTACGTTCTATATTTTCACTATTTTCTAGCATTTAGTAATTACAAATCGAGTCCATAAAGGACTGTGTCGCTATCTAACATACAAGCCATTTTCAATTATTTTGCCAACCATTCTGCGGTCTTCCTACAAAATGTTTTACTACTATATTACAATAACAATTTTTTTGATCATACCACTATTTTATAAACAATGAATTAATTTCTTAACATCATTCCACCAATTATTTTATAAACCGATTTACTGCCTTACCAATATATCACAAACTGCGGTTTTACTACTATTTTATAAATAATGAATTGTTTTTCCTGCTGCTCTATAAATTGTTTTACAACTCGTTGTACCAACTATCCTATTATTAAGTAATAAACCAATTCGCTACCTTACTACTATTTCATAAGCCAACGAGCAATTTCACGAAAATTTTGTAAACTATGTTGCAATTATTCTACAAGTTTTACTACAGCCTTATGAACCATTTTACTCTCCCGCGAGCTGAATTAGCCACTGTTTGATTTGAAAACAACAAAACTATGTTACTATTATCTTACAAATTATTTCGCCATTACCCCCCTAAACTATTTTACTGTCACCGACGAACTATTTTGCCACTAAATCACTAAGTAAACTACAGCTTTGCTAATATTTTACAGATAACAAATGATTTTCTTATTACTCTATGCAGTGTCTTACAAATCATCTCCCAAGTTATCGTGTAACCCGATCTTCATCTTTCTAACAAATCACAAATTTAACTATGGTTTTGTCATTATTTTATAAATAATAAATCGTTCTCTATCACTCTATAAACTATTCTACAAACTATTTTATAAAATATTTTACAATCACCATGTGAACCATTTACTTCCATGAAAAATGTTTTCGTACTATTACTTCATAAGCAGAATAGCCAATATTCCCTTTTGAAAATAGATCAAACCTTAGGAATGGATTCCACACTTTCGCCTGAGACTATAGATAACAACCTACCAAGCCTTGATACTGTTTCACCACAGAATAAGTTACCTCATTCGTTCCATGCAATTAGATTCCCATACTATTAGTGCATGCGTTGAATTAGGTTATCAGTATACTATCGCTCTTGAGACATTTTACCCACTAGGAGTTATAGACAACACCGACTCGAAACCCCTTACTTTTATGTACCCCGCCATTTCACTACGACACATCTATCAGGTTGAAATTTTGCATCACAAGAGTATAGACTATACATTGGAATTAGACCGTGAGGATTTAAGAGGAGACCCCGCTGACAAAATTGTGAAACACCGTGTAGTTAAGATTTAAACTATTTTCCCTTATTAAACTTACTTCAGGGATCATTGTACCTCACCAAATCACCACAAGGGAGACAACTTATGGCAGACCACCTAGGTACCCTCCCACAGGCAAGGAGAAACCCTTAAAACAGCCTAGTGAGACCCAAATATGCTACTAGTACCATCACCTTTTCACCAACACCGTTCCGACAGGTAACTTGAACTAAATCGCGAGGACGCGATTCCTTTTAAGGGGTATGTGATGTAACAACCGATAATTTTCCAAAACTTATTTTACGAGCCAAAATAATTATTTTGATTTTCCTTAGCTTTTAAATCTCTTTGAGCTTGTTTGGGATTGAAAAACAGTGGATATCTTGTTAAAACGTGAGTGTTATTCATTTATCGAGCCGGCACAACCTAAAACACGCGAAACGAAT
This sequence comes from Artemisia tridentata subsp. tridentata, assembly GCA_021014915.2. Lineage (NCBI taxonomy): Eukaryota > Viridiplantae > Streptophyta > Magnoliopsida > Asterales > Asteraceae > Artemisia > Artemisia tridentata. The sequence goes on from CP139504.1 coordinate 217,015,401, forward strand.
CGAATTTGCCAAATAAATTAATTTCGAGAAAGTTATGCATATTTATACTCGTTTTTATCAGAAAATTATTTCGAGAGCAATGACGTAAGTTTCATAATTTTTCGAGTCCGTTTGGTACGTCGAATGGGCCCCACAGTGATTATAGCAAAAGTTTTACCCAGTTGACAATTTATACCCCCGCCCAAAATATTACACCACACACCCCTAAACTTTCATTTGTACAGCTTTAGTCCTTCCTTGGGTATAGAAGTTTTGTTTTGTTGTTTTTTTTTTTTTTTTTTTTTTTTTTTTTTTTTTTTTTTTTTTTTTTCATAAAACACACACTCCACACATAACTCTTTCTCCCTCTCCCACCCCATCCGGCAACCACCGCCGTCTCCGGCAGTCACCGTCGCTGGAAATTTTTCTGGCGAAACCCCATATTACACCAATCGCTAGATCTTGAGCCCCTTATCTTTTCTGGAGAGTTTGAGCTCGATCCGAGCTCATTTAGTGCCATGGCCACCACCACCGCCGCAACAGTCAACCACCACCACCACACCGTGCCTTCCCCGTCACCTCCTCTCTTCGATTCTGTAACACCCCAACCCGACAAGGGTAAAGATATCACAATAATGGATTCATATCAGATCAAAACAGAGCATACATCTACAGTAATACAAAAATCTCAAAGGATTACAAATGAAATACTGAATCTACAAGGTTACAATGAAAACTTTCAAAACTAATTCTAAACATAATAACTTCAGTCCAACTCTAATCCAGGATAGCTACCAAGCCTTCTAAGTCCAGAGGTACACTCTCACTCATTCCCAGCTTCCTACTAAAACCTGCCGCAGGAAAAAGAAATGCGGCTGAGCTACGAGAGCTCAGTGAACAGATATATAGATGACATAAACAATAACAGATAACAATACAGAAGCAAATCCGAAATACAGATTATACAGACACAGAATCAAAGTGAAAGAATAGGAAAGGAATAAGGGTAAAAGAAAAGAAATGAGAAAGAGATAATGTACAAACCAGGTTTAGGGAAATACAGAAATCCATCACGAGCCCAGAGATAACAGATAATATCATAACAGATTAATCACATAATAATCCAGAGGGGATGCCTCTCAAATAACAGATAATATGAGGGGTGACCTCATGTATCAAATCGGAGTGATCAGCTCCTAGATATATGTGAAAGACGTGTATCGCACACACCATCAGTCACCAGAGATATATATAACAGACATATAACATAAACAGATAACATATAACAGATAACAGAGTCAGAACTAGGATGCATCCATGCGCCCCCCTGTGGCCAGAAACTCCTTAACTCACCAGATAAAATAAATCAGGGACGGGACAGGTCATCACTCTCCTGCCCTAGAGTCATGCCATCGGTGCATCAATGACATGGACATGAAACCCTCATGCCTAGTGATTGGCTCGGATATCAGACTGTGGTCAAGGTCAGATGTCATATAATAAACAGAGTCATATCTAAGGGTTCATGGCAGAAGGGTCATGTCAACAATTCAGCATAAGATAATAAGGTTCAAATCAAAGTTTATCAGATTAAGTTTAATATCAAAACGTAAGTTCAGATTAAAAGGTTTATTTCCAATAGTCCAAAAGAGTGTATCAAATGTTAAGAATTACAAGTTTATAGCAATAATCCATTTCAGAAGTTCTTGTCAAAAGTTCATTTAAATCAATCCTTTAATAATGGTTTTCATTGAAATGATATTACAAAATAGTTTTCATAAAAATGGTCTTCCAAAACTTTTAGTAACTTCCATTTCAAGTGGTATCGCTTCTTTTTAAAATAGCTTTTCTTAAACAGTTTCATATGTAGTTTAATAAAGGTTCAAAATCAATTAGGTTCAGATAAGGATTTAACAGGTTAAGGTTTATACCAAAAATCAAATCAAAGTTTACAACAGATATATCAGGTTAAGGTTCAGAACAAGGTTCACAGATCAGATTCAATCAAGATTCACAAATTCAGGGTTCAGAACAAGAGATCAAAACACAAAGGTTCAAGAAAGGTTCAGAACAGAAGAAACACATCAAAGGTTCACAAACCAGTTTACAATCAGAGTTCAGGAAAAAGGTTCAGAATAAAAGAATCATAGCAGAGGTTCAAACAAAAAGTTAAGACAAACAGATCACAACAAAGATTCACAACAGAAGGGAACATAGCAGTGGTATGGGAATCCTAATAAGGAAAACGAAATACTGAGAGAAAAGGGAAGGAACACCCTTACTGAAATAGGGCAGAATATCTGTACCTTATTAGCACAGCAGAAATCAGACAAACAAACACAGAAATCAGATGATCAAGACTTCTCCTTCTTCACACCTAAGGAAGAGGAAGACAGAATTACTACAGATTTTAATTCAGATTATTACTCTTTGTTATCTCATCATTTTATGTACTTTCCATTTTTAGTAACTTTCCAGATTTAGTAAGTTTTCCAGAATTAACAGGTTTTCCAGAATTAACATATCTTATCATTTCAGATTAAGTTGAACCTTATTCAGAGATTATTATGGAATAACATTACATTTTATCAAGTTACAGAAGTTTAGGGTTTTAAATGACAATTATACAAAGTTTAGGGTTTTAAATGTAATTTCATTAATTTCCAAGGTCATTTGTGAAAAATACTTTTAAATTACAGAATTAAATGCTCACTTTATTCAGAATTTCCTTTATTCCCTTAAGTTTCATAATTTACAGATTACACCCCTTTAGTTTCATAATTTACAAAATCAACCTTATAATTACACATTTTATAATTTAAACCCTACAACATCCATAATTACCAACCAAACATATTATGTATCAAATTTACAGAATATATCATCAGAATTCAGTACTTTACATATTTGACCCCTCAGAATTCAGAATTTACATATTTAGCCCTTTAAGTTTACAAAACATATATATTAAATCATAATTACATAACAATTACATAATTAGCCCAAAAATCCTCAAAATTACACAACAACCTTTTTATATCAGTATTAACACAAAACAACTTCAGAATTCCAGATTTTACACTTTTGGTCCCTCACTTTTAATTAATTTCCAAACGAAACCCTAATTTCCCATTAATTCATTATTATGCAAAATTTACACTTAGGACCCCAAAGTTATATTTTTACCACATTCTTACAGATGTATTTGATCTTACAAAAATATCCCAGAAGTTTCAAAGTTGGCAAAACAGGTCCTTATGCATTTAATTTCAAATCGGTATTACTTTTTACAAACAATTAGAAACCCTACTATTCACCAATCATTGAACTATCATTAATTCATCCTTAAAACAACATTAATGACCAGATTCATGTCCAAGAACCCTAACCCTAGTAGCCCCGATTTTCCTTTTATTTTATTTCTTTGTTTTTCCAAAATCCGGTTTATACAATAATTAACCACGTTAAATTTAGGCTTCTAAAAATCAAAACCATATTTTTCCCAGATCATATAACTTATAAGGAACCCACGAAAAATAGTGAACATGCCCAGAAAATTCGTTTAACATATATTGCATATTTACGTATGTTTTAGATACTAAAATTACAACGACTTGATTTAGGCCACCATAATTCGATCTATCATTTTTCCCAGGTCTAATACATCATAAGAGGTCTAAATAAAATAGCCATCATGCCCAGAAATTCGGATTTCAATATATTTTCAATTTACGTGCTCTATAGCCATTATATTATCATACGCATAGAATTAGCATGCATGGATCGATTTTCATATTTTATATGAGTTATATAACATCTAAATATCACTGGAAAAATGCCATAATAATTTTAACACGTTTGGTTAAGTCGTATGGATTATTACCTTGTTTTAGAGCTACTCGACAAGAATTTAAGAACAAGGACGAACCGAAGAGAAAAAGCAGCAACCATTAATTTTCCTAGCCTCCTTGCACCTCCAATAATCCCAGAAAAATACTTGTTAAATCCCAGAATTCGTGTGCTAGCCATGGTTGATTTATTTAGATCGCTAGGGTTTTTTTTTTTTTTTTTTTTTTTTCCTAGTTTTGCGATTTGGTTTTGTGAAAAGAAATAAAAGATTTGATTATATCTCTTAAAAACCGACTTTGGGGAGGGCTTAGGACCAGAATTTCGGAATTATAATCATCAATTTATTTGGGATTGATTTTCTTAGACCTTTCCTAATTTAATTTACATATTATTTAATTTTAAAAGGTTTAACATTATATTTATTTAAATTGTATAATTCGGAATGTCTAAATAATTATGTATGATTATTTTTGAACATTTTAAAATGATGTAACATTGTCCCAGAAATTTATTTGTTTCAGATATAGTTCGATTTCAGAAGTTTTGGAATTATTTCGGAATTTTATAAGTTGTTTAATAAGGTTCTATGTTATCAGGGTTAATTTGGTAATTTTACAGGTTATCTGAATTTCAGGTATTACAACTTCTTCCCCACTAACAAAAAATTTCGTCCGCGAAATTTGCTGAAAGCAGAAAGAAAAAGAGAGCAGGAAACAAAACAAAGACATAACGAACTAAGACGAGAATTGAGGTGAAACGAAACAGAACACAACTGACCGTGAACAGACATATGAAATATTTGATTCTCATAACTCGAGCTTGCAGATTCCCTAAATGGTTTCAGGTCCTCAGAACAGACATAACATACTGAATCCAGATCAGAAGGATAACATACCAACGTAGTAGATGAAAATCATATTCTCTCGGAAGAGACAAGGAATACATGAGGTTTTGACTCATATATGGTTCACAGAATTTGATTAGACAGATCAGATTTGAACATACAGAAAATAGATTATCGATGACATCAATAGCAGAAAGTTCTATAGCAGAAGCTAAGATTAGTATCAGATGTACAGAGGTCAGCAAAACGCATGACGAGAATCCAAACGTATCAATTCGCATAACGGTGGAAGCAGATTACGTGTATAGGTAGAATGAACTTAAAGTCTCACTAACACAGACGCTCTCAAACAGTTATCAGAATTTCTAAAGCTTCTAAGGCACTTCTCGAAATATCCTATGCCCACAACAAGTGCACGTTATATGATGTAAGTATTATCACGTTGGCCAGACGTCATAATACTGGCATCATATAAATATGCCCTCATGATGGTCATACTTTATCTCAAGTCATGAACAGAACAGACTTATCTTAATCTAGCTAGTCTTCCTACGGTCTCAGAGGTCATCAGAATCAAATACCATAACTAAGAAGAGAACAAATTACCCAAAATTAACGGAAGTCCCAGAATGTCTATCAGAATTTGGTACATCAGATCATCCATCATTCGTCAAATTTCAGATAACAAAACCATCATCCGACATACGCAGAATGAACACAGAGCGGAATTACTGATAAAGAACTTAAATCATTCAAAGGATTTTATCATTAGGTAACAGGAATTTAGATAGGTCAAGCAGAAGTGAATCACATCATCCATAGCTTCATTCGTCACAGAATTTATTCGCTTCAGAATTTTCTTCTATTCAAAGTCATGATCTTAGTTTCCATTCTCAAGTCTGCTTCTACTCTCAATTCATCTTAGTACAACTAAAATGAATAGAGAAGCAAGACTGCGAGTCTTGGACAAGTCTACTAGCCCTGTTCGGAATTCGCCAACTCAGATTGCTGTCGTCATCGGATGTTCGGTGGCGGTGTCTGCTACAATCTCTAAATGCCAAATCACATCTTTTCTTCCAGAACAAAGGTCATTCCATTTAATACGAAGATGGTCTACATGTTTCCTCGTTCGTCTCAGGGCACAACATGTTGTCATACTATGACAATTGTCCAGATACTCGTGAAAACATGATTCTTATTAGCCAATACTATTGGCATTTTTTTTAAGACTTATAATGGTCACAATGAGTACGAAAATAGTTTTCATGAATCTTTTCAGGGATATATTCACATAAACTGAAATACTTTACGGAAGCTTCTCTCAGTTAGTCATCTCCCATCTCAGGAGTTCTTGAGGTTGCTTCTTCAGTCCTTCAAACATTAAATGAGGTTGTCTGATACGGAGTTCACAAGGATAGAATAATTTAATCATTTATACTCGGAAATGAAAAGTGATTACGGTTGGGATTACGGTTGGGTTTACGATAGTTGATATGCAGACGCAAAATTTTTCTCTTTCTTCTTCATAACAAATAGGGGTATTCAAGGGAAACACTGAGGTGGACAAAAACATATCTCATCAGTTTCTTCAATCTCTCAACTTCTATAGCATCATGGGTCGTCAACCGAGATCGGTTCAGAATCAATTCTACTTCTCAAACGGAAGGAAAACTCAGAAGTTTCATCAGAAAATGCCAGAAAATTTGTACCACAGAGCTTTCTAGGGGTGGATACTAATAGGTGTCAGGAGTAATGACAATCAAATGAGATCAGGGTAAATCTTTCCATAACAGTGATAAGCTTAACATATTTAAGCGGTTCAAGGTTACTATAACTAAACAGGGTGGAGCAGATTGTTATATTTCAGATGCGGTAGCCTATGATAGCTTTTACGAAGGGCCCGCCAATCAATAATCAAAAGATCTCCAAAATTAGTATATCAATAGTAAACAGATCCGCAGAACGTATATGGTCACTTAACCAGACGGATAGTTCATATGTCAGAGTCAAGTACATGGTTCAGTATAGTGTGGGGATAGGTACGCGAACAGTTCAAGGTGTTGGAGTTTTTGGTTTAGCTTTTAGCATAAGTGACAGGTAGGGTGTACATCATTGATAATACGAACATCGTATAATTGCAGAAGTGAGACTTATGAGATATCGGATATCAGCGTCATATGCTCAGTTAACAATTCCATACAGAGACGGTATTTGCATCAAATCCTTCCAAAGAAAAACTGATTGGCAAATAAGATTCATCATTCAAGGGAGCAAATAAGGTTCATCATTCAGGACAATATAGTTTCAGTGGATCCATTTATATCCAGCATGGGTCATGAATTTATAGGATGTGTCAAACACATTAAGGTTAAATGGTCTTCGGAATGGTCGGAGAGATATCAGACGGTTTATCCACAGATCAGAAATGAAGGTCAAAATCAGGTAGTGGCAGCAAAAGTTTAACAATCGGTAATCATGGCAGGTGTTCCAAAATTGTTTCAAACGCCAAATGTGAGACATAAGAGGATAGTCGTCAATATTAAATGATCAATCAATCAATCCTTATAAGGATAAAATCAAGATTACTGTCAAAGAAAGACGGATCAATAAAGATAAATCTTATCGTTCGGAAATGAGAGGGAATGCATTTTTTTTATACTCGTGGTCAAACGCTACAAAACTTCTCATGGGAATAGAGATGGTTCAGACGGAATCAAAGGATTCATAGGTAATTATCAGAAGCAAGAAAGAAATAACAGAATTTATCAAGTGCATCATCATCATGGGGATTCTCAGATTGCCCAAAGAGGCATCAGAATGATTAACAGAAGGTTCAGAGGTCGGAGTTGAGATCGGAAGGCAAGGATCAAATAATGTCAGATAATTTCTACGCAATTTCCAATGCTTCAGATTTCATTTAGGTTTCAATTCTTAGGTGATGCAAGGCATAAGCTCTAATTTTTCAAATGCGATTTTAACCAAAAGCAAGACACGAATCAGAGTGGTGCGGAAGCAAGATACTTAAGCAATTGACTTATAGTCTACCCATTCCTCACTGGTCAAAATTTAAGTTCCTATAGGGAAATCCTAAAGCAATTTCTCAAAGGTTGTCCTACGAGCGCCTACAGTGGAAACTTAGTGGTCCAGACTTCACAGGTCAAGGGTAAATGTATTACGAGTCGCAGCCTGTGAGCTCTGATACCATAAATTGTAACACCCCAACCCGACAAGGGTAAAGATATCACAATAATGGATTCATATCAGATCAAAACAGAGCATACATCTACAGTAATACAAAAATCTCAAAGGATTACAAATGAAATACTGAATCTACAAGGTTACAATGAAAACTTTCAAAACTAATTCTAAACATAATAACTTCAGTCCAACTCTAATCCAGGATAGCTACCAAGCCTTCTAAGTCCAGAGGTACACTCTCACTCATTCCCAGCTTCCTACTAAAACCTGCCGCAGGAAAAAGAAATGCGGCTGAGCTACGAGAGCTCAGTGAACAGATATATAGATGACATAAACAATAACAGATAACAATACAGAAGCAAATCCGAAATACAGATTATACAGACACAGAATCAAAGTGAAAGAATAGGAAAGGAATAAGGGTAAAAGAAAAGAAATGAGAAAGAGATAATGTACAAACCAGGTTTAGGGAAATACAGAAATCCATCACGAGCCCAGAGATAACAGATAATATCATAACAGATTAATCACATAATAATCCAGAGGGGATGCCTCTCAAATAACAGATAATATGAGGGGTGACCTCATGTATCAAATCGGAGTGATCAGCTCCTAGATATATGTGAAAGACGTGTATCGCACACACCATCAGTCACCAGAGATATATATATAACAGACATATAACATAAACAGATAACATATAACAGATAACAGAGTCAGAACTAGGATGCATCCATGCGCCCCCCTGTGGCCAGAAACTCCTTAACTCACCAGATAAAATAAATCAGGGACGGGACAGGTCATCACTCTCCTGCCCTAGAGTCATGCCATCGGTGCATCAATGACATGGACATGAAACCCTCATGCCTAGTGATTGGCTCGGATATCAGACTGTGGTCAAGGTCAGATGTCATATAATAAACAGAGTCATATCTAAGGGTTCATGGCAGAAGGGTCATGTCAACAATTCAGCATAAGATAATAAGGTTCAAATCAAAGTTTATCAGATTAAGTTTAATATCAAAACGTAAGTTCAGATTAAAAGGTTTATTTCCAATAGTCCAAAAGAGTGTATCAAATGTTAAGAATTACAAGTTTAGTACAATAATCCATTTCAGAAGTTCCTGTCAAAAGTTCATTTAAATCAATCCTTTAATAATGGTTTTCATTGAAATGATATTACAAAATAGTTTTCATAAAAATGGTCTTCCAAAACTTTTAGTAACTTCCATTTCAAGTGGTATCGCTTCTTTTTAAAATAGCTTTTCTTAAACAGTTTCATATGTAGTTTAATAAAGGTTCAAAATCAATTAGGTTCAGATAAGGATTTAACAGGTTAAGGTTTATACCAAAAATCAAATCAAAGTTTACAACAGATATATCAGGTTAAGGTTCAGAACAAGGTTCACAGATCAGATTCAATCAAGATTCACAAATTCAGGGTTCAGAACAAGAGATCAAAACACAAAGGTTCAAGAAAGGTTCAGAACAGAAGAAACACATCAAAGGTTCACAAACCAGTTTACAATCAGAGTTCAGGAAAAAGGTTCAGAATAAAAGAATCATAGCAGAGGTTCAAACAAAAAGTTAAGACAAACAGATCACAACAAAGATTCACAACAGAAGGGAACATAGCAGTGGTATGGGGAATCCTAATAAGGAAAACGAAATACTGAGAGAAAAGGGAAGGAACACCCTTACTGAAATAGGGCAGAATATCTGTACCTTATTAGCACAGTAGAAATCAGACAAACAAACACAGAAATCAGATGATCAAGACTTCTCCTTCTTCACACCTAAGGAAGAGGAAGACAGAATTACTACAGATTTTAATTCAGATTATTACTCTTTATTATCTCATCATTTTATGTACTTTCCATTTTTAGTAACTTTCCAGATTTAGTAAGTTTTCCAGAATTAACAGGTTTTCCAGAATTAACATATCTTATCATTTCAGATTAAGTTGAACCTTATTCAGAGATTATTATGGAATAACATTACATTTTATCAAGTTACAGAAGTTTAGGGTTTTAAATGACAATTATACAAAGTTTAGGGTTTTAAATGTAATTTCATTAATTTCCAAGGTCATTTGTGAAAAATACTTTTAAATTACAGAATTAAATGCTCACTTTATTCAGAATTTCCTTTATTCCCTTAAGTTTCATAATTTACAGATTACACCCCTTTAGTTTCATAATTTACAAAATCAACCTTATAATTACACATTTTATAATTTAAACCCTACAACATCCATAATTACCAACCAAACATATTATGTATCAAATTTACAGAATATATCATCAGAATTCAGTACTTTACATATTTGACCCCTCAGAATTCAGAATTTACATATTTAGCCCTTTAAGTTTACAAAACATATATATTAAATCATAATTACATAACAATTACATAATTAGCCCAAAAATCCTCAAAATTACACAACAACCTTTTTATATCAGTATTAACACAAAACAACTTCAGAATTCCAGATTTACACTTTTGGTCCCTCACTTTTAATTAATTTCCAAACGAAACCCTAATTTCCCATTAATTCATTATTATGCAAAATTTACACTTAGGACCCCAAAGTTATATTTTTCCCACATTCTTACAGATGTATTTGATCTTACAAAAATATCCCAGAAGTTTCAAAGTTGGCAAAACAGGTCCTTATGCATTTAATTTCAAATCGGTATTACTTTTTACAAACAATTAGAAACCCTACTATTCACCAATCATTGAACTATCATTAATTCATCCTTAAAACAACATTAATGGCCAGATTCATGTCCAAGAACCCTAACCCTAGTAGCCCCGATTTTCCTTTTATTTTATTTCTTTGTTTTTCCAAAATCCGGTTTATACAATAATTAACCACGTTAAATTTAGGCTTCTAAAAATAAAAACCATATTTTTCCCAGATCATATAACTTATAAGGAACCCACGAAAAATAGTGAACATGCCCAGAAAATTCGTTTAACATATATTGCATATTTACGTATGTTTTAGATACTAAAATTACAACGACTTGATTTAGGCCACCATAATTCGATCTATCATTTTTCCCAGGTCTAATACATCATAAGAGGTCTAAATAAAATAGCCATCATGCCCAGAAATTCGGATTTCATATATTTGCAATTTACGTGCTCTATAGCCATTATATTATCATACGCATAGAATTAGCATGCATGGATCGATTTTCATATTTTATATGAGTTATATAACATCTAAATATCACTGGAAAAATTCCATAATAATTTTAACACGTTTGGTTAAGTCGTATGGATTATTACCTTGTTTTAGAGCTACTCGACAAGAATTTAAGAACAAGGACGAACCGAAGAGAAAACGCAGCAACCATTAATTTTCCTAGCCTCCTTGCACCTCCAATAATCCCAGAAAAATACTTGTTAAATCCCAGAATTCGTGTGCTAGCCATGGTTGATTTATTTAGATCGCTAGGGTTTTTTTTTTTCCTAGTTTTGCGATTTGGTTTTGTGAAAAGAAATAAAAGATTTGATTATATCTCTTAAAAACCGACTTTGGGGAGGGCTTAGGACCAGAATTTCGGAATTATAATCATCAATTTATTTGGGATTGATTTTCTTAGACCTTTCCTAATTTAATTTACATATTATTTAATTTTAAAAGGTTTAACATTATATTTATTTAAATTGTATAATTCGGAATGTCTAAATAATTATGTATGATTATTTTTGAACATTTTAAAATGATGTAACATTGTCCCAGAAATTTATTTGTTTCAGATATAGTTCGATTTCAGAAGTTTTGGAATTATTTCGGAATTTTATAAGTTGTTTAATAAGGTTCTATGTTATCAGGGTTAATTTGGTAATTTTACAGGTTATCTGAATTTCAGGTATTACAGATTCGGTAACCCACGCGCCCTAAATCTTTCTTTTTCACCATTTTTATTCAAACCCTAATTTCTATTTTTTATTATTAAACCGAATAATAATAATAAATCGTGTTAAAAACCTTTTGTTTTAACCAAAAATCGTGTGGATCTAATTTATTACTCCGTGAAACCCTCGACTCGGTTCCGAGTTGGGTGACTCACCGAGTCAACTCTCGTTGACTCGGGGTGAGTTGTTATTCTTATTCTATTTTCTTTTATTTCTAATTTAATTCTTTTGTTGTAGCTTGGATGGATTTGGAATCGTTGTAGTCTCGATGTTGGTCCATGGTGATGGCAGCCGAGAGCCTTAAGGCTCGTATGGTGTTCAAACCGTGACTCAGTGAGTCACGGCGTGTTCTAGGTTTAGGATTAGAATAGGAAATTGAGGCAGTGATGGTTGTGTTGTAATTATTGATTTGTTGTTGGGTTTAGAATAGGATTTGTTGGATTGTGGTTGATTTTTTGTATAGATGTGTTGATCCGAGAGCCTTTGGCTCGAGTGGGTTCGAGCCATGACTCAAATGAGTCACGGCATGGTCTAGTAGCCTTGTGGTGTTGAGGTTTTATACCTGGTTTGGTCTTAGTGTATAGCCGAGAGCCTTTTAGCACAAATAAACTCGAGCCGTGACTCAAATGAGTCACGGCATGGCATGGATCATGTGTTGTGTTATGTTTCGTTTTTTGTAATACTTGTGGTTGAGTCAAGAGCTCCAAGGCTCGAGTGAAGTCAAGCCGTGACTCAATGAGTCACGGCCAAGGTAAATAGATAGATTTGGTCGAGTTTAGTTATAGCCGTGTGTTGGCTAAAGTTTGGATAATTAAAGGTCAAGTTCTATAAGACGTGACCCAAAAAGGGCCGTACATTAACCTTTTCACTCTTTCCCAGACTGCATGTCCCGTACATTAACCTTTTCACTCTTTCCCAGACTGCATGAGCACTTCCATCACTATCCACAGTTGCATAAGTCGTTTCAGGTAGACCAAGAACGACGAGATGAAATGCCTGATCATCAGCTGCAATTTGTTGTTTGTCTTTTTCAATGTACTCAGTCTTAGTTTGGTCTCTGTAGTATGGTTGTACTGGGGAGGGGGGGGGGTTCCATTAGGTTCTCCAGGGTCTAGGACTTGTCTTGGTTTAAAGGGTCATTCAAAAATGGAATTGATAAGAAGCTTTCCATTTGGTTTGCTCTTAAGATAGCGCATCATACGACTAGCCCACTGTGAGTATCCACCCTTTGACAGCATGGGAGGTCGGTTTTCCGCACCTGCTGCGTGAATATCTAGCTGAGTTGCCATTGATGAAGTTATGTATGATGAAGTTGATCTTGGATTGGTTCAATGAAGTAGGAGTTAAGTTTGGTGAAAGTAAAGTTCCTTTGTTGTAGTGAAAATTTGGTCTTATAACTTAAAAACATATATAACTTGGTTTTGGAGCGTTTTTGGGCTTCAAAAATAACCTCACAATATTCAGGCTGTTCCGGTCGTTTTGTCAGGTATTTCGCTGAAAACGGAGTTACGGTTCAAAAGTTATGGCCGTTTGAAGTTTTGTCATAAAAAGTCAACTTTCAGGTGTAAAAAGTCAACAAAATCCCACTATTCGAAACTTTGCCTATTCGAAACTTTGCCTATTCGAAATTTTCACTATTCAAAACTTTCACTATTCGAAATTTTGACTATTCGAAATTTTGAGCCTTATTCGAAATTTTTGCTATTCGAAATTTTCGAAATTTTGCAACTTTCTAATTAGTACAAATTAGAAGTTTTTCCACAAGTTGAAGTGTTTTTCTCACTTATACAAGAAAGAATAACACTGAGTAATCCACGAATCCTGAAAAAACTGCCGTGTATGCTTATTCGAAATTTTAGGGTTTAGTTATTCGAAACTTTGGTCTGACCACACTATTCGAAAGTTTAGGGTTTAACTATTCGAAAATTTGGGGTTTTGTCTATTCGAAATATGACCAGATTTTTCAAAACACTAAAATTCAACCAAAAAATGTTTCTAACCAAGATTTTCTTGTACAATTAAGCTTAAAAACACTAAAACTTAAAGAAACTAGTAAACTTTAACACTTTTAAGACCTAAGAAGATTATTCGAAATTTTCAAGAACTTAAAAGGTACGAATCTAAAACTTTAAATTTAAGTCAAAAGCTTGAAACTTTCTTGTGTCAAAAGGTTTATAACACTAGTTTGTAATCAAAAAAGTGCTAAAACCACAAAAAAAACAGGAAAAGTAAAGACTTTTATGAAAATAACGAGTAGAAAAGTGAAGAAAACGTGACAACCAAAACTCAAAAACTTCCTAAATCATTGTTAGGCGATTGATACCACTTGTAAGACCTTAGATCTAGCAACTTATCACACAATATTGATGCACGAAAGACACGATATGGTGGTACAAGGGTATGTGTATGTCGTATATATTAGATAGAGAGAAGAGAGAAAGAAAGAGATAATTTCATATATAAAACACACAGACTTACACACTCAAGCACACTCTCTAAATGAGGTGGAGAGTGCCTTTTATACATAGAACATAGCCTCATCGGCTTTACCATGGACTTGGGCTTTGTTTAGATTATGGACTTGGATTTACAAATAAGAAACTTACAAACCTTAACTAATAGTATACAAGATTATCCAAGTCCATGAGCCCATTTAATAAACAATGACACGTTACAAAGACCCTAGACGTAGAATGACCAACACTTTCTTTTAATGCTAACATTTTATTTATAAGACTTTCACTGGCGTTGTATGTTCTGATTGGCACCATAATGTGACATTTTGACCCTTGTCGGGTTGGGGTGTTACACTTATCATCAAGACTATAGAGTTTATATGCCCTTTTATCAGTAGAATAATCAATTAAAACACACTTGATAGACGTTTTAGAAAACTTATTAGAATTGTTTAAAACCGTAGCATAACACAGAAAACCACAATTCCTAATACGAGAAAGCTTAGGTTTAGTTCCATAAATCATTTCAAAAGGACATTTTCCATTGAGAACAGAATAGGGCAGCCTATTAATCAGATAAACAGCAGTTAATATGCATTCAGACCACATATTCAAGGGAATCCCTCCGTGAAACATAAGACTCCTAGCAACATTAAGGAGGTGTCTATGTTTCCTTTCAGCAATCCCATTTTGCTGAGGGGTATAAGCACAAGTGGTCTGATGAATTATTCCAGTTTGATCAAAAAATTGATGCATATTATTATTAACAAAAGCTGTCCCATTATCAGACCTTACAATCTTAATTTTACAATCAAACTGAGTTTTCATCATATTATAAAAAGATTTAAACATACTGAAAACTTCATCTTTAGTTTTTATAAGGAAAACCCAAACACCCCTGGAATAATCATCCACAATAGTCAGAAAATATCTATAACCATCTCTGGTAATGACCCTGTAATGGCCCCAGAGATCAAGATGAATAAGATCACCAACAGCAGATGACTTATGGTCACTGAAAGGGAAAGGCTCCCTTGTTTTTTTGGCTCTGTGACAAATGTCACAGGGATAAACATGTGAACCAGCAGTCACATGCAAATCATTTTGCAACACATCAATGACCTGGTCACAGGATGACCAAGTCTGCTGTGCCATTAAGATTTGGAAACATAAGCAGAAACATTAAAATTATTACCTAAAGTTTGACAAACAGGTTGATCAAACAAGTATAGGCCACCAGACTCACTACCAGTCCCCATGATTTTGTTTTGAGTTAAATCCTGAATATAGCATTTACTTTCATCAAACCCAACAAACATCTTACTGTCTCTTATCAACTTATGCACAAATAAAAGACTAACACAATACTCAGGCACAACCAAAACATCATACAGAACAACACTATTAGAAAGATATAAGTTTCCAACATATTTAATCTTAGCCAGTGTTCCATTAGGATGTCCAACAGTTAAGTTTAAATCAGAAATATCAACAATCCCAAACATATTTTTAGTTGTAACTATCATGTGTTGGTTTGCCCCTGAGTCTATAATCCATCTCATACTTATATTACAGATGACAGAATTATTATTATAAAATCCGTGAAAGTTAATACTGAAAACACATTACAGTTTAGAAAACTTGGCATACCTGCCATGTTGGCTTGAATGTTGCCAGATGGCATATCATTAATGAGTGACGTTAGCTTCATCATTTGCTCATTGGTGAAAGAGAGAGATTGAGGAGAAGAAGACTGAGAAGAACTATTTTGAGGAACATCAGCAGTAACATTAGCATTAAAACCAGTTTTAACACCAGATTTAAAAAAGGTTTTATGTAACCAGGAGGATATCCAACAATATCAAAACATCTTTCAATAGTGTGTCCTACTTTCCCACAGTTTTTACATATTAAATTCAAGTTAGGACCCCTATTGTTTCCAGTGGTGTTACCACTATTGTTACCATTGTTATTACATCTTTTATTATCAAACCTTTTGAAACCATTATTAGAATCACTAGAGTTTCCAAAATTAGAATATTTAGTTTTAGAAACAAAACTGGAAACTTTATTTTTAGAAACAGAAGCAGTTGAAGATGAAGGAATCCCTCTATGAGACTCCTCCCTAGAGACAATAGTAAAAGCATCTTTTACAGTAGGTCAGTTTCTCTAGTTAACAAACTGCTTCTAATAGGTTGATAAATTCATTTAAGCCCATAAGAAATTGCATAAGTTTCATAAGATCATTATGTTTAGAAAAATCTTCTCTAGCAGGACAAGTACACTTAGGAAATTTGGTCAATACATCAAATTCTCTCCGCAAAGAGTTAAGCTTGTGATAATATTTAGAAACCGACAAATCTCCTTGTTTAAAACTATGTATTTTCTACATTAAATTGAACACAAGAGATCCATCTAATTTATCATAAGTTTCTTTTAATTCAGCCCAAACATCAACAGCATTATTAGAAAAGATTTGACCCAAAAACAAGTTCTCAGAAACAGAGTTTAAAAGCCAAGACAAAACAATAGCATTACACCTCTCCCACTGATTAGTCAGTGGAAGACTAGATAGATATTGATCTTTTTTACAAGTACCATTTATAAATCCAGTTTTATTCATAGTGTGAATAGCTAATTTCATAGCAGTGGCCCAAACCCTATAATTTTCAGTTCCAGTTAATTTCATAGAGACAATAGTACTGGTTCCAAAATCATTATTATTCAAATGCAGAGGGTTACCCAAATCAAGACTACTAATTAAGACCTCATTACTACTACCAGAACCACCAGTGATGATGAATAAACAGAAATAAACACAAAATAGACAAGAAAATAAAGCAAGCAAATAAACAAGTAACCCTAAACACCTTCAGTCACAATAAACCACCAATAATCTCAAACCAACAACTACCAACAAACTCAAATAACCTAACCTCCAGTAATCTAAGAACAAGAAAAAATATAAAACACACGCCCAAGAATAACAAATGTTCAGCCGAGTGAACTGGGTATGGCCAGAACAGGTATCCTTGTCACTCATGGTGGTAGGTCAAGAAGTTAGCCATGCCGTTTGCACCTACTCAACTGAAACACAGTTATCTTAAAGGAAGAAAGTTGTCTTACAGTGCTTTAAAAGAAAGAAACAGTAAATCAAAATTATGGTTTCAAGATCCAAACCCTAATTAACCAAACCAACCAGCAAATCACCAGATCTGAGCATAATATAACCAAAAAATGGGATCGAAAAGAACCTGAACAGACCAAGATTCAACAAATATATGTTGAATCAACCAGAAAACAAGTTAATTTTAAAAACCCCCAAATTTTAAGGCAAAACCCTAAAAATTTTGAAACCCTAGAAAAAACGATTAACCACCCTAAACAACCTTGGGCTCTAATACCATGTACAAAACATGAACAAGATAGCAAAGAACCCAACCAACCTCCCATTGGTTCATTTTTATTACTAAAAACCTTTATAAACGATTACAAAGAATATGATGACATCAAATAATCCTGATAATTAAGTGTCAATTTCTCCCTAATATGCTCATTATTTGTATCGTTTTATATGGATATATGCTTTGATTTCTTTATATTTCGTTTCCAGGTTGTAAATGAGCATAGGAGAAAAAGATACGTGGAATTGGAAAAGAACTTACAAAGATACACAACTTAGTATGCTAAGAAGAAGTTACGGCGTAGTTACACTCTCCATTTACGCCGTAGCTATGAATTCAAACACGAAGAACAAGTCAACGCTGATCAAGGATTACGGCGTAACTACCACAAAAGGTTTGTTAGTTCGTTATAGCTCTAGACTTGTTAGGTCTAATCTAGGAAAAGTAATAACAAAGGCGGAATATTCAACAAAGATTCTATTGTTATTATCAACAAGGTTTTTCATAATTATCACACAATACAATTACATACTACACGCTCCAATTCTACTTGATCAACGTAGAACGTGTTACACACCTTGTAACAGGGATCAAGACTTGACCTTGAAGCGTAAAACAAACACACCCTATACATTTTTCTATGACAAAACATCTAGACACACACACTTTAATAATTCGACTACATCTTGTAGTTGTGCACACATAAACTAATGACCTAATGTCTCTTTATATAATAGAGATCATGTAGGTTTACAAGGAAAACATTCCTAATTCAATAAGGAAACTAAATATTCTTTTAAGCATATCTTCTAGAATCTTCCAAATCCTCCATCTTTTTGTAGTTTTCGTTCTTGTCGTTTTAAGTCCTTCATGTTTCATTCTTCTTGTTTTGTATCATCAAATCAATAAAACCCAACAAGGTTACACCGTAATATTCTAAAGACTTAGAAGAAATTTCGTGACTATGAAGGTTACGTCGTAACCAATGCAAGAGGTTACGGCGTAATAGGTACACAGTATGGGATTCAAGATATTGAAGAGCTTACGACGTAACCATGCAAGAAGATTACGACGTAAATGAAACCCTAAGAAGATTACGGCGTAACTATCCATCACAGTTACGTCGTAAATATTACTAATGGATAAGATCGTTTGAAGATTAAATTGGTTACGGCGTAACCAATACCCAAGGTTACGCCGTAACTATGTCGGGCCTATAAATATAAACCCTATTTTCTGCATTTTACATATCTTTTACACTACAACTCATCAGAGGACGAAGTAGGGTTCCATAAGGACGATCCACAGTAATACGGAGCATTTTCCAAGGGAGAAATCATGCCATAACATCAATAAGTTTTAGTGATTCATATTTATTTTACATTTTTGAATTCATGTCTTTCATTATCATGCAAAACATTGAATCCGTTGTACCCTTTAATATGATCGGCTAAGCACCTTTGGTGCTAGCCTAGTTATGATTCCTTTCATATTTTGATTATGTTTTCGTGCTTATTTATTGCTTCTAGTGTGTGCATGCTTAGTTATTCGTTAGATCCTCTAGTTTCGGTAGTTTTGAAGATCGGTTGTACTTGTTGCATTAGGAGAATTGACCACAGGACTGTAATGTAGTAGGTTGCAAGGTGTTGGTAAGAATTGTTTAGTAGGAGGACCAACAATTCTTGTGTGCGAATGGACCTAATAATGCTCCATAGGATCACCCGCCGGGTTGGATGAACTTAAGAAGTTAGATGTGTGGTCTAAGATCCGAGAGGCCGGATCACACAAAGAATTAATCTAGCATGTAGCGGCACTTAATGACTCAAACTAGTCTACCTGTAAGCTTTGACAACCATAAGGATGCAGACCTTTGGCGTCCTAGTAGGATTCTAGGGAGATAGGCTAGGCGAATTGACCACAGGAGTCTAGTGATATTTATGCCCCACTTGAAGCAGTAGGAAGCTTAATTAGAAAACATAATCATTTCATGACAGGATGAACAACTAGGCTAGTACACTTTCTCCCTATTGTTCACAACTTCATTTAATTTTCGCAATTTCATTTCTGTTTTATTAGTTTAATTTATATTCAACTTAAAACCCCTTTAAAACGTGACATAGACTTAGGTTAAAATCCAGATACACATAGCTCTTGGGACGACCTCGTGTTTACCGAATACTACACTACACACGATCGGGTTCTCTGCCCGTTAGTGCATAAGGTAGACCATAGGTAGACGAGTGAAATTATAAGTATTAAAACCTGGTCAGAAATCCTGCATCAAGTTTTTGACGCCGCTGCCAGGGAGCTATTTTAGGATTTTATAAATAAGTTCAGTAATTTTATTTTTTCTCTTTATTTTTATAATGGCTCTAACCATGAATGAATATTTGACCCTTACTTGAGTGGAACATGGAATTGTAAGACCAGTTCTTGAAGAAAACAACAAATTCGAATTTTGGGGTCTGTGTTTGGACGAGTTAAAGCATTGCAATTTTTCGGGAACAAAGACGAAGAGGCTCACGAACACATCTATATGGTCTGTGAAATCATCGATCTATTTCACGCCCCAGGAGTATCCAGAGACCATGTTATGATGATGGTGTTTCCCTTTACCTTAAAAGGAAAAGCTAGGGACTAGATAAAAAAGTTGACTTTAGGATCTGCTGCAACGTGGAGTTCGCTAAAAAGGGCCTGCTTGAAAGAATATCGTACTCCTGCTATGATAATACAGTAAATGGAAATCATTAGAAGGTTTCAACAAAACAATGAAGAATCCTTGTTTGCAGCTTGGGAAATATTTGAGGAAGCACTTCTTAAATGCCCGGAGCATAAACTCAATAAATACGAACAACTTCAAATTTTCTACAATAGGTTAAATGTTGAGACCCGAAGAATATTGGACTTCAAGGAGCCTAATCCGAAGATGACTGCTGATGAAGGGTTGAAGAAAATTGAAGAAATAGCCCAACATTCTGCATCATGGCATGAAGAACAAACACCAAACACAAACAACCCCATTGAAGTTCGATCAATGTTGAAGAACTTAGAAGAATTTGAGTCCGATATGCACTCACTTACGGAGGAAGTTAAGATGGTTCAACATAATTTCGATCGCCCTATGGAAGGAAGGGTAACTGGCCTCGAAAAGGCAATTAAAAAACTTTTGAAAAAATCCAACAGAAAATAGAATGACAGTGAGAGAATGATTTGGGAAATCAAGATGGAATACGATCAAACATTAAAAGCTCAAGCAGCAGCTATACGAAGGTTGGAGAACCAATTTGGAAAGTTAGCCGAATCGGTCAGAAATAGAGATGAAGGAGAACTACCAAGTACCACTGAAACAAATCCCCGAGATCTGGCATACGCTATCATCACTAGGAGTGGGTTAAATTATAAAGAGCCAGCACATCCTTCAAACTCCAAGAACCGCGAGAGTGAAACCCCACACGGTGGAAGCAAGAATGAGGTGGAAGAAAAAAATGAGCCAGCCACACATAAAGAGAAAATTCGACCATATACAACTTCCATTCCATTTCCAGGAAGAATTAAGAAAGAACAGGAGCAACGACAGTTTAAGCAATTCATGAAAAAGATGCAGCAGCTTAGCATTAATATACCTCTTGTAGAGGCGTTAGAGCAAATGCCTAAATATGCCAAATTCATGAAAGACCTTCTTACTCGCAGAAGGCTGACAGACCAAACGTGGGTTACCTTGAATAAGAGATGTTCTGCTGCACTCCTCAATGAAATACCTTTCAAAGAAAAAGACCCTGGGAGCTTCACCATACCATGTGCTATAGGAGGTGTAACCTTTGAGAAAGCTTTGGCTGATCTGGGAGCAAGCATCAGCCTTATGCCTTATTCACTATATTCTAGATTGGAGTTAGAAGAATTAAAACCAACTAGAATGTGCATTGAGCTGGCAAACAAATCAACTCAATTCCCAGTTTAAATCGATAAATTTGTATTTCCGGTAAAAATCGATAAATTTGCTTTCAAGGAATTGCTGAAAATGTTCTGGTAAAAATCGATAAATTTGTATTTCCGGCTGATTTCGTAGTCCTTGATATGAAAAAAGATGAGAAGGTTCCAATTTTTCTTGGGAGACCATTCCTAGCTACTGCACACGCTATGATAGACGTGTTTAATAAGAAAATCTCCTTGGAAATTGGAAATGAAAAGATAACTTTCGATTTAGAAAAATCTATGAAGTATGCCACATTCACAGATGACAACCTACAAGACCTTGACTTGCTTGAGTTGGCGGTTGAAAAACATGTGGAAAAGTTCCTTCCACAGGACCCGTCAGATTCAATCCTTCTCACAACCCTTGAGGAATTAAAACCCGTAGATGACATAGCATATCCAGATAATAATAAGGAAGAAAGGAGTAGTGAAGGAACCTTGACATTATGTTTCGCCAACACTACAGAAAAAGTCGCTCATGCTCCAAAACTCAAGGAGCTTCCTTCTCATTTAGAATATGCATTTCTAGATGGGAATCCTAAATTTCCTGTTATTATTTAATCATCATTATCTGACAATGAAAAAATGTTTTTGTTACAGGTCTTAAGCAAGCATAAGGGCGCAATGGCATGGAAGGTGTTAGACATTAAAGGGATTAGTCCTTCGTTCTACTCCCATAAAATCTTAATGGAAGATGATTTCAAACCAGTGGTACAACTGCAAAGAAGATTGAACCCGAAAGTTCAAGATGTGGTAAAAGATGAAATCATTAAACTTTTAAACGCAGGTTTAATATACGCCATCTCCGATAGCCCATGGGTTAGCCCAATTCATGTTGTGCCAAAGAAAGGAGGAATGACAGTGGTCGTTAACGAAGACAACAAAATGGTGCCCACCAGAACTGTAACAGGCTGGAGGGTTTGCATCGATTACAGGAAGCTCAATGACGCAACTCGGAAGGACCATTTCCCACTTCCATTCATCGATCAAATGTTGGAAAGGCTTTCAGGGCATGAATTCAATTGTTTTCTAGATGGATTTTTTTGGGTACTTTAAAATACCCATAGCGCCTGAAGATCAAGGAAGACAACTTTTACTTGCCCATATGGAACATTTGCTTATCGAAGAATGCCATTTGGATTATGCAATGCCCCGGCCACCTTTCAGAGATGCATGACAACAATCTTTTCTGATATGTGCCAGGATTTCATGGAGGTCTTCATAGACGACTTCTCGGTTTTTGGTAACTCTTTTAATTCATGTTTAAGCAACTTATCTAGAATGCTAGCTAGGTGTGAAGAAAGTAATCTCGTCCTTAATTGGAAAAAATGCCATTTCATGGTTAAGGAGGGGATTGTTTTAGGACATAAAATTTCCCAATCAGGTATTGAAGTTGATAGAGCTAAGGTTGACGTTATTTCTAGGCTGCCTTACCCTAATAATCTTAAGGGGATTAGGAGTTTTATAGGGCATGCAGGATTTTATCGGAGATTTATTAAAGATTTCTCAAAAATTGCTAAACATATGACCCAACTGCTGAAGGACGTAAAATTTGATTTTAACGATGAATGTAAAAATGCCTTTGACATTTTAAAAAGTAAACTAACCACAGCTCCTGTTATTATTGCGCCCGATTGGAATAGTGAATTTGAACTCATGTGTGATGCTAGCGACTATGCTGTAGGGGCTGTTTTGAGACAAAGGGTGGACAAAAAATTGAAACCAATTTACTACGCAAGTAAGACCTTAAATGACGCCCAAGAACACTACACTACTACCGAAAAAGAGCTGTTAGCGGTAGTTTATATAATAACCTAGAACATTGATTTTAAAATCCGTTATTTAGCTAAGCATTTAAACCCGAACACAAGTATATTAACTGTAAGTTACTACTCAAAAATTTCAAAACTATAAAATGCCTTAACCTAAGTCTTATAAAATCGAGACATTCATGATAAAATAAGTACTCATATTACACGCCTAACATGCCCCATACGAGGTCCAAAATAAATAAAATTTTGTACACAACTATAGCATATGATACATGTCTAGATACATTTGATTTTTAAAAGTGAGAATTGGTCTCTTTTTTTGACCCCCTTGATCGGCCATATTTCCAGCAACTTATCCCTTTATTAAACTCCATATCACAATCGAATCATACACCAATATAACTGACACATAAAACCCTAAAAAGAAAACATAAGTTGGCAGTCTTTTCTCTTCAAGAAAGGTGGTTCGTGAAGGCAGTAAAGAGGGTGTTTGATCGTGGTTTTGTGCTGAGTTTGAGTGGGCTTTGGTTGGTTCGAATAGGGTTTCAGTTTGGGTTCGATTTCTGGTTCCTTTTGACCTCGTTTTGTTCTTGAATCGACACAAGGTATAACCTCTTCTTTGTTCTTGTTTCATCTCAACCTGAAGACATAATATTATAACCATAATACCAACATGTAATCGACTCACAAATGATCAAGAATGAAGGGTATTTAGAACACATAAAATGATGAAGTATTTGGGTCGATGTTGGGTCTGATTCTGTCCTCCAAATCAGTATGTAAGAGGCGTGTAAAAACCTGGTTTGTAACTTGTTTTGATCACTTGTATACCATCTAAAACCTGAATTTTCTGTCACATGAATTGATAAATAAAGTAGCATGAAATAATGAACACGTTAAGGATTGAAACATGTATAATAAAATCTGGTCCCATGCTTGGTTGTAATCTCTTTTATAAGAGTAAAAGTGACATATTTATGGTGGCATAAAATTGTGAATGGTGGGAGTATATATGTATAGATGTAGGGTAATATGGATATTAAATGATCAGATGTCATGCGTGTGTAAATGGGGCTATGTACATGTCGAATCAGGGCTTTACTTGGCTATTAAAATCAGAGGTACATGCTTGTTAAACTAAATTTTGTGTGGCTTAAAACCTTGAAAGTGGTACGTATAAAATGAGTATAACATGATATAGGTTGCACATGAAATATATATATATATATATATATATGTACGTAGCATGGAAACATAAGAATATGTGCTATATGAGTAGATTTTGTTCCTATTTTTGCTATTCGAATACGTTGACGTTTACATCTTTAATCTGGTATTTAAGATCTTAATATGAAACATGTTAAAAAAAAATTTAAAAACCTAGTAATAAACACTAAGCGAATAAGCTAGGCATAAACATTTAGTTAAGTGAATAAAAGGCTCGATCATGTGTGATTTTATGTAGTCTTTGTGGCTCGTTAATTGTGTCAATATGTGAATCGTGTAAGAGTGTGATGTTTATGTTGTTAAAAGGGTGTATATTAGGTGTCATGTGTGGCTTAACACCTGAATATTATACGTATAAATGGGAGGAATAGAATGCATGTTTATATTGTATTATGGGGAAAAGAGTCGCATGAAATCTGGTACTTTGGTCGCATCAAATGTTGGTCTATGAACAAACGAAATATATGTCAATGTTGGAATTAAATGTGCTTTGCACCAATGCGTATAATCTGATCATTGAACCTCTTTTGGTCACTAGCATGCGAGATAATTTAGAGTTAATATCATGGAACTTGCATGGGTAACTAGGGTGGTGTATTTTGTTATTTCATGTGGTCTAAGCAGTGTAGTTTTGGTGTCGAATTGGCTGTAAAAACAATGGTCGAATGAGGTACATAATTGTAGTTCGAAATGTGTGGTTTTGTGTAGTATTGAGTCACATATGAACTGTATTCATATCATCAAATATAAGATATATGAAGAACTGTTATAGTAAAATTGATATACATGAAATCATGGGTCGGTTGTGGTTAGATCATTATATATAGAAAACATGCACGTACACTAAATTAAAGCAAGATAGAAATGTGGTTCATGGGTGTGCATGTTGGATCGTGAGTGTTGATATAAATAATGCCTAAACACGTTATTAATATTTTTCGATATCTCTACGTTTTGATAATCACAAAATGTAAAATCATTAAACGAAAGATTATGACGTAAATAAGTATTTAGTTGTAAATATCTATTTTAACAACTAAATCACTTAAGGTACGAATAAACAAATGCTTAATGCATTATATGATCAAAGGAACATTTTCTTAATCACTAGATTTTTTATAAAATGTCACAAACATTTTATATCTTTTAGAAAATCATTTTTGGTATTAAATAAAAATGCTTAATCTATTATAAATTTATGAATTCAAATTTTCAACCAAAAATGGTAAAAATGTTCCAGAAAAACCTTCCCCACAAAAAGACAAATCTGAGCAACGTTCCAGTTTGGGCGGCCCCCTTAATTTTACTAGGCGGCCCCCTTAATTTTAAGGGGACCGCCCCGCTCCTCTAGCCCCTCAGATTTGCCTATAAATACTGGTTCATCTCTGGACTTTTTCCTCACCTTTTGCACCCCAAACTTTCTGTTCTAAATCTCTTCTTCTATCTTTCTAAATCCTTTGATCATATACTCTTAAGCATTGGTTTCTAAGTGATCCAAGCTTCTACCATCCAAGTGCAAAAGAAGAATACTTCTATCAATCAAGACTAGAAGTATTACAACTTAGTATCATCTTGTTACTTAAGTTGTTAGTTTAGTAAACTTTGTAAATCATTCATTCATTTGTGTATAAGGTGTGTATATTAGGGGTGAACATAAGTAACTAGATTAGTATAGTGTGTAAGTAGTAAAGAAGGTGTATAAGTAGTTGTGGTGTAAAGAAGTAGGCTAGAAGTATTGTAAAGTTGTGAAGTAGTTGTGGTGTAAAGAAGTTGTGAAGCCATCATAAAGAAGTCGTGAAATAGTGAGGAAGTAGAAGTCGCGAAGGTGTGAAGAAATACTAATTGTAAAGTAGCTTAGAAGTTGTGAAGTCGTGGCTTAGAAGTTGTGAAGTCGTAGCATAGAAGTTGTGAAGCCGTAGCTGAGAAGTTGTGAAGCCGTAGTGTAGAAGTTGTGAAGGCGTAGTATAGAAGTTGTGAAGCCGCCGTGAATAAGTTGTGAAGAAGTTGTGATTGAAGTTGTGAGATTGGTTCTAGCTACGATTAGAACTCGACATCTAGCTTTGTGTCGTTAAACCGGTGTAAGCTAAAGTTGTGTAAGGTTTTCTCCACCATAAGGGAGCTTATTGAAGTTGTGAAGAAAACTCTCGAGCAAGGTGTGCTCGGGGAGTGAAGTAGGGCAAGGAAGGTGTCCTTGTAGCCGAACCACTATAAATCCCTCGTGTCTCGGTTAGATCTTTCCATCTCTTACTTACCTCTTTATTTATATCGTCATTACTTTCATACATATAGGCATATATAATTGGTAGTATTATTTAGAAGTTGATTTCACATAAAGATCAATCTAAAACTCCATTCATAAAAACAGAACTTTTATAACAAATCTAAAAGGATACACATATAACTAATAATATTGCTAAAGTATTATTTTTCATATAAACTCAAATCTAAGTTTTTAAAAGTAAAAAAAGTTTTCAAAATAAATTAAAAAGGCGTAAAACTATTCAACCCCCCTTCTAGTGTTGTAATCGATAATCACTCTTTATCACACTTATATGGGGCGTTAAAGCACAAGAGATGAGATGGGACAAAGTGTATATGTGGATCGTATATAGATAGAGAGAATATGGAAGTTAAAGCTTTTTCTTATTTAGCACACACATTCACAGTGAACCACTTTACAAATGAGGAGTTTTGTGCTTTAAATACTCCAAGCATTTTGCCTTGTGGGCTTTTGATGGGCATTTGGGCTTTAAACCAATGGATTGATCTTTTACAAATGATATTAATTCTAACATAAGCCCATATAATACAAAGTTCTTAACTAAGTGAATGACCATCACTTTAACTATAAAATTAAAGCTAACAATCTCCCCCTAAGGGATGGTCATTCAAAAGATGCACTACGTGATTAGATCTTTAGACTTCAAGGTCTTGAACTTTGTGATTCTTTGTTCCTTCATGCATTGTGATCTTTATCATATTGTATTTTGGATTGTTCTTTGCCTTAATCAACATCTTCATGTATTCAAAGCGTCTTTTCTTCCAATGTAGATGTTGAGACATACGATGATCGATGGACTTTCTTCAGTACCTGCATAAAACAGTTAGCAATAAATCGTCCAGCTCTTTCTAGGTTCAGATCTCATTATGACACTTACAACTTATGTCCTTTTTGGTGAACACAAGTGTATTTTATTGGAAGTGTTCCTACGAGATCTTTTGATGAATCTCTTAGCTCTAGACTCAATAATGTGCGTTTTGGTTTTAGTCGTCGGAGGCATGGAGCGGAGTGCCACCTTTTCAATATCAACACTTCTCGGAGTGAGAGGTCGATAGATTATGCAGTGTTCTCCGTGAGAAATGAAACAAATATCTTTTGAGATATATCTGAGTGGATAGGAGGGGTTTGTGCACCGCGTCACTGGGTCCATGACGTCTAGTCTTCAATATCAGTATCACCTTAGTGAGTACCGATAGCATATGTATTGACCCGGTTTCTTTCCTAAGTTTTCATGGAGGGCTATTTCTTTTCACCCTTACAAAAACTTTTCTTTTTCATTCTTCAACCCCTTCTTTCTCCTTTCTCATTATACTCTTTTTTTCAATCATACCTAAGGACTTCTAATTCTAATCTATTGGAATTGTCCTTGGGTAGATCCCTCCGGTTCTGGCGGATCATTAGACATTACCTAACCATAATCACCTTATTACACCATGATTATCCTAGATTTGTTGATCGCATGCCATAAAACCATTTGTGAAAATCTCTCAAAGCGTTTATGTATAAGACACATTTTTGGTTAACACTTCAAGAGTTTTGCATTTTCTGAAATACTCCCCCTTCACATATGCTCATGCATTTTTGAAATAAATAGCACATGTTGGGTAGAGTTCGCACATTTGAAATGATCAAATTTCAATGAACATGACCTTCGCGAGACACGCTTACATCACTAGTTAGACTAGCTTGAAATTATTACCCGTCCCGGTCATATTCAATGATCATCTCTCGAATCGGTACATTCTACTCAGACAAGTCCTTTGCGAGACACGCTTACATCACTGGTAAACCAGCTTGAAATTATTACCCGTCCCGGACATGTCTTTTCGATTACTGACATTTAGTTTTCGTCAATTCGAGGGTTAAACTGAGTCTTTCTGGTGAGCTCCTTTGAGATTCGAACCATGATCACATTTTAATTCCATTTCTCCCCCTCAAAAATAGCATTTCGATGGTATTTTTGATACCGTTTGATTAAAATCATTGTTTTTGGAAAGCTAATAGGGAGAAACGATTTTGCATGAACTTTTTGGAACAAATTTCTTTTTGGAATACTCCCCCTCAAAACTTGCATTTGGTTTTGACATTTTTGAAAACATTGGAGCAAGTGGGGAGTAAAGGTTTGAAAATCTTAAGCAAAATTTTTGAAAAGTTTTGAAAAACCTTTTGAGAAATTTTGAGTAAAATTTTGCTTAAGATTAAGAAGTTTGAATAAACATTGCATGAAAACTTCTTTTCTTTTAGGATTGTTGCCATAAATTGTACAACAGGGTCCTTTCTTTGAAAAACGGGTTATGCACTGTTATGTATGCATAAGCCAAAACGTTGAAGCTCGGGTTGTAAGCTGAAATACTTACAAGCCATTGATTTTTAGGATAAGCGCTCGAAATTTTTTGATGAAGCACTTTCCTTTCTTTGAAGATCGGGTCCTGAACTGATGTGTTCAGAAGTCATTAAATTAAGCGCGGGTTCCGTACTGAAATGCACGAAAGCCATTATGTTAGGCTCGGGTTTTGTACTGAAGTGCACGAAAGCCATTATGAGATCAGATTAGACAACAACCTTTGGAACCCATTTTAGCACTGCGCCAACGGGTTTAGCAAATTTTGAAAACCATTTGTAAGTTGTGTCAATCTGATTCAAAGAAGTTGAATTCCAACGAGGACTGAAAACTGGTTTTTCATTTGGAAATAACACTCGCGGAATCAACGAAGATTTAAAATCCTTTTTCAAAGCAGAGTCATTTTTGTGTTGTAGCGGAAGCAATTCAGAGTTTGAAGGACTTTGCTTTGGTTTCCACACTTGCTTTACCCGTGTAAAGTGAGAGCGTGGAGTTTGAAATCTTGGAGTCTCTTCAGGAGACAGATTTGACCTTGAAAGCTTTTGAGGAGTGAGCGTTTCAGAAAATCTTGGTTTCTTCGAAAACTTCCTTCCTTTTTGCAAAGAATAGATTGTAAACTGGGAAACCTTTTTCAAAAATGGTTTTGAAGATTCACCCGTGTAAACCTTCTTTGGAACACTCACTGTTGGTGTTGAAAGATTTGAAATAGGAGATTTTCCTTTTGAACGGTTAAGATCATCAAACTTTGTTTTTAAGGCATTGTATGATGATCGCAAATCACTGTATTCTTTTTGAAGGAGATCTTGAGATGCCAATTTAGATTCCAAAGAAGTAATTTGTTTCAAAAAATGATCTTTTTCAGCTTTTGAATCATCCGTTTTACGAGCCAATTTTCGTTCGAAAACAATATTTTCTTTTTCAAGTTTTTCAAAATATGTTTCGAATTTGTTCGTTTTGTTGAAAAGATCAGTTTTTGCATCCTCAAGATCGTTTGTTCGTTGAGCTAAAAGAGTTTCAAGCTCAAGCACTTTTGTTTGAAGCACATGATTTGCATTTTCTATTTCAAAATCTGAAGGATTAGAATCAAACAAGGGATTTGGAAAGGAAACTTTTGTGATTTGAGGCTTCAATACTTCAGACTCTTTTTGTTTCGTGTTTGATTTTTGATTTTGAACACGTGAACGTTTGATTGAATCAAACAGGTTTTTGTAGGTCTGTTTTAAATGCTCATTTTCTTTTTGTAATGATGCCACAGTGTGTTCTAATTCAATAATTTTTGTATCAAGTTCATCCAAATCAAACTTGATTTTGGCATCATCACACTTTTCCTCAAAAATCTTTTCCTTATCTTTAAATTTCGCAAGCTCTTTGGACAATAAGACATTTGTTTGCTTAGCTTTGCGATTGTCCTCTTTGCACTTTTTAAGTTCATGTTTGAGATTTTTTATTAAAGAAGCAAATAAGGCATGATCTTGATCATGAGAAGATCCATCCTGGGCAGGCTCACCTCCATTAGGATCCATATCTGGGTTTGTGGGAGTGATATTACTATCAAACCTTTGCTCCACATATGTGTCACTGATGGACTCAGGATGCGCAGGATGTGTCTTGTCATAAGCAAACACATTATCGAACACAACAACATTATCATTAACATTTGAATGTTGTACCGTAGCCAATATTGCCTTTTTCTCATGTCCCTCTGATTCCTTTAAGAGCCGTTCTCTTTCAATTTGCTCTCTTTCCCGTTTCTGCTTCTCCATTTCAATTCTTTCCCGTTCAATCACTTGCTTCTCTTCTCGCATCTCTCTCAGATGAAGTGATCTTTTCGTAAGCACCAATTCCAGTGTTTTCATTTGACTAAACAACTGATTTCTAAACGTATTCACGTCCACGTATCTGCTGACGCATTCACTCCATATTTCTCTTGTTGATTCATAATCTGGATCATTTCTGGAATTAAAGTCAAGAAACCATTTAAGCTGCGTCTGGAGCGCTTGATAGGCTACTATGCAGTCACCTCCTTGTACAATTTGATTCTCTAATTGAGATATGTTGTGCAAGAGTTTCTCTTTGAAGGTTGAAAAATCCATTCCAGATCTGAAGGTTGAAAAATCCTTTCCAGATCCGAAGAGTTTTCCAGAAATTCGATTGAATAAATATGGTTTTAACATTGGTGACCTTGCTTCAGAGAGTGTTACACATTGACTCTTAACACCTTTAAAGTGTATGAGACAACGTTCCTTCGTATGAATAACGTTTTGCACAACTGGAGACATCTGTCCCGCTTGAGAAGTCGATTCCATTTTTCTTGTGATGTGTGACAAAGTTGATTCAGGATCTTTGCAACGAAATAGGAGATGTTGTTGTTGAAGGTTAAGAATGGTCGTTGATGTGAAGTCTTGTTGTGATGTTGGTGATCGTTGAAGTTGCAGTTTAGATAAACGAAACAAATTTAAATAAAGTTACAAAATTTGATTAGAGTATAATTAGGACAAAGTCAAAAGATTACAAATTCGACAAAAGTTATGTAAATTACAATTTAGATAAAATGATAATTTCTATAGAAATTTCAATTTGACCAAAATTTATACAAATTATGGCAAAATGTCAATTTAGATAAAAATATATCCAATTTATATAAATTGGCAATTTATATAAAATCTAGCACTCTTATACAAGAGAGTAGATATCCGTTTGTCGAAGTATTTTACACTCTTATACAAGAGTTAAAATACCAAGTTCACTTTCGAGTTGACGAAATTACGTTCGAATCAAATCCTTAAAAGTTATTTAACTTTGAAATCGTTTTACACAAGTACGAGGACCAAAACTGCCAATTCTGAAACTTCTCTAAGGCTGCTGGAAAGTACAGGGACTGATTCTGACAATTCCGAATTCTAGTGTTGTCCGATATCGCAATTCCCTTTGTTTTCCGATATCGCAATTGCCAAAAGATATCGGACAAGTCTGACGTGGTGAAATGCGATAATTCTGCTTAATGACCAATTGCGATAACTTTATCAGACCCAATTGCGATAATTATCTGAATTCGAATTGCGATAACTTGTTCAGCTCAATTGCGATAAGACCCTTTCAGCCTCAATTGCGATAAGAATATCGAATTGCGATAAAACGCTGGGTTTTCTTCCAATTGCGATAAAACTCGCTGATCAAGCCAAATTCGATATTTTTCACCTTTTCACCCACTTTTTAACTTTTAGCCTTACACACCCACTTGCAACCTTATCTTAGAAGATTTTCACTGACACTCCCATGTGACTTTCAAGATTTTCTTCACCAAATAGCACCAACTTCTATCCACTTTAATTAATCAAATCAATAATTCACAATCTTATCCAAAAAAAATCTTATACAAGATTTTGGATAATATTCGATCTATGGACAGCCAAGAACAAACCAAAGATTTATTCTTCCAACTAAGATTTCAGTGAAGAAGTAGTCAACTTCACAGCCAAGTCGAACAAACACCAAACAAACACAACTTTTTCTCTTGATTTTTGTATTGATCGAAAAGATGAAAAACACAATTTGTAACTTTTCTAGTGAAAGACAAATAACAAATGGTGTTTTAATCTTTAGGAACTAACACAAAAATGCTACCTTTGGTCTTGGATGTTGCGTACAGCAGCCTCCAAAAACACAAGTTCCTTGTTTCACTGAAAATAAAACGCAACACAAATGTGTTTTTCAACAAGAATCGAACACATATAACTCCTACCTCGAAGCTAGGATGTTGATACCACTTGTTGTAGTCGATAATCACTCTTTATCACACTTATATGGGGCGTTAAAGCGCAAGAGATGAGATGGGACAAAGTGTATATGTGGATCGTATATAGATAGAGAGAATATGGAAGTTAAAGCTTTTTCTTATTTAGCACACACATTCACAGTGAACCACTTTACAAATGAGGAGTTTTGTGCTTTAAATACTCCAAGCATTTTGCCTTGTGGGCTTTTGATGGGCATTTGGGCTTTAGACCAATGGATTGATCTTTTACAAATGATACTAGTTCTAACATAAGCCCATATAATACAAAGTTCTTAACTAAGTGAATGACCATCACTTTAACTATAAAATTAAAGCTAACATCTAGTTTTCCACAATTGGTATCAAGAGCCACGTCAAACAATATTTTTAAAATATACTGTATTTTAAAACTTGAATCGATCTATGGAATCCGAAAAATATTTAGAAGGGAAATCCATGCAAAAACCACCGCTATTTGAAAACTATACTTTTCTTGAATGAAAAAATAAATTTGAAACTTATGTGAAATCAATTGATCTAGATCTTTGGCATATCATTTCGATTGGTGATTTTCAACCAACAAAAATGGATTTTGAAAGTAAATATAATTATTTCAAAACAAAAAATGACATAAATAATAAAGCTAAAATAATCATTTATAAAACCTTGCCGAAAGTTGAGTATGAAAGAATATTCTTCTGTCAAACGGCAAATGATATTTGGAAAAATCTCTTAAACTTTCATCAAGAAAAATGTCAAGCCAAAGATGAGGATTTTGATCTTGTACATGAATTAGTTATCTTAGAAAATTTAATAGATAAACATTTAGATAAAATAGATACATGTGCTACTAGTTCAAACGTTGTTAATGAAGGTATTAATGACGAAGACTACATGAATCAACTCCAAAGTGAACTCAATCAAAAATCATGGAGTGACACAGACGAAGAAGAAAATCACCATCCGGTATGTGAAGAATGCAAATTAGATAAAACTCCAAATAAGGTACAATCCGAAACCGAACATTTTTGCTATGATCAATTCATTTTAGAATTTTCAAAACTAGAAAATGAATTTAAACATTTTTGCAACATATATCTAAAAACTATTTCTAAATATGAATCATCAAAAACTTTTGAAAGTAATCTTGAAAAAGAAATAATTTTAGAAGATAAAATGTCTAGTCTTGAAAGTAATATTGAAATTGATCTAAAATGCAAAACATGTCAAGATTATAAACATGAAATTAAAAGATTAAATGAAAGAGCAAAAATATTAGCTAAATTTGAAGAAAGTTCCAAATCTCTTAAATACCTACTAAGTTGTCAAAAGCCATTTAAAGATAAACTGGTTTAGGATATATTTCGGATAACTCATCAACAAGTAAATCAAAACAAATTGAATTTGTAGAACCTAGTAGAAAAATTTAGAAATAAGGCTATTTACTATGATTATAAACAATACAAGTCAAGAAATTCATGGTTTGTACATTAAAACAAACTATTAAGGAATTCTTGTACTTCTTGGCGACATCCTATCCACGTGCATACAAATGCAATGGGTGTCCTCAACTAACCATCTCGGACCCATGAGAATCCGGGTACCAAGCTGTTTTAATTGATTAGGTGACGTAACGCACAAAGGAAAGGAACCCAATCTCACATTAACCTACTCACATTCGAAACAAATAGCTAGTGACGTAGTGGAATATTTATGGATTCTCTCGCCATCTCATCTAAGTATGACCAATGTCATCATGGAGTCAAAATCAAAAAGAATCTTGCTAAAAAGACATGATGTGGTCGTAATGAAGATGTGGAAGCTTCTACATAAGATGTTATATGCATCAAGACTAAGATATCAAATGAGTCTAGTACAAGACATGTTCGGGTCAAACCGCTTCGGTTTTATAAGACGTTAGAAGCCTGCTATGATATACTTTCACACCTTGGTTATCTTGAAGAATCACCCATCATTCACACTTCGTTCATTATTTGAGATATTACGAAGAAAAGCTAGGACGTGAGGTACATTCTCTTTTTAAATTTCATGAGTAGTTACTTCTTGCATATAGTCTTATTAATCAATGCCTTAGGATATGCTTAGTTTGATAGGTTACTCTGCCTTTACACTTTAAGTTATATCCGTCTTGTAATTCAATAAACTAGAAACCCTTTAGGTAATCCCCTAAGTACTAAATGTAGTATTCACTGTCAAACTCGTTTAGACTTTGCAAATTGAACATGGAAACCTTCCATAACCACTAGTAGAAAACTCATGTAGATAAAGCAAGTAAAGTAGAATTAATTATCAACATAGGAATAGAATTAGACATATCACAACATAACCCATAGATGAAGCAAACTCGTATAGACTATGGTATAAAGATAGGGAATGTGCGTAATCAAAAGAAACATATTAATATATATCCCATTCTCGCGTGAAACACATAGAATTTAGTCATCACATTCCTATGATCACTAGACATGTAGAAAGAGATAGCATGTGACAATAGTCTTAACCAATTCCTTTGAGCATGAGATCCTTTACAACCATCCTTTTTGGCATATGTTATTAATTGCAAATAAAACTCCATATTTTAGAAAAATATTTTTTTTCAAAAGAATATGACACCTTTCTATTTTAGGGCTGAGCATCGGGCCGGATCCCGACCCGTCCCGTCCCGACCCGACAAATCCCGATACCGAAAGAAGCAGAAAATCCATACCGATACTGAACCGATTAGAAGTCGGGTCGTTTCGGTTTATGTCGGGACTGTCGGTTTCGATTTCGGGTATAAGTAGCCAAGCCCGAAAATATTTGTTGTTTTAGTCAATGGTATCTTTTGACAATGGTCCCAACTTACAGCAGGCCTCTACTAACTTTCTTCTATAAACAAAGCAATAAAATAAACAAAGCAATAAGTTAAATAAAGTGGGAATCAAAGCCATCATGCCGAGTAATCTTTTACAGCAGGCCTCCACGGCTCCACCTAACCCATCTCAACTCACAGTCAAAACTACATCACCTCAACTCCCATCAACAAGTCACTAAATGAAAAAAAATACAAGATCTCAGATTGCTTCAAACTTTGTTACCAATCTTTTACAAGATTTTTTAGTTTGAACAATAATCATCATCGACCCTTTTGGAAGCATTGCTTCCTTAATATCCAAAACAAATAGAATTGATTTATAACAAAGTTGCTATAATCATTTCTTGTTTCGTTCAAAGATCAATAAAACGAAAACATAAGCAAATACACCTACCCGAGACCTTTATCACAAGATCTTGAAGCCATAAGTATTCTCCTTGTGTTCTTCGAAGCTGAAACAAGAAAGATTAAACCTTGTGTTCATCAGAGATAGATAGATTTTTTTTGGGAAGGCTGGAGATAGATAGATTTGAGGGAGATAGATCGATTTGGGAGATAGATGGAGAGTTGTGTAGATCTGATAATGTTGGGAGAGATAAGTGGAGTAGGTAGTACTGAAAAAGGTATATATATATATAAAAGGGAATCGGGACACTCGGGTTTATTCGGGATAATGTCGGTTTTTAACCCGACCCGACCCGAAATCGACTTTCTCTAAAAATTAAAACCGACTACCGACCCGAATTTCACTAATTCGGTTTCGGGACCATCGGTTTATGTCGGGATCGGGTCGGTTTTCGGGACTCGGGCGGTTTTGCTCACCCCTATTCTATTTAACATATTTTACCATTCCACATTTCTTCCCAATATTTGTCCATAATTATGTTTTTTTTCAAAACCAAAGATTGGAAACATTTGTTTTTCTTTCCTCAATAAAACATTTTAAAACCAAATCTATTTCTTTAAAAATAAACTTTCACATCCACATAAAAATCTACTCTCAAGCATTGTTGAATAATGCTAAAAACACCTATTTAAATCATGCATGGTGATCTCATATATGTCATCTATATTTGTGTATATGACATTTATAAATGAACTAAATCAAAAATGAAAAATCATGGTCTACTCATTAAGCTCTCACTTGGTACAAGTCTAGAAGTCCATGCTATCACAACTCCCCATTCCTTTGCACATAGACACTTATTAGGATTAATTAACTAGCGTATTAATCTTCCTAAAAATGATATTGTGAATTACTTAATATTATATATAGCTTTCTTGTCCATATATGTGTATATATATATATATATATATATATATATATATATATATATATATATATATATATATATATATATATATATATATATATATATATATATATATATATATAAATATGTGTTACTTGGTTAATGAGTAGATTGCATGCTAGATAAAATTGCTTGATTAAATATGCTTAGCATACATGAGTTATTAAATCCTAAATTGCCTCAAAAGAAGTTGGACTTGCTTGAAACTAAACCCAAAAACACAACCTTTTCTATAAATTTCTGCCAAAAACCCATTTCTAGTAATCTGGGAATCAGCAGATGGGCGGCCCCCTTAAATCCTCAGGCGGCCCCCTTAAAATTAAGGGGACCGGCCATCTGAAGGGACGGATTACTGTTTTCTTTTTCAATTTCCAACCCATTTTATCCTATACTTCCCAAAATTCACCAACACATTTTGTCCTAAACCACCCACCAAAATTTATCTTCCTCAATCACATCATCCTTACATTATAAATACCCTTCTCCATCATAAATGCTCATCCATATCATCCATCCAAACATGTCATCCTCTAACAACCCAAGATCCAAGCCTTCAAGAGTTGCTAAAATCTCGGTAAGGCCCATTTGGAGAAGAAAGCTTGACACTTGTCATAATTTCAACTCAACAAATGATGTTGTTCAAAGTCAACCAACACCTAAGCCTCATGCTCATCACAAAACCATCCATTCTTACTCACAAAGATACACCTTCATCTCCCAATGATCAATCCCAAAACAACAATCCTAATCTCATTCACACTCAACCTACCAATGCACCATTCAAAACACTCACCACTCTTGGAACATCCACTTCATCCATATCTCCACCCTCATCCACTCATGATTACCCAAGCTCACAAATGTCTCCACCACCAAGAGTGTCACCACCACCTCCTACCAACTCACATGTTACTCCTATGTTGCATGTGCAAACATCCATCCCACATAACAACAACACTCTACCATCATCACCTTCATCCGAACACTTGAAGTTCATTGAAGAACTCAAGGAAGCCCATGAGCTTAGTGCTCTTCTTGCCCTACACCTTGCTCAAAGAAACCTAGATCAACCTTCATCTAGCTCTCCTTCATCACCCCACAACATAAGCCAAGTTGAGAAACATGTCAACAATTGTCCTTGTTGCATCTTTCTTCAACAACAAACCATTGCATTGAATGAGAACTTCACTTGGATTGAGTATCTTTTCACTAGATCTAATCCAACATCCCCACTTGAACAACATCAAAACCCTCATCCAACATGGTCCGTTCCAAACTCTCCACCTCCAATTTCTCCACCACCACTCTCTCCAACCTCCATGCACCCAATAATACACCTCCATTAATCCAACATCCTCACCCTCTCACTCACCTCCATTTCAAACACTCCACCATCATCCATCCAAAATAATTCAAGTCTTTATGTTGCAAGCAAGTCAAATGGATCTCTTAGGCAAATTAGAATTCACTACCTAATGTATGCTCTAAGCATAATGTATGTTGTATCAATGATTATGTTTATCACATAATCATTTTAAATTAATGAATGTTTTGTTTCATGTCCTTAATATGTGATTGCTATGCCTGTTGTTCTTATATTGATGTATGTTATATATATATATATTATATTAAATATATATATATATATATTATTATTGTGTGCTTCTAATATTTTTCTTGCAAGTATTCCATATCTCGATACCTTGATGCCCTCAAACGAGAGGGGGGGGGGGGTACACATCAAGGGGGAGTTCTCGTCCCGAAAATTTTCATTTCTAAAACTTGTCGGCATAACCTTTTTGATTCTACAAAAATGGGGAGAAGTTGATATAAACTCACTAAATACTTGTCTAAAAATCAATCTTTTAGATTTAATGAGTTTAGATTTTGTAATCATAAAAAAGGGGGAGATTGTTGATATAAATAATGCCTAAACACGTTATTAATATTTTTCGATATCTCTACGTTTTGATAATCACAAAATATAAAATCATTAAACGAAAGATTATGACGTAAACAAGTATTTAGTTGTAAATATCTATTTTAACAACTAAATCACTTAAGGTATGAATAAACAAATGCTTAATGCATTATATGATCAAAGGAACATTTTCTTAATCACTAGATTTTTTATAAAATGTCACAAACATTTTATATCTTTTAGAAAATCATTTTTAGTATTAAATAAAAATACTTAATCTATTATAAATTTATGAATTCAAATTTTCAACCAAAAATGGTAAAAATGTTCCAGAAAAACCTTCCCCACAAAAAGACAAATCTGAGCAACGTTCCAGTTGGGCGGCCCCCTTAATTTTACTAAGCGGCCCCCTTAATTTTAAGGGGACCGCCCCCCTATTTAATGGGACCGCCCCGCTCCTCTAGCCTCTCAGATTTGCCTATAAATACTGGTTCATATCTGGACTTTTTCCTCACCTTTTGCACCCCAAACTTTCTGTTTTAAATCTCTTTTTCTATCTTTCTAAATCCTTTGATCATATACTCTTAAGCATTGGTTTCTAAGTGATCCAAGCTTCTACCATCCAAGTGCAAAAGAAGAATACTTCTATCAATCAAGACTAGAAGTATTACAACTTAGTATCATCTTGTTACTTAAGTTGTTAGTTTAGTAAACTTTGTAAATCATTCATTCATTTGTGTATAAGGTGTGTATATTAGGGGTGAACATAAGTAACTAGATTAGTATAGTGTGTAAGTAGTAAAGAAGGTGTATAAGTAGTTGTGGTGTAAAGAAGTAGGCTAGAAGTATTGTAAAGTTGTGAAGTAGTTGTGGTGTGAAGAAGTTGTGAAGCCATCATAAAGAAGTCGTGAAATAGTGAGGAAGTAGAAGTCGCGAAGGTGTGAAGAAATACTAATTGTAAAGTAGCTTAGAAGTTGTGAAGTCGTAGCTTAGAAGTTGTGAAGTCGTAGCATAGAAGTTGTGAAGCCGTAACTGAGAAGTTGTGAAGCCTTAGTGTAGAAGTTGTGAAGGCGTAGTATAGAAGTTGTGAAGCCGTCGTGAATACATCTAGCTTTGTGTCGTTAAACTGGTGTAAGCTAAATTTTTGTAAGGTTTTCTCCGCCATAAGGGAGCTTATTGAAGTTGTGAAGAAAACTCTCGAGCAAGGTGTGCTCGGGGAGTGAAGTAGGGCAAGGAAGGTGTCCTTGTAGCCGAACCACTATAAATCCCTCGTGTCTCGGTTAGATCTTTCCATCTCTTACTTACCTCTTTATTTATATCGTCATTACTTTCATACATATAGGCATATATAATTGGTAGTATTATTTAGAAGTTGATTTCACATAAAGATCAATCTAAAACTCCATTCATAAAAATAGAACTTTTATAACAAATCTAAAAGGATACACATATAACTAATAATATTGTTAAAGTATTATATTTCATATAAACTCAAATCTAAGTTTTTTAAAGTAAACAAAGT
The DNA here is from genome assembly GCA_021014915.2 of Artemisia tridentata subsp. tridentata. Lineage (NCBI taxonomy): Eukaryota > Viridiplantae > Streptophyta > Magnoliopsida > Asterales > Asteraceae > Artemisia > Artemisia tridentata. The sequence continues at coordinate 217,056,063 of CP139504.1, forward strand.
TTTCAAAATAAATTAAAAAGGCGTAAAACTATTCAACCCCCCTTCTAGTTTTGCACAGTGAGTTTTTGGTGGGTCTAAATAAGGACTAAAAATGGTTTCGAAATTAAAGATAAAGGGGCGTATGTGAAGCAGTGGTTTGATTAAAGTTAAGTTGTTGGGCCTTGTTTGGTTCATTAAATAGAGTCGAGAGGTGTATGTGTGTGTCGGGACTAGGTTGTGAATGTATGGTTCGGCTAGAGTAGCAAGTTTCGGGTATGCGTGTATGTATGTCGAAAGTATGTATGATGGTTATGTCGAGTTCTGAAATTGGTCTAAGCTTCGAATATATATATATATATATATATATATATATATATATATATATATATATATATATATATATATATATATATATATATATATATATATATATATATAAGTACGAAAAGGATATATGGCATTCTAACAACTAATAAATCATAAGTTGGATATTATGAAATTAATTTACATTTCAAACCCTAAGCTTTGGAAATTGTCACAATAAACCCTAAACTATGATTTTGATCATATTAAACCTTTAAGTTTACTTAAATTGTCATTTACAACCTAAATTCATGAAACTTACTAATTATAGAAACTCACTAAATCGGAAAATTTCTAAAGATGGAAAGTTATTTGAGAAGTTACTAAAAATAGAAAGATTCTAAAAATGGAAAGTTTCTAAAAATAGAAAGAAACTTTACATGTGAAACCTGAATAACTATAAGCAGTAAACTTGTAAAATGAGCTTAAAAGTAATACGTGATCATTAATTTGTATAGGTTCGGTGAAGAAGGAGTGATTTCCCCCTGTTTCAGTGCTTTCTTATTTGGTTGGTTGATTTGCATAAGGTACAGATATTCTACCCTTTCTCAGTAAGGGTTCTGATCTCATGACTTCTCGATCCTTATCTTTGATTTATCTACTTCGCCATGATTCCATTTGATATAAGCCATTGCTATGTTCCCCTTAATATGATTCAGTTTCTATCCTTTCTGTTATGATGATCTGTTTATAATCTCCTTGTTTGAGATTCTGTTCAGTTGATATGCCTTTGTTATGATTCAGTTGATATGAACCATTGCTATGATTCCCTTTGATATGATACTATGATATGATATGATTTGTTTCTGTTTTGTCACCCGAGCTAACTAGCCATGGAGGTACCATGGCCATATCATTAAGGCACCAATGGCATGACACTTTCTGTGGAGGTGTGATTGATCCACGGCGTTCCCTTCTGTTATGATTATATGATTATGGCGCACGTGGCCATTCTGTTATATGTATGTATAGTCTCGTACTTGCATATGTATTCTGTTTTGCAGGGGGCATATGGATGAATCCTAGGTTTATGTTTGGAATGATTATGATGTGATTTAAGTGATTGGTTTGTGCGTGCCATGCACCCCATTTCACTTCTGATACATTGGAGTCTACAGCTCCTTGTACTACTTATGATTTGACGGATATGTATGTGTGATTATGTGGTCTATTCGAGTGGCTCATTTAGACAGGCTCGTGGCTATCCGTTAGGTATCTTTGGTCCATTCGAGTGGCTCGTTTGGACGCATTCGTTGCCATTATTATTTGACACTTTGATTTTTAGAGATATTCTAACTCATGATATTTATGCATTTGATCCATTTGATTTATATTTGTTTATTTATGTTTATTACCTTTTCTGCTTTGTATATATATCTGTTCACTGGGGTTTTTAAGCTCAGCCGCGTTTTCTTTTCCATGCGGCAGGTAATAAGCGGGATGCGGGGCAAGAGGATGTGAGTAGGAGTAGAAGACCTACCTTATTAGATTTCCCATTGTCTTGGATATATTTTGGACTTATGCTGGATATTTTATTTCTTTTCACTTCATTGGATATTTGTTTATACTTTTGGGAGCTTGTATTTTGTAAGTCATGATGTTCTTGACTTAACATTATTTATGAAGTCTTCCGCTTGCGTTATTTTGTATGTTCTGATAGACACCATAATGTGGCATCTTAACCAAGGGCGGGTTGGGGTGTTACAGTTTATGCTTTTGATAAATTCCGGTCTTATTTAGTGATGTATAAAACTGTTGTCTACACTGACCATTCAGCTTTGAAGTATTTGTTTAGTAAATAGGATGCTAAGCCTAGATTAATAAGGTGGGTTCTATTACTAAAAGAATTCAAGATCGAAATCAAAGAAAAAAAGGTGCTGAAAATTTGGCGGCAGATCATTTATCTAGACTTGAAAATCCTGAACTTGATAAACTTGACGAGGAAACTATACGTGATTTGTTTCCTGATGAACCCTTAATGTCGGTCTGAATTAAGGATCTGGATCCGGATCCATGGTATGTTGACTATGCAAATTACCTAGCCGTAAGAGTCCTTCCTAGTAATAAGACGTACGATCAAAGGAAGAAATTCTTTTTAGATTTAAAATATTATTTCTGGGATGATCCATTCTTGTTCAGGTCATGTGCCGATGGGCTCATCAGAAGATGTGTGTTCGGGGAAAAACAACAACAAATCTTGGAACATTGTCATACAGGACCAATTGGAGGACATTATGGAGCAGACACGACTTCAAGAAAAGTGTTTGAAGCAGGGTTCTATTGGCCAAGCATTTTTAAGGATGCTACAAAATATGTGCGGAAATGTGATGCATGCCAGCGGTCAGATAACATTTCTTCACGGAATCAGATGCCTTTGAGTAACATCATGGTTTGTGAGGTGTTTGAAATTTGGGGAATCGACTTTATGGGACCTTTCACTCCTTCGGGAAAAAAAATGTTATGTCTTAGTCGCTGTTGATTACGTATCAAAATGGGTTGAAGCCGAGGCACTACCAACCTGTGATGCTAGGAGCGTCATCAGATTCCTAAAAAAACTATTTTCAAGATTTGGGGTTCCTAAATCAATTATAAGCGACAGAGGAACACACTTTTGCAATGCCATAATGGAGAAGACGCTTATGAAATATGGGGTGGTTCATAAGTTATCAACACCATACCACCCTCAGACAAATGGGCAAACTGAAAACACCAACCGAGCAATAAAACGGATATTGGAAAAATCCATAAGCAGTAACCGGAAAGATTGGGCGGATAAGTTAGACGATGCTTTGTGGGCATTTAGGACTGCCTATAAAACCCCTATAGGCAGCACACCATTTCAGATCGTATACGGAAAGGCTTGTCATCTCCCGATTGAATTGGAACATAAAGCATTCTGGGCCCTTAAAAATGTTAATTTGGACAACGATGAGATAAATAATCACAGATTCTCTCAAATCATTCAACTTGCTGAATTGAGAGATGAAGCCTATGATCATGCTAGAGCTTATAAGGACAGGACCAAAAGATGGCATGATGCTAGAATTAAAGAAAAGGAGTTTCAGATGGGACAGGAGGTGCTCGTATTCAATTCAAAACTTAAGCTTTTTCCAGGGAAGTTGAGGTCCCGATGGGTTGGGCCTTTTATGGTTAGTCGGCTATTTCCATATGGAACAATTGAAGTTGTTAATAAAGAAGGTGAATGTTTCAAGATAAATGGGCACAGGGCAAAAATTTACTATGGAAATGGAAATAGTGAGCTATCAGAGCCCATCTTCTTCGCACCAATGTAGCAACCATAGTTTTGAGTCTAACTTAACGACTCATAAAATAAACAAAAGTGTGCTTTCCGGAGATAACCCAAATTATCCTTTTTCTTGTTTATTTTATTAGTATAGTTGGGTTTGGTATGTTTGTTTTCATATTTTGCAGGAAATGGAGCAAGGAGAATTGCGTAAAGACTCACTGAAGATGGAACCAGTCTGTAATTTCTATTATGTACAGCCTTTACGGCGTAACCAAATAGCATGGTTACGCCGTAACCAACCATCAGATATCGGATGACTCCCAGGTTTATGCAAATACGGCGTAACTCAGTAATTAGGTTACGCCGTAACCTATCCTGCAACCAGACTTAATTTTTAATCTTACACACCATAACCTTGTATTAGTTTTAAATGAACTTTGTGGGTGTGTTCACTGTAAACCATCACGAGACTTCACTTGTCCACTCGGGACACCGAGTGGTATAAAAGGCTTGTTATATACACTAAATGCAACCGCGATTCCTACGAAAGTGAGTTTGGTTTTTGTTTGTTTTTGTTTTTCCTTTTTATTTTTAGATTTATGCTTGTTGGTAGTGTCGTGATTTCAGGGAATTGAAATTTGCTCATGGAGGCAAGACGAAGGCACGCATGTTCAACGTGATCCTTCTTTCATTTTGGAGCAAATTTCAGGAGAGTTCTCGTTCCAATTCTACTTTTACCTCATATTTATTTCATGTTTAGTACAAAAGGGACTTTTCACATTTCAAGTGGGGGACGGGAGTAGAATTATAACTTGAACTTGTTTACCCTCATTTTTTCTAGTTTATTTTGAAAAATTATGCCATTTTTAAAATTTTGACATGTTTTTCTTAACCTAACTAGAATAGACCTTAGCCGAGCACACTAGAACCCTTGATTTCCATGGTGAGATTTAGCCTTTCAATTTCCCCTTATTTATCCCAAATCCACCAAATATTGAGTGTTCTGGTAGTATGTAAACTTTAGAACTTCGCCTTTACATCATTTCGAGACCATAGATGAGTAGTGTGTCGAGTTAGCTTGATATATTTGGAAGAGACAATTCGAGAAGGCAATATTTTAGGATTGACACCCAAATAGCCCATATGTATATATAATTGTGTGCGTTTATCGATTAGTCACCTCGACTCTTCGACCCCCGTGTTAAAACCCTTTTGTTGCACTTACCTTTAGTGCAAGATACCCCTAGATACACCCTTCCGATCCATTATTTTTGTTTCATACCCTTATCAATATTATTTCGATACACCTATTCGCCTTAGCCTACCGTGTAGTCTTAGTTTATGATTGGGAAGTCGCCATTTGCTGAAGTTTAAGGTTCGAGTAGAGAGATTCGGGAATCACGCCTACGTCGAAGACATATATTTGAAGATCATTGAAGATCCCCCATAATTTCTCATATACGATTCATCTCAAGTGGGGGATGATATTATTTTTGTATGGTTATGATTCAAAAAAAAAAAATCGAAAAAAGAAAAAAAAATATTGTTTTTTTGTATGTATATAGTAGTTATTATTGATAGTGCATCATTATAAGCACTATGAGCTTATCATATTTAGTATCGAGGAGGCTACTTCGATCACATTTGAAGAATTGAGTTGGTAACGTGTGTACACCAACACGAAGACCAAGTAGTGTGCCCATCATGACGTCCGCTAGTGGCACACTTACTTGTTGCATTATGATCCGATTTTTGCGTCTTGAAGCTTTGATTTTGGATGGACGGCAGACGGTGATGACTTGGTTTTAGGCTAAGACTATTTGCTTCTTGTTTCTATTTTTCACCATTTATGTGCATCCCATGTCTTATCCTACCCTTTAGTCGTGAATCATTCTTAGGTGAGGGATTTGAGCAGTCATTGGTGTCTTAGCCAGCGTTCTGGTCATGTATCGATTGTCTTTGTCGCCTTCGGCGTAGTATGTTAGTAACGACATTACACCATAGCCTTATAATTTATTCACCCAATATTGCCTTCGAATATTGTTTTGACCTTAGCTCTAGTGGTGGAGATATGTATAACCACCAAGCCTATGATAGAATACATGTTATGACTGTGCGTTGAGTGATCACCCCAAAATTGACACTTAGATTATAGAGAGTAAGAGTGTTTGTTTCCCATTTCGTGAGGTGTTCGGCTTTGAAAATTCTAGCATAGTAAATTTTTAATCTCATATTTCCTGAGTAAATTGGGGGATATCTTTTTAGAAATGATTCTAATAAGGTCTACTTGATGGCAAGTAGAGTTCAAGTGGAGGATATTTGATGACATCAAATAATCCTGATAATCAAGTGTCAATTTCTCCCTAATATGCTCATTATTTGTATCGTTTTATATGGATATATGCTTTGATTTCTTTATATTTTGTTTCCAGGTTGTAAATGAGCATAGGAGCAAAAGAGACATGTAATTGGAAAAGAACTTACAAAGATACACAACTTAGCATGCTAAGAAGAAGTTATGGCGTAGTTGCACTCTCCATTTACGCTGTAGCTATGAATTCAAGCACGAAGACCAAGTCAACGCTGATCAAGGATTACGGCGTAACTACCACAAAAGGTTACGCCGTGATATTCTAAAGACTTAGAAGAAATTTCGTGACTATGAAGGTTACGCCGTAACCAATGAAAGAGGTTACGGCATAATAGGTACACAATATGGGATTCTAGATATTGAAGAGATTATGACGTAACCATGCAAGAAGATTACGACGTAAATGAAACCCTAAGAAGATTACGGCGTAACTATCCATCACAGTTACGCCATAAATATTACTAATGGGTAAGATCGTTTGAAGATTACATTGATTACGGCGTAACCAATACCCAAGGTTACGTCGTAACTATGTCGGGCCTATAAATACAAACCCCATTTTCTGCATTTGACATATCTTTCACACCACAACTCATCAGAGGACGAAGTAGGGTTCTATAAGGACGATCCACAGCAGCATACGGAGCATTTTCCAAGGGAGAAATCACGCCATAACATCAATAAGTTTTAGTGATTCATATTTATTTTACATTTTCGAATTCATGTCTTTCATTATCATGCAAAACATTGAATCCGTTGTACCCTTTAATATGATCGGCCAAGCACCTTTGGTGCTAGCCTAGTTATGATTCCTTTCATATTTTGATTATGTTTTCGTGCTTTATTTATTGCATCTAGTGTGTGCATGCTTAGTTATTCGTTAGATCCTCTAGTTTAAGTAGTTTTGAAGGTCGGTTGTACTTGTTGCATTAGGAGAATTGACCACAGGACCCTAATGTAGTAGGTTGCAAGGTGTTGGTAAGAATTGTTTAATAGGAGGACCAACAATTCTTGTGTGCGAATGGACCTAAGAATGCTCCATAGGATCACCCTCCGGGTTGGATGAACTTAAGAAGTTAGATGTGTGGTCTAAGATCTGAGAGGCCGGATCACACAAAGAATTAATCTAGCATGTAGCGGCACTTAATGACTCAAACTAGTCTACCTGTAAGCTTTGACGACCATAAGGATGCAGACCTTTAGCATCCTAGTAGGATTCTAAGGAGATAGGTGATGAACTCAAATAAGTACATTTTATTATCATCATTTATCCTATTTATTTGACTTGTTTTATTATATTATATATGAGAATCGATACATTAATGTTTACTTTAGTAATTCTCAGGTAAAAATAAGCATTATGTGAAACTTGGCGATTTTGGACTAATTATGGAGCAAAACAAGCAAGATATCAAAAGCCTACCGAAATCCAGAAGATCAAGCTCGTTCTACTCCAGATACGCCGCATCATACTTCTAACATACGGCGTATCACTATCAAGATTTCACAAGTTACAATCCAAGACAGCTAAAGTACATGCGCCGCATACAAAGATCAAGATACGCCGCATCTGAAGACGGTGTACGAATATTCCTGAATATATTAATTTTGGACCCCACGCGAAGTTAAGTCAATGCGCCACATCTATTCATTCTATGCGCCGCATCTATCCCCGAGACAGAAACTATAAATACCCCAAGGTCAGACGAATTTTGTGTGTGGGAGAAGCTTAGATTTTAGAGAAGACCATATAACCCTAGAGCCGAATTCAGACGACCAAGCAGCACAAGACACACCTCAAACGAAGATACAAGAGCTGTAAGAAGGTCCTGCATGTATTCAATTCATTAAGTAGTTTTGTTTTATTGTATTAGTACACTTTAATTCATCAGGATTGATGGGCTTGTGTCATGTGACTACGGAAAATCATGCACTCCCCTTAATATTGCTTTCCCATTAATTAAAGTTTATATGTTGATGTCTTTGGTGACTTTTATTAGTGCATTGATAACCTCTGTGTCTAGCTGAGCATTGCTTGGGTCACCATGCCCCTTCCTCGCCTATTTGTTTTAACGTCTCTTGAATAAATAGGATAGACATAAGTAATCATTAAGGGTTTACTCGCCGATAAGATTAGAGCCAACGAGAAAGGTTTAATTATATACACTTCATATAAAACTAGCAATAAAACAAGTGACAAGCTACTTAATTATCAGGACAGGTCTTCTTATTGTCTCGAGTATCTATCTGTGTACGTGTGTGCTAATCGCTGATTCGTGCTCATTAGTTTAGTTTTCTATTTAATTATAACTAAACCGTGCCAGTCTCTCAGGCTGAACTCCCTTGCGTTAGATTAGGTTGTATAGCTAACTTAGGATATTATAATACTGATTAGAATAACTAGATAATACGTTCCACTCTTAGTGATCGACACTCTACTTACCATTATATTCATAATGACCGGGTACACAGCTCGTTAAGTGTGTGTGTTATTGATAAGTCGGCTAAATATAAATTTAAAACTTGAGTAGGCATTAATACTGCTAAACCGCAACGACACATCACCCGCAACGACACATCACGCGCATCAAGTTTTTGGCGCCGTTGCCGGGGAGTGAATTGTTATTATCTGTTAATTTGATTTAGTATTTTAATTAGGTTTTTCTTTTTAGTTTTTTTTAGATTCTAACCACTAACCCTGTTATATATTAGATAAATTGCATTCATTGTATAATTTGCATATTTTCTGTTTTTCTGTGTTTTTGTTTTCTGTAATTTTTATTTCTTTTTGTTTGATTTTATTTTTGTTTTTCTTTTCTGTATTTTTCTGCATTCTGCTATCGTTGTATTGTGCTAATACAAACGATACGGCGCATCTGTTTCCACAGATACGGCGTATTGCGTTTAATTTTTATAAAATACAACGCGTTTAATAAATTCGAGTATGACGCATCTTTCCCCAAGATACGGCGTATTGTGTTTTTAATAAGAAATTTTTCTAAACCCTAACGCCATACGACGCATCTGTTTTAACAGATACGGCGTATTTTCTATTTAAATTAAAAACAGTTTTTCGAATTTTTAAACAAAAGCGACGCATCGATCTTTATCGATACGGCGCATCTTCTAAATCAAAAATCTTGTATTTTGAAACGTAACGAAAATACGGCGCATTAGCTTTTGTTAATACGACGCATTTAATTTAATAAATATAGTTGATTTTTGATATTCACTTTGATCGTTTCACTACTCTCGTGCACAAGTTGGTTTACTTTCAGAATAAATGTTGGCTTAAGCATCACTATGGAAGATTACATTCTGAACCTAACTAAGAGATGCTAGCTGGAGAGATCAACCTTCGATGACTGGAAGGCTATAATAAGACGACAAGAGTGGAGGAGAATTCAGTACTGGTAACATTAAGTATCTTAAATTCTTGAAATAAAATTCCAGGTGCCCTCTACAATTATTCACCTAGCCTTAAGGAGAGTTCTCTACGAAACCTCTCCCAAATTATAATCTCAATTTTGTAAGCTTAAAACGATATTTGCTCCTAACCTTGGAGTAAATCATTATCCACTAAACAATAAGATTATAATCATTAATAAAACGGACATGCTTATTGTTCTTATCTTGAATTTATTTATATCATATGGTATACCGTTTTACCCCAAATTTGATGTATAAGGAAACGCGTTGCGGAGGCCAAGGTTCGTTCCTTATTTAAATTTTGTTCACTGGCACAACAATACGGCGGATCTTAGTATTCTAAGCACCGTATCTCTGATTAATTAAAACTTATTGACCAGTCAACGAACTTAGATAAATACGGCGCATGACAATTATGCGATACGGCGCATCGCATCTGCCCTATAAATATGAAAGAGATGCGCCGGATTTCCACTTTTTACCCAAATTCACACACAGTAAAAACGCACAACAATCGACCGAATCAAACCCTTTAATCCGAGTTCTTTTCTCGAATCGAACCTTCTAAATCCGAATTCTTGACTAATCCTAATCGTCATATAAGGTAATAAATCTATTTAATTTTGTTTAAATTTAAAAATTAGGGTTTGTGCTATATATCGATTTTGATGGGAAGTTCAGGGGCTTTGATTAGAATTTGGACTAGATGATTTCCCCCATGTTAATTTTTGGAATTGATCATTGAATTTGGAACCGAATTAATTTGAATAAAAAAAAATAGGGTTCGAGAGGATTATTTTGAACTTTGGAGGGAATATGAGATGTTGTGGTTATAGGAAATTTTAGATATTGATATATGGGTAAAATGGAACCGTGATGTTAAGTGGGAGTTTACGTCACGGGACCGGATTCTTGGAAAACGTGCCTGACCCCCTTTCTTTTATACTGATGCATTACTAGATGCGGCGCATCTAAGTTACATGATACGGCATAACATCCTATTTTTAATTTAAATATTTCCACTATTGTTGCGGCGTATTACGTAATTTAGATACGACGCATCATCCATACGCCGTATTCCATTGCGTGCTCAGCATCTCTTTTATGCAACCTAGATTCGCCGCATTGGTTTATCAGATGCGCCGTATCAACCTTATTTCAGAACTATTTTCTAACCTTAAAATTTATTTCAGATGGAATTACCAGCTGTTAGACACAGGCATATGTGGCTCCGTTTCGAGACCATGGGACTTACACCGGACACCGAGGCTGATTATGTGCAGAGACTTAGGACGATTTTCTTTAGGAAAATCTTTAGAGTTCCGGTTTTAGACTTTGAGGGTGTTGGGTTGATTGACGGAGGGAATGCAGCTGGAGGTCTTGATGATAGGTTAAAGAAGGTTGTGAGGCTGATTATGTGCAGAGACTTAGGCATTTTCTTTGAATCTTTAGAGTTCCGGTTTAGACTTTGGGTGTGGGTTGATTACGAAGGGAATGCAGCTGAGGTCTTGATGATAGGTTAAAGAGGTGTGAGGGATGAGGATGGTGATATTGTGTTCAGGTCGTATGCTGGGAGAGATTGTTGGTTGTGATGAGCCTCTGATTAGGGAGCTCATGCTTGAGTTCTTTAGTACAGTTCATTACAGGAGACTGATATGGAGATTGACACGGCTGATACTCTGGTATTCAGGTTAGGAGGGGTGCATAGGCAGATGTCGATGAGGCAGTTTATTTTGGCCATGGGATTACACACCGAGGAGGAGATTGGATCTGCTGGGTTTGCCAGGTACTGGGCTGATAGCTTATGGGCAGTGCCAGATAGGATGTTGCTTGGTGATTTCTGGGAGAGGATATCCTCTGGGGGCGATTCCACCACTGCTACCCCATCCTACACATTGATCAGAGAGCCAATGAGGAGATTGTGCCACCGTATGATAGCATTGACCATTGCTGGGAGAGGTCAGTCACCTGAGAAGGTGACCACTCTTGATCTCTTCCTTCTCAGGAGCATGGATGAGGGATTGGTGGTGAACATCCCTCACTTTTTGGCCCATTTCCTTCATAGGGGTGCTTTAGGGAGAGATAGGAGGAGCCAGATGACTGGGGGGCATTTTGTATCTAGACTGGCCCGACATTTCGGTGTGATTGGTGATGAGATCCCTGCCGGCTTAGAGGTTGTGGTGACCAGTTTGCCAGTTATTGGGCAGGATTATTTGGTCAGGTTGGGGATTTGTGAGATGATCATGGGGGGATGCTATTGGGTGGCATTGGGCCCCGTGAGACCAGCAGAGGTAGAGGCGGAGTAGGGAGATCCCCAGGGAGCTCCAGCTACTGCTCCAGCACAGGAGGAGCCACAGGTACCCCCACCACCACCAGTTGCACGTTCTGTGGGTCAGAGAGTAGAGAGAGTTGAGGGGGAGGTGAGAGCCTTGAGGGGTGCAGTTGACGGGATGAGGGCCGACCTTGATGCAGTCAGGAGGGATTTAGGTTGGCTGGTCGGGAGTGTGAGCCAGATTTTGGAGCATCAGGGCACGAGCCATACTCGCCCTGATGGTACTTACGTTAGAGGGATGATCACATACTCCCGGGTCCCTTCACGTAGAGTCCGACCCAGGACCGAGAATGCTAGCACCTCAGGGACTCACTCAGCTGCAGGAGACGACTCCCCACACCCTTGATCTCATGTGTTTGGGCTTATAGACATTGTTCCACATACATTTTTATTCTTCTTGGGATTGTATTGAATTCTATTATTGTGTATTTATTTGATGTTTCAGTTTATGTTTCTTATTATGTTTGATGAAGACTGGCATTAAGTTCAGCATGAGTGAACGAGAGAACCCGAGATGTAAACCGTGGAACGAGCCCATTTTACAACAGACTGTTAACAATCTGTTTGGTAAATACATGCGCCGTATCTAGTAAAACAGATGCGACGCATCCTATCCTTTATTTTATTCTGATTCATATTTATTCCAGGCTCGATACGGCGTATCTTCTTCCATAAGATACGGCGTATCGACTGACCTGATGATTTACAGTTTAATTTTTTAGGTTTTATTTTTACTAACTACTAATGTATTATGCAAGTTTGAACCTTCTTAACTCAGGTGTGTTAAAGTCTAAATGGTATTATAGATTCCTGCAATTTTTGTGGATACATCATCTATGAAGCTTAAACGTTCTAATCCACAAGAAAGTTGATTTTTGCTCTTATACGAATAATGGAGGATCATACCGAGCAAATCTCAGGGAAGTTTTTCTGTTCTAATTCTTTTATTTTCCAGTTTTTAACCTTTGACACAAACAACGAGGACGTTGTTTAACTTAAGTGGGGGGATGGAGAATTAGAACACTTACCTGTCCTAAACTTTTTCAAAATATGCTTAAAATGCGCTTAATATATCAAAATTTAAAATTTTTTAGCATGTTTTTGTTTAAAGTCTAAATTACATAACCGCACACATAACTCTATTCTTTCAAAAATATTAAAACTTTAGTGTGCTGGTGACTTGTAAACTTTAGAACTTGGCTTGTATACTATTCGAGACCACCATAATAAGTATTATCTATATAATTGGAATGACTTGTCTAACTTGGTAAATTTCTAGGATTACACCCAAATAGCCTTTATATGTTATGTGATATTAACTAACTACACTGGTTAGTTAATCCCCGTATAAACCCTTTGTTACTCTCACTTTTAGAGTAAGATACCCCTAGAAAAACCCTCAGAGCCATTCCTTTCGTTTCTTACACCTTTGTTATAATGTTTCGATACACCCTTACACCTTAGCCTACCCTGTAGATTAAAATCCGTGGTTAATTGCTTTAGGCAAAGTGTGTTTCCTTACATTACCTGTGTTCGCGTGCGTAATTCATTATCTTTGGTTAGGTCGGGAAATTGCACAATGCAATTGGTATGAAAGTAAATATTGTATAACTTTTAGTTTATTTTTCGTGTGTTTGCTACTTTCGCTATTACAGTTATTTCTGAAAGTATGAAGAGTATGGAAAAAATATCCGGAAAAATAGTGATAGAAAAGTTGTGAAATTTTACGCATATATGTTGATATTAAAGCAAAAAAAAAAAAAAAAAAAAAAAAAAAAAAAAAAAAAAAAGAAAAAAAAAATGAAAAGTTGGAAGTTTGTTTTAACCAACTTATGTAAAGTTTTGTATTAAGTGGGAGATATCACCACTATTTGTTGTATATTATATTTATGGATTGAATGGGAGTTGGCCGTTATGGGAACGCCAACTAAGGTTATTCTTTGATTGACATCTTGTTGAGTATAATTCGTGTCTACCTAAAGCGTGTGTTTCAAGTGTTAAAGCGTGAGTTATTCAATGATATGAGTCTTATTCATGGGATGGTTGGGAAAGTGATTTACCACACTTAGGATTTTAATTTATCTGTTTTGTTTATTTTTCATTTTACACCAATTTGTATCCCAAATATTATCCATACCCTATATCATTCTTCATCCAAACCTTTGATTTATTGAGATTAGGGATTTGAGCAATCTTAAGTATCGTAGTCGTGGATTCGACTATGTATTTATGATTTTGTTGCCCTTTTTGATATAATATTATTGGTGAAGATTACTTGGTCCTATCTTTAGCCTATTCGAGTTAAGGATTTGAGCAATTGCAAGTATCGTGGTCGTTGATTCGATCATGTATTTGTAGTTTTGTCGCTTTTTCTGGAATATGAGATCGATAGAGATTAAAAAGGATGATCAACCCTTAACCAACAAACCCTTTTTACCGCTTTAGACTTGTTATTCCTTGGCTTTAGTGGGGGAGATGCGTATACTTGCCAAGCCTATGATAGAATATTCGTCACGACTAAGCAACTAAACGATTTAGAATTGTTTTACATTAAAAATTATTTGGTTTCTACTTCGTTAAGTGTTTGGTTGTGTGATTATGACAAAACGAATACATGCTTAAATATAAAAATAAATCCTAATATCTTTTAGGATACATTTTCATATGATTAATTCTAAGGTTTACTTGGGGACAAGTAAAGTTCAAGTGGGGGGATATTTGATGAACTCAAATAAGTACATTTTATTATCATCATTTATCCTATTTATTTGACTTGTTTTATTATATTATATATGAGAATCGATACATTAATGTTTACTTTAGTAATTCTCAGGTAAAAACAAGCATTATGTGAAACTTGGCGATTTGATAATTATGGAGCAAACAAGCAGATGTCAAAGCCTACGAAATCCAGAAGTCAAGCTCGTTTACTCAGATATGCCGCATCATACTTCTAACATATGGGTATCACTATCAAGATTTCACAAGTACAATCCAGACAGCTAAAGTACATGCGCCGATACAAGATCAAGATACGCCGCATCTGAAGACGGTGTACGATATTCCTGAATATATAATCTTGAACCACGCGAAGTAAGTAAATGCGGCATCTATTCATTCTATGCGCCGATCTATCCTGAGACAGAAACTATAAATACCAAGGTCAGACGAATTTTGTGTGTGGGAGAAGCTTAGATTTTAGAGAAGACCATATAACCCTAGAGACGAATTCAGACGACCAAGCAGCACAAGACACACTCAAACGAAGATACAAGAGCTGTACGAAGGTCATGCATGTATTCAATTCATTAAGTAGTTTTGTTTTATTGTATTAGTACACTTTAATTCATCAGGATTGATGGGCTTGTGTCATGTGACTACGGAAAATCATGCACTCCCCTTAATATTGCTTTCCCATTAATTAAAGTTTATATGTTGATGTCTTTGGTGACTTTTATTAGTGCATTGATAACCTCTGTGTCTAGCTGAGCATTGCTTGGGTCGCCATGCCCCTTCCTCGCCTATTTGTTTTAACGTCTCTTGAATAAATAGGATAGACATAAGTAATCATTAAGGGTTTACTCGCCGATAAGATTAGAGCCAACGAGAAAGGTTTAATTATATACACTTCATATAAAACTAGCAATAAAACAAGTGACAAGCTACTTAATTATCAGGACAGGTCTTCTTATTGTCTCGAGTATCTATTTGTGTACGTGTGTGCTAATCGCTGATTCGTGCTCATTAGTTTAGTTTTCTATTTAATTATAACCAAACCGTGCCAGTCTCTCAGGCTGAACCCCCTTGCGTTAGATTAGGTTGTATAGCTAACTTAGGATATTATAATACTGATTAGAATAACTAGATAATACGTTCCACTCTTAGTGATCGACACTCTACTTACCATTATATTCATACTGACAGGGTACACAGCTCGTTAAGTGTGTGTGTTATTGATAAGTCGGCTAAATATAATTTTAAAACTTGAGTAGGCATTAATACTGCTAAACCGCAACGACACATCACTAGCATCAATAGGCTAGGCGAATTGACCACAGGAATCTAGTGATATTTATGCCCCACTTGAAGCAGTAGGAAGCTTAATTAGAAAACATAATCATTGCATGATAGGATGAGCAACTAGGCTAGTACACTTTCTCCCTATTGTTCACAACTTCATTTAATTTTCGCTGTTTCATTTCTGTTTTATTAGTTTAATTTATATTCAACTTAAAACCCCTTTAAAATGTGGCATAGACTTAGTTTAAAATCCAGATACACATAGCTCTTGGGACGACCTCGGCTTTACCGAATACTACACTACATACGAAGAGAACCCGTTAGTGCATAAGGTAGACCATAGGTAGACGAGTAAAATTATATGTATTAAAACCTGGTCAGAAATCCTGCGTCAGAATATAAAAGATTAATCAAACGATTTACCAAACGATTACAACAGAATAATAACCAGACTGAACAGGATCACAAACTGTGGTCAACCAAACGATTACAGATAACAAAGAGTTTAAAGACTAGAATAATATGAGAGAAACTGTGTGAGATTTGATGATAGAAAAGTAATGTTAGGAATTATTAGAATAATAGTTATTTCATTCCTGCTGTTAGTAGTAATGGTTCTTGCTGGCAGGTATATAGTTCCTGCTGGTATGGTTCCTGCTGGTAGTAGTGTTTAGTTCCTGCTGCTAGTTTGGTTTCTGCGGGTAATAGTAATTAGTTAACCCGTTTGTTTAGAAAGTTTGTTAGAGTTATATTAGGAAGAGATAGTGTATATCTTCTTCACACGTTTTCTAGTATGGGCGGTATTAGGGTTTCTTGTCTATAAAAGAAACTCACGGCTATTGATATTGTAACACCTTGAACGATTATTAGTTAATAAAAGATCCATAGAGGATCAAAGTATTAGTAGTTATTGTCTTCTTTACTCTTGTGTTTAGTTTCCGCATAAACATAAGTTTATAATCAGAGATTCTCTTAGTTTGTTTGTGATTACATAAACATTCTACCAAGCTCAAAGATCTATCAAGTAGGCACGATCCTACAAGTGGTATCAGAGCCAGGTTAGGGTCTCTGTCAAAGAAGAAAACTTTCCAATCAAATCTCTTAAAACCCTTATTCAATGGCTGCATCCGGAACTGATGAGTCTGTTATCAGTAATGAAAAACCCCAAACACAAAACGTTCAACAAATCCTTACAACCACAGTCTCTAACAGCAATGCTAAATTCCCTTACCTAAAGAAGGATGAATATGAGATCTGGGCCATGAAGATGGAGTACTGGATCTCAAACAGTGACCATAATCTCTGGAACATCATTCTGAATGGTAACAGCAGGAAGAAAACTGGAAGAGATGAAAGAGGGAACATCATTATTCTTCCTCCTGTTACTGCTGATGAACATATTGCAGTTCAGAGGGAGACTAAAGCAAGAACTTTGCTGCTTCAGTCTCTCCCAGAAGACCACATGGGTGATTTTCATCACCTAGATGATGCAAGGGACATCTGGTTAGCTATAAAAGCCAGATTTGGTGGGAATGATGAGTCTAAGAAGATGAGGAAGTCCATGCTGAAGCAGGAGTTCCAAGAGTTCAAGATCACTGAGGCAGAAGGACTGTATAAAGGGTATGACAGGTTCCATAAAATACTGAGCCAACTCAATCAGTTGCAGGCAAGGCCAGACAATGAAGACTGCAACACCAAGTTCTTGATGGCATTGCCTCCTTCTTGGTCACAAGTATCAATCACTCTCAAGACAAAGGGTGGTCTTGACTACTTAAGCTTTGATGACCTGTACAACAAGCTTAGGACACTTGAGATTGATATCAAGGGAGGTTCAAGCTATTCCTCTGCTTCAACTCACTCAGCTTTTGTTAGTACTACCAGTATGAATAACAAGTTGTCTTATGCTAATAGTCCAACCTCATCATCTTCATCCTATACTCCTGCTACACCAAGAACACACTCAAAGTCTGGGAATGTGATGGAAGATGTGCTTTATTCGTTTGTTGCTGAAACTGTTCCACAACAGCAACTTGCATATGAAGACTTTGACCAGATTGATAAGCTGGATTTGGAAGAATTGGACATCAAGTGGCAGATGGCTATGCTTTCATTGAAGGTGAACAGGTTTGAAAAGAAGGCTGGGAGGAAGATTCAGTTCAACAGGAAGGATGGAGCAAGGTTTGATAAAGGGAAGGTTGAGTGTTATAATTGCTCTCAACTGGGTCACTTTGCAAGAGAATGCAAAGAAAAGAAGGCAGATGATAATACAAGATATTCTGCTTTCAAGATCAAAGAATTGGACTCAGAGGAGCCCAAAGCCTTGCTATCTGTTGATCACATGGTGGACATGTCAAATCATGAGGTAGATGCTGATGAAAGAGGAGCTGCTCAGGTGTATGGAATGCTTGCTGGAAGGGAGACAAATGTGGATGAGGAATTTGCTTTGATGGGTTACTCATCACAGGTACAAAATTGTCCTTTTGGTTGTCATAATATGTATGCTGAACTTAAGAAAGAGTTTGATGAAATAGAGTCTCAGTATAAAGATTATTATGTTAAGGTTCAAGCGTATAGTAATTCACTTAAAACCTTAGAAAAACAAAAGGATTGGTACCAAAAGAATCAATTAGCATATGAAGAAAAGATTAGGGTGTTAGAAAGAGATTTAGTAAATACTACTAACTTGTTAAAACATTCTGAAAGAGAACATGATAAGGTGATTTTAGAGAAACAAGATTTGCAAGCTAAATTAGATAGTGAGGAGGCTAAGTGTAATTCATTGAAAGAATCATCTAAACTTGTAGATAAGTTGAATAATAGCACTCAGTCTGTAAAGTCTAAGAAAGGTTTGGGGTATCATAAAGTAGATGACCTTAATGAGTCAAGAAGCTTTGACCCTACTCCCAAGGAGGTAAATTACCAAATACCTGTCAAGTTTGTCAAAGAAGGAGGAATGAATGCTGTTCCTCCACCTATAAGAGGAGTGTTTAAGCCTACCCCTATCCACTCAGACCTTGATACAGACTTAGATGAATCACATATGACCTATGGCAAAAAGTCCAATGACTTACCTGTGATTGACTCTGAATCTAATGACTTTGTCTCTTGTTCTAACAGTGACAAGTCCTCAGAACCAAAGACTAATGTCTTTGCCACATGTGATTCAAGTGACAAGTCTACCTCACCCAAGTCTGATGACTTCTCCTCAAGAGTAGTTGATGATGAATCCTATTCAAAGATAGCTATTTTTGAAGACATTTCTTTTGATTCTGTTAAAAACAATGATGTTTCTAGTTTTAATTTTGTTAAGAACAATTCTGTTTCATGTTTTGGTTGTGATAACTCTGTGTGCAATAAGAAAAGTCAGGTTAAGAATAAATCTTTTAGAAAGAAATCGTGTTTTGTGTGTCGTAGTTATGCTCATCTTATCAAAGATTGTGACTTTTATGAGAATAGGATGGGTATGTGTGCTGGTCAACAGCAATCTAGGTCATTATGGAACAATGTAGATCAAATACCCCCATTTGTTCCTCAAGCAGCAAAAATGAGCTCTTGTCGAGCTACTTTTCCTGCTGGTAGACCAGTTCCTGCTGGTAAACCAGTTGCTGCTGGTAAGCCAGTTCCTGCTGGTAAGCCAGTTCCTGCTGGTAAGCCATTTCTTGCAGGAAAACCATTTCCAGCTGGTAATCCAAATTCTGTTGATTGGAAAAGAAATGCTGCTAGACCTTTCTACAGACCTACAAGCACTTACTTTCAAAAAGATTTTAGGCCTGTTTATTTTGACTCTATGAAAAAGGGGGGGCAAGATGGGAAACTGCTGTTAAACCCTCAGCAGGTTGTTCTTGGAGACACAATGGCCAATATATGAGAATGGGGTCCAAGAACAATGGTGGATCTCATCAATCTCCATGGTTTACTTATTATTGATCCACTAGGCAGGCCCAAGTCAGTGATGGCTTGGGTCTCCCATTGTATCTAATATTGTTGTGTGTTCTTTTGTTGTAGGAAAATCCTCATAGAAGTAAGGATGTAGGTATTGTTGACAGTGGATGTTCTAGAAGTATGACAGGAAACATAGAGAGACTGCATGATTTTGTACCCATTAAAGGAGGGAATGTGACATTTGGAGGAGGAGATGGCAAGATAACAGGGAAAGACACTATAAGGACATCCAAGCTGGATTTTGAGAATGTCTATTATGTAAAAGAACTTCAGAATTTCAACGTGTTCTCTGTCTCACAAATTTGTGACAAGAAGAACAGTATTCTCTTCACTGAGACTGACTGTCTTGTGCTGTCCAAAGACTTCAAGTTACCTGATGAGAGTCAGGTTATACTTAAAGTTCCAAGAACACACAACCTTTACAGCTTCAATTTAAATGATGTCCAGCCTGAGGGTGATTTGGCTTGCTTGGTGGCAAAAGCATCTGTGGATGAATCTAACAAATGGCATAGGAGGATGGCACATGTGAACTTCAAGACCATCAACAAGTTGGCAAAGAATGGATTGGTACAAGGGCTCCCTCTCAAGACCTTCACAAATGAACACAATTGTGTTGCCTGCAACAAAGGAAAGAAACACAAAGCTTCATACAAGGCCATCACAGCTGTGAGCACCATCACTGAGCCTCTTTAGTTACTTCATATGGATCTTTTTGGTCCTACTTCCATCAGAAGTATTGACCATAAGTACTATTGCCTGGTGATTACGGATGACTTTTGCAGGTTTTCTTGGACTTTCTTCTTAGGTACTAAAGATGAAGCCTATCATGTGATTAGGGACTTTTATTGCCTTAATTGAAAACCAGCTAAATAAAAAGGTTAAGACTATAAGGTGTGACAATGGGACAGAGTTTAAAAATTCTAACCTAATTGAATTCTGTGGGCATAAGGGGATTAAAAGGGACTATAGTAATGCCAGAACCCCACAACAAAATGGGGTTGCTGAAAGGAAAAATAGAACCCTCATAGAAGCAGCTAGATCAATGTTGGCTGACTCTAAGTTACCTACCATGTTTTGGACTGAAGCAGTTTGCACTGCTTGCTATGTTCTGAATAGGGTATCGATTACTAGTCCTCTCAACAAAACACCTTATGAGCTTTTGTCTGGGAAGGTTCCTAACATTAGTTATCTTAAACCTTTGGATGTCATGTAACTATTTTGAACACCAGTGATCACCTAGGTAAATTTGAAGGGAAGGCAGATGAGGGATTTATTGTTGGTTATTCTGCTCATAGTAAGGCCTATAAGGTTTATAATTTATCTGCTAAGAGGATAGAAGAGACACTCAATTTAAGATATCTTGAGGATAAACCTAACTTACAGGGTTCAGGTCATGAGTGGTATTTTGACCTTGATTATCTGACTGATACTTTAGGTTATTCTAGATTCAAAGCTACTCAATCTACAGGTACACATGATTATCAAACTAACAATGCAGGTACCTCAGATGATGATTCAGACTCAGAGTGTGATGAACAACCCATTGTTGTTCCTTCTTTTCCCTCTAATCACTTTTCAGGTACTGAGCTCAAAGACTCTTCTGATATGGCTGAAGGTGATTCAAGTTTTGCAGAAGATCTTGCTAGGCTTCAAAGACAAGAACATGATGCCAAGGAAGCAGCTGAAAAGTTTGGTTTCGAATTCACACAAGAAACAGAGGAGCTTTTAAGAAAAGCTACAGATGAAGCCCGCAGGAATATGGATTCTGCTGGTGGTGTTCCGGTTCCTGCTACTACTACCAATTCTGCTGATAGCTCTTATGTTCCTGTTGTTGTCACCACTCCTGCTGGTCCTTTATCCTCTCCTTCTGTTGACTCATTGGGGTTCAATGAACCTCCCCCAAGATACCCAAGTCCATCTGATCTTGGAAATTCCCTCTCTTTAGGATCTAAGCTGGAAGATCCTCATCATCAATCAAGAACAGGCATCTTCTCTTCCTCCTCATATGATGATGACTTCAATCCCTCTATCACCAATCAAGCGTCAACCATTGATTTCAATCCCACTGCTACTAAGAGGATAAACACGGTTCATCCTCAGTCTTTGATTCTTGGAGATCCCAATTCAACGGTTCAGACAAGAAGCAAGTTGAAACAACAATTGTTTGGAGAAACTGCTTTTGTCAGTTATATTCAAGATCAGCTAAGGAATAATCACACAGACTATCTACATTGCCTCTATGCTTGTTTTTCTGTCTCAAATTGAACCAAGCAGTGTAGCACAAGCTCTTGAAAATTCTGATTGGGTTGAGGCTATGCAAGAGGAAATGAAACAGTTTAAGAATCAGAAAGTCTGGAAGTTAGTACCTTTGCCTGAGGGAAAGTATGCAATTGGAACGAAATGGATTCTCAAGAACAAATGGGATGCTCGAGGTATTGTGGTTCGAAATAAAGCTAGATTGGTAGCTCAAGGTCATAGGCAAGAAGAAGGTATTGACTATGATGAGGTGTTTGCTCCTGTGGCAAGAGTTGAAGCTATTAGATTATTTTTAGCTTTTTCCTCATACATGGGATTCATTGTCTATCAGATGGATGTGAAGAGTGCATTTCTCTATGGTGAGATTGAAGAGGAGGTGTATGTAACTCAGCACAAGGGGTTTGTGGACCCACAGAATCCTGATTTGGTCTACAAGGTGGTGAAAGCACTCTATGGACTTCATCAAGCACCCAGGGCATGGTATGCTCGATTGTCTACTTTTCTACTGAAGCATGGTTACAGAAGAGGAGCAATTGACAAGACACTCTTCATCAAGAAAAATACAAAAGAAATCATCCTTGTTCAGGTTTATGTGGATGACATCATTTTTGGTTCCACAAAAGAAACTTGGTGTAGGGAGTTTGAGGTGCTAATGAAGGGAGAATTTGAGATGAGTGCTATGGGAGAGCTTACCTTTTTCTTGGGCTTACAAGTCAAACAAAAGCCTGATGGGATCTATATCTGTCAAGAAAAGTATGTGCAAGACATACTGATTCGCTGGAATCAACACTTATTTTTCTAAGGAAACACAAGTAAAGTATGTGTAACTCGGGTCGTTATCCCCAATGAAGGTTTGAATGGAATTCGTGATTTGGTTCGTGATTGCGTGTGATGAATAGTGAAAGAGATGGATATTTGGGTTTCTAATCTAAAATAAGTGAACATAAATTAAAAATGATTTAAAAGGTAAGAAAAACAATTTAAGAAAAGCATATGCGATTAAAAACGTAAAAGGACTAAGAAACGAGAATTAAAGAAAACGAGAACTAAGAACGAACCTAAACACGTCAAAACTATGAAATATTAACTCTACGGGTACAAATCTATTTTTTCTAAGTTCTAATTAATAAAAGAGAATTTTAGAAAAAAGAATTACATTTTTCTGAATAAAATTTAATTTACTACGAATTAAAAACTAAGTTAAACTAATTAAATTATTAAAAATACTAAAACAGTTCGGAAAAATCTGAATTTTTTATAGAAATTACTCTAAACTATAACAAATGAAAGAAAAATAAGATGGAGGAAAAGCTAATCCTGATAAGCAGATATAAGCTAAACTGTTAAGATAAGCTAAAAAAGGAAAACTAACGTAAGAGATAAATTGTGCATGCCTTAACCAGAAAAGACCCAAGGGCGCAATGGTTAAGGTTGTGTGTTGTGAGTGAGGAGACCAGGGTTCGAATCCCAGGTCTTACATTTTTTTGAAAACATTTTTTTTCTTTTTGAAAACTCATTAAGCACATGAAAATAAGCAACATTTATAATTACAAATATTTATGAAAAGCTAGGAATAAGCAGATTAATAAGCCACTAATTGATCAGAAGGCTATGAATGGGAAAAAGCTAAGGGATGAAACTAGGAGGCTGTTAAGCCATTAATAAGCTAAAGTGGAATTAGAAATAAGCTGAGGTAACTAATAATGAACTAAAAGGCAACTAATTAAGCTACAAAAGAGGAAATAAGCACTGCTAAAATGCCAAAATAAGCTAAAAAAAACACAAGGGCTGCTGATGCCTATGAGCAGGGCAAAATTAGGCTTTTTCAAGCCTATAAAGAGCACTTTAAGAAAAATCCTAAAAATCAGAAAAAAAAATGGAATCAACTAGATGAGCAGCTGAATATTAATAGTACAAGATTACAGCTTATTTTAACTTAACATGAGAAAATTAAAAATCAAAGAAAATCAGCTGAATTAAGAAAAATCAAATGTGCATACTTAGGCTTACTGAGGTGAACTGATATGAGCAATTCATTAACCAAGGATTTTGGAACTAGTTCAACTACTAACTATGACTTAAACAGACCTAAGGATGCTAAAATACAAGGGCTTATAAGAACTTATTCTGTAAAAAGCTAATCAACAGTTAACAGCCTAAAATTAAACTCAAATTACTCAAACCTCAAAAGACTTCAGTTTAACTCAAACCCATCTGTAAACTACTTACATAAGCCAAATTAAACCTATCCAAACTTTAACTCAAAGCAAATGAACAATTACATACCTATTTTCACCCATTTGCAGCCTCAACCCAAACAGTCCTTATGAAACTGAAATGTGGGGCTTAACACTAGATGAATCTGAACAAGCCATGTTTTCTAAAAGCAGATAGTTTAACAACTAGATTAACACCAAAAAAAAGCACTAAACTACCACATTAAGCACTGAATTAAGCAATAAGCAGATTGTTGACTTTTGTTTGACTTTTCTAGTAATTTTAGAATTAACACTGAATTGAAATTAAAGATGAATTCTTACAAGACTGAATTGAAGATTACAATTGAAATCAATAAAAACCCAGAAAATTTAAGCAACAATTAAAAATAACGACACTAAATTTTATTAAACTACACTAAAAATCTAACTAAAATCTACTACTTTCTTCTGTGGGCTTGGTGAGATATTTATACCCTCCAAAAGCTTCCTTGGTCTTTCCTGAACATTTCCCAACCGTTGGATAATCTTGAATCAATCTGGTTCGTCCAATTCAGTTTTGGCGGGAAAAGCAGATAGTGGGATTTGGCTTGGATTAGCATGTGGGGAGGTTGTACTTAGCTAGGAGGTAAGTAAGGAGGGGGGAGGCGTGAATCAGTGAAAAGGCATGGGGGAGATCATTGTTTTCGGTTGTCAGGATGGTGGTTTTGGCGGGTTGAGGTATTGGGAAGATGGTTTTTTTTTGACTTTTTGGGTTTGACTGGTATTTTTAGCAAAAAGGATAAACGGGGTTGGGGTTGGGCTTTGTTGGTGTATTGGGATTTTTAGGCTGGGTTAGGGTAAATGGGATTTAGGATTGGGTTTATTGTTAGTTTTAAGGGTTTGGTTAGGTGATTAGGTTTAAGTATGGGGACCAAATTTGCCAAGTTCTAAAAATCAAGGACCATTGATGTCAATTCTGAATTTTTACATTTTAACTTTCATGAAGGTTGACTTTTGACACTTGAGCAATTTCCCGGTCCAAACTCGTAAATTTCTTCCCCATCCTCGGCTTTTCACGATTTTCCAATCTTGTGCTCGGTTTTTGCCTGTTTTGCCTCGTTTTCAATCATTTTGTACCTGAAACACATAAAAACACAAACCACGAATATTTGCAACAATATTTGGTCTATTTGGGTGTTTTTGGTCATTTTTGTATCTTATACGGGCATAAAATGATGAGTATTTACACACTCATCAATCCCCCACACTAAACTATTGCTAGTCCCTAGCAATCCGATCATATAAAGTAATGAAAGGATCAAAAGAATACCAAGTATACCCCGTTTCGACTTTTTATTTGATGCAAAAAAATTAAACTAAAACAAAAATAAACACAATGCTTGATTTTCAAAAATGGTATCATGGAACGGGATTCACACAAAATGGGTGTCTCTAGGGAATTGAAATCGTCATCCTCTTTTTTATACTCCCAACTAAGCTTAAACTCAATGTGCAAATGTATTTGTAAAATGCTAACACTACTTATACTAATAATCTATGTAAGCCGAAACTTAACTTTTCACTCCCACAATTATTTAAGTTAGGTGACTGTGCTTGATTTTCAAAATTTTTATCACAAAAATCGACGTTTTTATAAAATTTGACTAATACTAGTTGAAAGATAAATTTAAAATTAACAACAAGCAAGCTTCAAAATTTATTGCATTTTGCAATATCATTCCATTTTTGCATTTTGCAATATCATTCCATTTTATTTTATTTTTCTCTTTTCATTTTTTCATCATTTTTTTTTTGTGCAACATAAACTAACGGTGTTTCACGGGAACCAAGACCTTACACCTTCCTGGAATAAAGGATCCAAGGGCTGTTACAACGGAGAGTTCCAAGACCTTAATGCCTTTCAGAATTAAGGGTCCAAGGGCCGGTGTAAGAGGGTAGCCAAGACCTAAACGCCTTCCAAAAATAAGGATCCAAGGGCCGATCTTGAACCTTAACTTTTTAGCACATTTATTTATTATTTAACTTTTACATTACTATGACATATGCTTGTTCCGAAGTTTAAGTAAATCTTTGAACTAGTATTTTTCAAAATCGTATGAAAAAATGATTTTGTGTGTTCAAAAGTTTGAAAATAAGCACTAATTAAGTCAGATTAGTTATCTCCTGGGAGGAAAAGCCATAGATTACTTATATAAGCTCTAAAGAAAACCAACTATTCTACGCTTAGCATTTTCATTTCCACAAATCGTAAAAACTTAGTCTAAACGTTAAGGAAGTAGCTAGATCAACACTCTAGCAGAGTCGGGATTCCCCTTGTTCTAACCTAATCAAGACTAACACACTTTTATTGATGACGTTATTATTATTTTTTTTTATATGACAAAAATTTTAAAATTTTGGTCAAAAACGGGGGTACTAGGGCACTAGAAGGTACTTATGTGACAAAATTCGCGAGAATTCCCCCCCACACTTAGAATTGAATATTGCCCTCAATATTCAAAGTACCGGCTATTATGCCGACACTTAGAACGTAAAAAGGTAATACTAATAGCCAAGTGTGTGAAAGAATTCTCTATTTTCACAAACAGGATTAAAAAGATATCCCTAGATAAACGTTAGCAAAAAGATCGGATATTGGGCGGCTGGATTGAAAACAGGCGCATCAATCATCACGATCTAAGGGAAACCTGTAAACAAGAGCAAACAACACACAAACAAAGCACAGTAGAGGAATCCCCCCACACTTAGTGTCAGAAAATAGAAAGAAGTCAGAAACATGGGTTGTCACCCATGTGGTGCTAATGTTTTTGTTAACCGAGTCACTAGCTTGACTCGACCCCGAATTCATTTGTTCTTGGGGAAGCATGTGGAAAAGAAAATCTCCATCGGACTTTCATTCAAGATGTTTGGATAAACATTGAAGTACTTGAAAGTTCCACTCTGATGAGATACACCCGGCTCAGAAGAATGATAAATGGAGATGCCGGGGTCAAAAACTTTGTCCTCATTCCCAAACGAGAGAATGAGAGGACAAGTCACCGTATAGGTGAAGAAGGGAAGAAAAACTCGAACGACATATGTGAAATCAATATAATGGCGATCCTCAAAGGGCAATGTCACATATGTCGGAGAAAGAAGAATATCGGGATTAAGAACCGAGGTCATATCATCAAGTTTATGAATAATAGAGTCCTTGACCTCATCGTTCTCTAACTCTTCATCAAAGAGGATTTATTTTGCTAGAAAAGTACTCATCATCAAATTCAAAAAGAGAATTCGAATAGACTTTGAGACTTTCATTTGGAATGTCCTCATCAGAAAGTGATTCGTCATCACTAGAGGAAAAATCATCTTTGAAATTGAAAAGAGGGTTAGAAAACGTCCCGGAAAAATCATCAGTAGTGTCAAGAGGATGATCACTACAAATAGACAAATCACATTCACTGTCCGATATATCCTCAGACTCACTTGGGATTGGGATAAGGTTCTCAGCACTAGACTTTATGAATTCGTCCGATTCCTTTTCAGGAATAGTGCTAATATGCTCATCCCCCATAATACGAGAGTCCTCGGAGTTCATATATGGTAAGAATGATGTGATTGCAATAGACTGAGGGAGTTGAGAGATGATATCGCTAAAAGGAATAGTACTCTCCTCGTCATCATCATCGTCATCGAGCATGCAAGCCTGATTAAACAAGAAACGATTGTGTGCTGCTCGTTCTTCGGCTAGTAAATCTTCCATAGATTTACCATGACGATCTTCAAGGGGAATTTTATTAGCCAAATCCTTAACTTCTTCTATTAATTTTAGAACATGGAGAAGATCTTGAGAAAGTGGCTGAGGTTGCGTTTGAGTCATTTGGTACTGTGGAGGTTGGTCATGATGGGAATAATCATAATTGTTACAAGGGTCATGCTCATAGACAAGCGGGCTCCTCGTTTGACAATCAAAATCATAATGCGGACCTCCACAGAATTCACAACAGTGGTGGTGTATAATATGAAGATGTGTCAAATCCGGACGATGTCTGATTGTTATAAGGGTTTTGCTCATAGATAAGCATGTCTCCCGTTCGACAATCAAATCCCGGATGAGGACAACCTCCACAAAATTCACACAAGTGTGTCTCCATATGATGTTGTGGGGGTTGGTTGAAAAGGTCGGGTGTTTCATTGTAGGGATTTTGGTCATAGACAAACCCGTTTCCCGAATTTACAATGCTACAACCGGGGCTATTTCCCCCATTTAGAGGTCCCTCACACCATTCACAAAGTGAATCATTTCCCGACGGATCTCCACAATTAAAGCAATTTTGCTGATTGATTGGAGATGGCTGGGATTGTGGAGGGTAGTCGGAAAAATTTGGCGGTTCATTGAAAGAGTTTGGATTTGGATCATAAGCAAATGAATTCCTCGACCCGCAAAACAAACAACTTCCATCCCGAATATCATTACCACACCGTTCACACGTACACCAATGACACGGTAAACCAAAAAGCGACTCTCCACAACCGACGCAAGGAATTAATGATTCCATCAGAATTAAACATAAAGAGGGTTAAGAAGATAGAATTAAACGTTTAGAGGATGAGATAAAGAATTAAACGAATAGAGGGGATAAGAAGAATATTTTTGGATTTTAAGAAACATTTGAAAAATACAAAGAGAAAAATAAATTTTGAAATAAAAATCTTTTTGGGTTTTTTTAGAAGATGATATTTACGAGAGAAAATGAAAACTTCCCGAAAGAAGGGTCTTCAAAACACGCAACGACAAATGAGAATTAAAAATTCACTTCAAGCCTTCCCCGGCAGCGGCGCCAAAAATTGATTCGCTGGAATCAACACTTATTTTTCTAAGGAAACACAAGTAAAGTATGTGTAACCCGGGTCGTTATCCCCAACGAAGGTTTGAATGGAATTCGTGATTCGGTTCGTGATTGCGTGTGATGAATAGTGAAAGAGATGGATATTTGGGTTTCTAATCTAAAATAAGTGAACATAAATTAAAAACGATTTAAAAGGCAAGAAAAACAATTTAAGAAAAGCATATGCGATTAAAAACATAAACGGACTAAGAAACGCGAATTAAAGAAAACGAGAACTAAGAACGAACCTAAACACGTCAAAACTATGAAATATTAACTCTACGGGTACAAATCTATTTTTCCTAAGTTCTAATTAATAAAAGAAAATTTTAGAAAAAAGAATTACATTTTTCTGAATAAAATTTAATTTACTACGAATTAAAAACTAAGTTAAACTAATTAAATTATTAAAAATACTAAAACAGTTCGGAAAAATCTGAATTTTTTATAGAAATTACTCTAAACTATAACAAATGAAAGAAAAATAAGATGGAGGAAAAAGCTAATCCTGATAAGCAGATATAAGCTAAACTGTTAAGATAAGCTAAAAAAGGAAAACTAACATAAGAGATAAATTGTGCATGCCTTAACCAGAAAAGACCCAAGGGCGCAATGGTTAAGGCTGTGTGTTGTGAGTGAGGAGACCAGGGTTCGAATCCCTGGTCTTACATTTTTTTGAAAACATTTTTTTTTCTTTTTGAAAACTCATTAAGCACATGAAAATAAGCAACATTTATAATTACAAATATTTATGAAAAGCTAGGAATAAGCAGATTAATAAGCCACTAATTGATCAGAAGGCTATGAATGGGAAAAAGCTAAGGGACGAAACTAGGAGGCTGTTAAGCCATTAATAAGCTAAAGTGGAATTAGAAATAAGCTGAGGTAACTAATAATGAACTAAAAGGCAACTAATTAAGCTACAAAAGAGGAAATAAGCACTGCTAAAATGCCAAAATAAGCTAAAAAAAACACAAGGGCTGCTGATGCCTATGAGCAGGGCAAAATTAGGCTTTTTCAAGCCTATAAAAAGCACTTTAAGAAAAATCCTAAAAATAAGAAAAAAATGGAATCAACTAGATGAGCAGCTGAATATTAATAGTACAAGATTACAGCTTATTTTAACTTAACATGAGAAAATTAAAAATCAAAGAAAATCAGCTGAATTAAGAAAAATCAAATGTGCAGACTTAGGCTTACTGAGGTGAACTGATATGAGCAATTCATTAACCAAGGATTTTGGAACTAGTTCAACTAC
Organism: Artemisia tridentata subsp. tridentata; assembly: GCA_021014915.2. Lineage (NCBI taxonomy): Eukaryota > Viridiplantae > Streptophyta > Magnoliopsida > Asterales > Asteraceae > Artemisia > Artemisia tridentata. The sequence goes on from CP139504.1 coordinate 217,086,350, forward strand.
TAACTATGACTTAAACAGACCTAAGGATGCTAAAATACAAGGGCTTATAAGAACTTATTCTGTAAAAAGCTAATCAACAGTTAACAGCCTAAAATTAAACTCAAATTACTCAAACCTCAAAAGACTTCATTTTAACTCAAAACCATCTGTAAACTACTTACATAAGCCAAATTAAACCTATCCAAACTTTAACTCAAAGCAAATGAACAGTTACATACCTATTTTCACCCATTTGCAGCCTCAACCCAAACAGTCCTTATGAAACTGAAATGTGGGGCTTAACACTAGATGAATCTTGAACAAGCCATGTTTTCTAAAAGCAGATAGTTTACCAACTAGATTAACACAAAAAAAAGCACTAAACTACCACATTAAGCACTGAATTAAGCAATAAGCAAATTGTTGACTTTTGTTTGACTTTTCTAGTAATTTTAGAATTAACACTGAATTGAAATTAAAGATGAATTCTTACAAGACTGAATTGAAGATTACAATTGAAATCAATAAAAACCCAGAAAATTTAAGCAACAATTAAAAATAACGACACTAAATTTTATTAAACTACACTAAAAATCTAACTAAAATCTACTACTTTCTTCTGTGGGCTTGGTGAGATATTTATACCCTCCAAAAGCTTCCTTGGTCTCTCCTGAACATTTCCCAACCGTTGGATAATCTTGAATCAATCTGGTTCGTCCAATTCAGTTTTGGCAGGAAAAGCAGATAGTGGGATTTGGCTTGGATTAGCACGTGGGGAGGTTGTACTTAGCTAGGAGGTAAGTGAGGAGGGGGGAGGCGTGAATCAGTGAAAAGGCATGGGAGGAGAGCATTGTTGTCGGTTGTCAGGATGGTGGTTTTGGCGGGTTGAGGTATTGGGAAGATGGTTTTTTTTTTTTTTTTTTTTGACTTTTTGGGTTTGACTGGTATTTTTAGCAAAAAGGATAAACGGGGTTGGGGTTGGGCTTTGTTGGTGTATTGGGCTTTTTAGGCTGGGTTAGGGTAAATGGGATTTAGGATTGGGTTTATTGTTAGTTTTAAGGGTTTGGTTAGGTGATTAGGTTTAAGTATGGGGACCAAATTTGCCAAGTTCTAAAAATCAAGGACCATTGATGTCAATTCTGAATTTTTACATTTTGACTTTCATGAAGTTTGACTTTTGACACTTGAGCAATTTCCCGGTCCAAACTCGTAAATTTCTTCCCCGTCCTCGGCTTTTCACGATTTTCCAATCTTGTGCTCGGTTTTTGCCTGTTTTGCCTCGTTTTCAATCCTTTTGTACCTGAAACACATAAAAACACAAACCACGAATATTTGCAACAATATTTGGTCTATTTGGGTGTTTTTGGTCATTTTTGTGTCTTATACGGGCATAAAATGATGAGTATTTACACACTCATCACATACTTAAGAAGTTTGATTCGGAAAATGTGAGGACTGCAACAACACCATATGAAGCTCCAAAGCCTAAATCCAACAATGAACCTGATGATGTTGTTAATGTTCACCTCTACAGATCTATGATAGGTTCACTAATGTATTTGACAGCTTCTAGGCCTGATATCATGTTTGCAGTCAGTGCTTGTTCCAGACATCAAGTTACACCATTAACTTCACACTTGAATGCAGTCAAGAAAATCTTCAAATATCTAAAAGGACAACCTAAGTTGGGTCTTTGGTACCCAAGAGATTCTCCTTTTGTGTTGGAAGCTTACAGTGACAGTGATTATGCTGGTGCTAACTTTGATAGAAAGTCTACTACTGGGGGGTGTCAGTTTCTGGGCAGGAGGTTGATATCTTGGCAATGCAAAAAGCAGTCTATTGTGGCTACATCTTCAACTGAGGCAGAGTATGTTGCTGCTGCTAGTTGTTGTGGTCAGGTACTTTGGATTCAAAATCAGTTGTTAGACTATGGGTTTAACTTTCTGAATACTAAAATCTTTATTGATAACCAAAGCACCATTTGCATTGTTAAAAATCAAGTTTTTCACCAAAGAACTAAGCACATAGAAATTAGACACCATTTTATCCGAGATGCTAATGAGAAACATCTTATCCAAGTGCTTAAAATCCACACTGATGATAATGTGGCTGATTTGTTAACTAAAGCTTTTGATGGCTCAAGATTTAACTATTTGGTGGTTCATATTGGGATGCTCAATCCTTAAGTGCTGAGATTGAGGGGAGGAATAAGCCTAAGGGGAGGCTTATTGTTGTATATTTTTCATCTTTTTCATTTTCTTTCTTTATTTTCTTTATGTTTATTTTATTTTCTTTCATTCTTAGTTATATATATATATATATATATATATATATATATATATATATATATATATATATATATATATATATATATATATATATATATATATATTAGAATTGTCTACTGACTTATATGCAGGTACAGTGTTGGTTTCTTACCACACAACAAATGGTACTCAACTCACCATGTCTCTCAGACAAGAAAGAGTTGACTCATCATGAGGGTACGGCTCTGGTGTGATTATCAAATCCGTTGACAGCTGTAATAGTTTGCTCAAAACTATTGGGTATTCAACTCACCCATGTTTCATTACGGAGAGTTGAAATGGTCATCAATTCACCATGGATTTTACCCTTTGGGGTTTCCAAAGAATTGGCTAGCCCACATGTATATGGCTTGTGGTAAAGGTAATGGAAAACCATATTTGGTATTCAATTCACCAAGGTTTTGCAATGAACCAAGAATTGACTAGTCCTGGGCAAACGGTTACAGGTAAAGACAAAGCAAATCCGTTGATAGTTGATGGTTTACTAAAAATCATATGGTTATCAATGTACCATGGTCTTACACACCCAAACATTGGCTACTCCAGTAGTTAATGGCTATTGATAAAGAGACATCAAATCCATTAATTTTCAATGATTCACCTCTCACAGGAGTTCACACACCTGAAAGTGATGAGAACAGTATGAAACTTAAATATTTTGATGTACAAATAGTCATGGTTGCAGTAAAGATCAAGTGAATTGTATATCAGATGGTGACAAGATTATGATGCTGTGGTTTCCTGTTTCTGCTGTTTCTTAGAAGTTGCTGCTGGAAACTTGTTCTTAATGGTGATTTCTTGAAACTGCTGGTTCTAGTCTAGTTGCTGTTGGTTACCTTATTGCTGCTGCTGAAGATCAATCCTCTTGCTTTGGACGTCAAAGATCTATCTGGAAACTTGAAGTTAACTAAGTCAAATTCAAGTTTAGGGGAGGATTGTTAGGAATTATTAGAATAATAGTTATTTCATTCCTGCTGTTAGTAGTAATGGTTCCTGCTGGCAGGTATATAGTTCCTGCTGGTATGGTTCCTACTGGTAGTAGTGTTTAGTTCCTGCTGCTAGTTTGGTTTCTGCGGGTAATAGTAATTAGTTAACCCATTTGTTTAGAAAGTTTGTTAGAGTTATATTAGGAAGAGATAGTGTATATCTTCTTCACACGTTTTCTAGTATGGGCGGTATTAGGGTTTCTTGTGTATAAAAGAAACTCACGGCTATTGATATTTTAACACCTTGAACGATTATTAGTTAATAAAAGATCCATAGAGGATCAAAGTATTAGTAGTTATTGTCTTCTTTACTCTTGTGTTTAGTTTCCGCATAAACATAAGTTTATAATCAGAGATTCTCTTAGTTTGTTTGTGATTACATAAACATTCTACCAAGCTCAAAGATCTATCAAGTAGGCACGATCCAACAAGTAAGAGATCCATCCAAAGAATCAGCTTATATACTCCAAAGAAGCAGCTTTGCACTTTAGTCCTTCCTATATTGCACATAAGACCTTGAACATTTATTAATAACACCTTCACAATCATAAACAACCAAACAAGTCCCTCTACTAGAGAAACAGTTAGAAATAAGAATCCTTTGTACAAATTTGGCCCCTGTACATAGAATAAAGTTTCATATCTCAACAGATCTCGATCTTGAAAAAACGAAAACATTTCCGCTCTTGAAAACCTCGGTTATTTCAATGCTCGTTGACACTCCACTTGTATTGTATGCGTATAACCTGCTTGAACAATTGTAACAAAAAAATGGCCATAGAACAACTTAACTACTAGACTCAAATCATGAGCCCAATACAGAAACCCAAGAACAAGCCCAAACATGATACGAAGAAACTCAAGCCATTTAGATGAGACATGAGTGAATACATTGCAATGCAATTAGTTACAGTACTAGTGAACATTACTTAAGATCAACATGAGATATATTCAGGATGTTGCATGTTGAAGTACTGATGAAGCTAAAAGTGTACCGCTTTTAGGGGGTCATTTAAGCCCTAAATCGTATTTATTTGATCAAATATTGCCCTAAATCGTTCCTTTTGTCATTTTAGGTACTTTGGAAAAGAAATCTGGAAAAGGAAGCATTTTGGACGTTTTTGGAGCATAAAAGTGAAGAAAACGACAAAGTCTCAAAATTATGCTGGAAAGTACCTTTGACGGCGTCAGGGATTGGCCCAGACGGCGTCATGGCTTGGCAAAAGAAGTGGATATGAAAATTATTCATGATAAGCCAGAGAATTTTGCATGAAAAATCTGACGGCGTCACCCTTTGAAGTGATCAAGGCCATCACGGTTTAAATTAAAGAGGGACGGCGTCAATCCCATTTCTGACGGCGTCAAGCCTTGATAAGCCAGAGCGGATTTTGGAGCACTAAAGAGGGACGGCGTCAGGAAGGCCATCCGGGAACCCTAAAAGTGGCAAGGTGACGGCGTCAGGATCTATAACGTGACGCCGTCAGCCCTTAAACTCTATATATAGTTTTGCAATTTTTTGTCATTAGTGTGGAACTTATTGTGTGTAACTTTGGAGGAGAAACCCTAAGACGAATTTCTGCCATTTTTAAGGGTTTTCATACCCTTGGATCTCCCATGTTTAATTGAAGATAAGTGATTATTTAATCATTCAATATGTCTATGTGTTGTTTGATTATATCTTGTTCTTGTCTTTTGATTAACATGTTAGGCTAGATTTATCTTGTGTTTGCTTAGATCTAATGAAACCTAGCTATTGATTATTGGTTATTAGTGTGTTATTAGTTGTATTGGATGATTGTTCATCGATGTTAGGCTTAAGAAAACTGGCTAACTTCCTATTCGGTAACTTGCTTGAACGTCTTAAGAAACATGAACCAATGCGTACTAAGGTTTTTATGGTTGTATTTAATGCATGAGCGAATTCTAGTGATCCCATGTTAGGAGCTTCCTAGCCGGCTCGACATAGGAGTGAAGTAGGAGCTTATAGAGTTGGGGAAGTACGTACGCCACCCCACGATTGGTATTAAGGAATACACCCGTCATCCACGCGATTAATACACACTAATCAACCGGTAAAAGATAGTTAGGGAGTAAGGAAATTTAAGTAAACACATTTCTCTCCACATAAGTTTCACGACCTTTTCATTTTCAGTTATTTTATTTTATTTGCATTCGTAGCTACTTGGGTTAGTTGACTAGCAACTAATTCCGCCCACTCCTTCAAACCCGAGATTTTACTTGCTTTCATAAAAATATAAAAACACAAAAAAGAATCTTCTCTCACCCTTAGACCTATTAGACTAGTTTTTCAATCCTAACGACACTATTCCCTGTGGAGAACGATCAATCCCCCCGTACTTACCACTACACTATACTACATCGGTCAGGTACACTGCCTGGTGGGGATTGCAAACTTCTCAAGATCCCTTGAGAGGTAAAACCTGTTGTAAGGTCGCAAAACCACGCATCAAGTTTTTGGCGCCGCTGCCGGGGAATAGTTATTTGTTAGGAATATAAATATTCATATGAAGGTTCGGTCACCCCGAGTATCTATTTAGCATATCACATAGCTCGTAGGCTTATTTATATAAGCTTAGTATTATTAGTATTATTAGTTTTATTAGATTAGTCGTATCTATATTTGTGGAGTGGGTCGGGGCTTTCCCCACTGTCAGCTCACTTCACAGCCCACTAGGGGCACTATTATTAGGAAGTATAAATACCCCTTCCCACACTTGGGAAGGGTTGGAACTCTTCACACATTTAATTCAATTATACAGATTTTCACAAAGAGTCTCCCACCTCTCTCTAAACTTCTCTCTACAAACTAACTCAAATGGGTTTCTTGATCTTTCAAGATCCAAGACCACCCGAATAGATCCACACAATCAAGAAGGTTATTTCCTACAATTGGTATCAAGAGCCATGGTTAGGTTCGATTGATTGTGCTTGGATTTGAGGTCTCGATTGTCTCTTTTTGGTCGTCTTGATTCGAACAGTAATATCACTTTTGTGTCACATGTCTTTGGGTATTTTGGGCCTTAACTGCTTGTGGTCGTGGGTTGCCTGTTCATTTTGGAGGTTAATATTGTTCATGGTTTGGAGATTTGGTAGCTTATGGCTGATGTTCAAGTGGTACAGTTTGTTCATATTTTCTTTGCATACACAATTTCATGATAGTCAATATTGTCAAGATGTGTTTTGGGCTTTGTTTCATTCTCTCTGGCTGTTGTCTATTTATTGGACTCTTCTTGGTTCTTACTTTTGGTTCGAACGTATGTCTTGGCCACTCGGTTATTAGTTGCTTGTGAGATTATAAGTGTGTGCTTGAAGATTATTCTCGTGCCTGTTTATCAGTTATGTTCGAGCAGTAAGTCGTATTTTTTGTCTCACACACAAATATTATACATCTTGGTCTTGGTTGCTTTGTCCAATATTTTCATTCACTTGTTGCTTTTAGTGACTTGTTTGGAGTTAAAAGTTGGTGGATTTGTGTTTGGTTTTCGTGGGTTCCTTGCATTAACTCTGGTGTTAAAAGATGTTCTTGAATGTGGTTTGTATGAAAAAGAAAAACACAGATCCGTTTTTTAAGGAAAGTACGAAAGTGACAGCTTTGACCGGTCAAAGTTGCAATTTGTTTCCAATACGGTTTGTCTGTTTGTTTAACTCGGTTTGTCTATTTGTCATGAACTCGGTTTGTGTTTCTTGCAAGCATGCGGTTTGTGGGTGTTTGCAGATGCTGTTTGTCTATTTTTCACGAACTCAGTTTGTCTATTTTTCACGAACTCGGTTTGTGTATGTAAAGAGTACTCGGTTTGTCTGTTTAACCACGCACTCGGTTTGTGTATACAAGGTGTATGCGGTTTGTCTGCATAATCACGTACTCGGTTTGTGTTATGCACAGATGCGGGTTGTCTACCATTTCATCGACTCGGTTTGTCTGTCAAACGGTCAAACGGTCAAACGACAACAACATACATAACCAACAACCTCAAATCCCAGACCATCCTAAACCCACAATTACAACAAACACAAAAACATAACAAAGGAAGTGCTTGATCTCAGTTTGCTCACTAATTGTCACGCATCTTTAAAGATTTCGTGTGAACAAAAACCTTTCATTGATCAATGTGATGTCAAACTCCATCTCTATATTCGAAAATTCAAGATAAGACACTAACAAGACTGTTATCATGCTCTCTTTCATCTCGTTCAAACAAGGAAAATCAAACTAAAAGGAAATCAAAGATCTCAGCTCATTATTTCTTTCTTTTTCGTGATATACAAAGGACAATCATGACTACTCAAAAGTCAAACATACGAAAGAAATAAACAATCATCATCGATCTAATTTTCGAAGTTTATACTTCATTAATATCCGAACAATTAAAAGAAAAATCAAAACAATAAAATGTTTCAATCTTCCTTTTGATTCGGTTATGAAAACACATGAACCACAACTAAAAACACACCTACCTGAGACCCTTAGAGATCTTGAAGACGTTCTCTTGGAAACTGAGTCGCGTATGATTCACGCAAGCAAGCAAGTTACAGGATGGGATTGTTGTTATTGTTATATAGAATGAAGAAGATACTAGCTTGTTCGTTTTTTTTTAGTTGATGATGAGATCGATTTATGGAATACATGAGATTTTTGATCTGCGTTGGGAGAATAAGAAAGAGGAGGGGGCGGATTGTTTGAGGTGAGTGAATTAGGGTTCCCTAATGACTACATATTAGGGAAAAGATGGATTTTATACCCTAAAGATTAGGGCATCACATAAGTGGTCTCTGTTTTGTGATGGGCTTTTACCAGATTTGGGATGCGAAGGTGTTAAGTGCCATATGGACTTAACTAAATTTTTGGGCTGCTATGAGTTAAGCACTTAATTGATTTTAAATGGGCTGAGCTTGCGTCACTTACATGTAGTGGGACGGATTTTTGTTTATTTGGAAGTGGTTTTGGGTTGTTAATTTAATTAACACAAAGATGGTTGGACTTAATTGTTGACATAAGTATTGGACTATTGGTTGGATGGTACATGGACTGGATTGGGCCGAATGACTACTAATATACGGATTGAGCTTGTGTTACAAATGCTTCAATTGACTGTCAAAATTGTTATCCATGTAAAGAGTTAATCATATTGGATACATTTTATGATAGTATTGGTATTAAGGGTTACTCGTATGATTTGTAGTTTAAAGAGTGGTATTTTTGGTGCTACTAACTTTTCACGGGAATACACACGTCATGGCTAGTATTTGGGTTTGTGAATATCTACGTGACTACAGAGCTGTGGATTTGGCAGCGTTGTCATATTGAGTAAGCATGCGATCTGGTCTGTGCAATTTGAGTCACAAGTTGACTAATTGAGATTTGATTAATTGCGAATTGACAAGTTGCTATTTGACATGTTGCGACTTGACTGATTGCGATTTGATTGCAATTTGACTTGATGCAATTAGACAAACTGCGACTTGACTTGGTGCAATTTGATCAAGTTGAGATTTGACTTCTTTGACCTTGAATTGTAAAGATTAGTATTGCAACTCACTCTTAGTTGTCCTTGATTGACTTCACGGTTTCTCTTGTAGATTTTAGAAAATCCCGCGAAAGATTCAATTTTTCGGTTTAAATCTCAAGAGCTGTAAAATCCCGTGAAATTAATTTTGGACAAGTAGACGGGACTTGGATCTAGACAAAATAAAACTTACGGGGGTTTGACTATTTTTTTCGGGATAAGTTTGTGCTTCAAGATCAGCAGGAATTGGGTAATTATGGTAACTTGGTTGGTTTGTTAATTCACGGGTTGGTGTACTTAGTGTCACAAACATCTCGGGGTGGATGGATGCAAGATGTTTGATGACCCTTGCTCGGGCATATTTAAGGTGATTAGACCTGGATGTTCAAGAAAGTGGATATATACAATAAAGGATGGAAGGTTGGGTATATATCACTACCTATATTTAAAGGAGTTACGTTGTTGTGCTCAATATAGGTTCTAAATCACAATTTGCAATTTAAGGTGATTAGACTTGGATGTTCACGAAGTGGATATATACAATTAAGGATGGAAGGTTGGGTATATATCACTACCTATATTTAAAGGAGTTACGTTGTTGTGCTCAATATAGGTTCTAAATCATAATTTAGTGCAAGTTTAAGTCGCGGACTTGTTCTTTATCAAGCTTCATCAAGTGATTGTTGTTTCTCAAGCTTCTAATGGGATTGTTGTTCAAGATCTTCTCAAGAGGTAGTCAGGCTTAAAGACAAGAGGTGATTTGTTTGCAGACATGTTTTAACCTCTTACTCACTTTAAGGTCATATGCATTTCATCAAGCGGTTTTGGCATATTACGAGCTTCAATGAATTGTTAATCTTCTAAACCATTGATGATGAGGAAAGCAAGGGGTTACTACAAGAGAGTCTTAATCACCATCTTCGTTGCAGTAGTTTCATTTGTCTCTTTCCATGATTTGTGCCTGACAAATTCACAAACATCACGGACTCTCAGCTTTGGCAAAAAGGTCATTTCATGTCCTTTTTGAGGGGGAGAATTATCGCAAGTTTCCTAGAAGTTCCGTCCCCAGCGATGTGAATTTTAGCGGTTCCGGTTACAGCGGGTCAGATCGTATCGGTTCAGTCTCCAGCGGTTTGAATCTTAGCAGTGTCGGTTACAGCGGGTCAGATCGTAGCTATTCAGGATTCAGTGGTTCAGTCTACAGCAGTTTGACACTTACTGTTGTGCAGTTAGTTCTTGAATGTATTTCTCAGATAAATCTCAAGAACTGTAAAATCCTGTACACAGTACGACAACTATTCCACATACAAGTAGCTGGGTCAGACAGCTTTGTTTGATAGGACCGACTATGAGTCATGGGCACTTCTAAGAATTAGCGCATGTTTCTTCTCTTTTTGGCTAGTCAACAGCACAAGATGATCACGAAGTTAATCTGGTATTCTTTATTTGTGATTGAAGTTGAATTTCACGAAGGCGTCTACTTATTTTATCTTGAAGTCGGGGTTGGTTGGATGCATGACCTTCAATGATAACTTGCTCATGCTTAAAATTTAAGTTAAAGACTTGGGTTATCTAGTTACCAGTAGTCGGGGTAACTATCACTTAAGAGTTATTGGAGTACTCAGTGTCACACGTCAATGACGATGTCGATAATCGCAAGAGGTGTTAATGTCTCATACTTTGGTTGGGTACTGAGCACTTAGAGATTTGCTTGGAGCATTAATTCTCTACACCGTTCTTCCAACATTAGTGCAAGCTTAAGTAACAAATTTGGGGACTTCTACTTCAGTTTTCAGTATTGGTATATCGGGCTTCCTTCATCAAGTGGTCACTTATCTGTGTACAAGTTTGGATAGTTGGTCAAAGGTTTTAAAAGTTGTGATGTGAACTGTAATTCTCACAAGAAATTCTTAACCCAAACAGATGTTCTCCAATATCAAATCAGTCATGCCACATTCAATCTGTTGCTATCTCACGGTTCATTCTTGATTTTGTAAAATCCCGCGAAAGAACTTATTTCTCGGTTTAAATCATAGATTTGTTAAATCCCGTGATGATGGGCTATGCGCTCTTGACCATGATCGGGTTAAAACCATTATCAAAGATCAGCTAAAACATCACAAATGGCTGGATCGGGGCAGTTAATCGACAAGATGTGACTACGGCGTTAGATCAGTATTATTTATTTGAGGCTGACGTGAAATTTCATGGGTGCGTGTACTTAATATCTGAAGATATCGGGGAGGTTGGATGAAGATTCTTCGAGATACTTGTTCGAGCTTTCATCATTTACAATGACGAGGACTTGGATATCTAGTTATTTCTTCTTTCTCTCTATTGCAAAATAACTATCACTTTAAGGAGTCACGTTGTAGTGCTCAGTGTCACACGAAGTTGTGGATATCCAAGAGGTGATGTACGTCTTATACTTGATGGTTGGTTGGTTGAAGAGTATAGAGTACTTAGGGATTCGATGTTGCACGATGTCTCTACACCGCTCTTTGTCACGCATTAGTACAAGTTTAAGTCACAAGTTCTGGTTATGTTACTTCAGTATCAAGTTCATCATATTGGGTTTTTCTCCATCAGTGGTCACGACATCAAGCCGACAGAATGATAATGGGGTTGGTAACGAGTTAGATGAGAGAAGAAGTAAAGAGAGAGATATGACGTCTGTACACTTCAGTGCAGGCCTCGTTCTTCATCAGATGACGTCTGTACAAGTCAGTACAGGCCTCGCTCTTCATCATAATGACGTCTGAATACATCAGTTCAGGCCTCGTTCTTTAAAGAAAAGAAAAGTGAACGCTTGAGTGCACTTTATCTTCAAAAGAAGAGGAATCTTCTTATTAATGACCATTCTCATCAACAAGATTCATGCTCTTTCCATGCTTATTCAATCCTCAAGTGGATCGGCGCATATTGGAGTATTCTTTTATTCACATATTCAACCAAAAATTGCAGTTGACAGGCATATGCAATTTTTGAGGGGGGGAAAGGGTGAATAAACAACATGTCAGTCTTCAAGAACCGTCAAGTGGAGCTACTTACCGTTGATGGTATTCATATTCACTAGTTCAATCATCAAAAATTGCAGTTGGCAGGCATATGCAATTTTTGAAGGGGGGAAAGGGTGAATATTAATCTACATGTTGATTGATGATTGAGAAATGGTCATACGACTCCTGAATACGTCAGTTCAGGAGTCGTGCAAACCATGGTTCTCCAACACTGCTTCTTCCTTCGTCTTTCAAGGTGTTGAAGAACATGGTCATGGAATGCTAATCGACATAGTCTCACGGGTTGGTACAATCAACAACAATGGGTTTCTAGTCAATGCGTCAAGTACACGTCATCAGGCTACATGTACACATCATGATGATGATTCCGATTAATCGTAACCATCATGGGGGAGAGAAATGTGTACACCAAGGACGCACAACAGGTTCACATGATTGGGCTTAATCATATATTCCGGTGTTGAGAACCGCAGAGATGATCAGTGGTTCAACTTGTTACCTTGGTATTTACGTTTCACTGTTACGTCATGGGCTGATTAATCGTAACCATCAGGGGAGAGAGAATGTGTACATCAAGGACGCACAACAGGTTCACGTGATCAGGGCTTAATATCCAAGGATGGATACATACTATATATGATCAGTGGTTCAACTTGTTACTTTGGTGTTATACTTAAGACTGAAGAAGGTCGAGTCGTCAGTCTACTCTTCATTCTCTGTTGGGAGTTATCTTCTCATGTGTATGCTGCGGGCTGATGGGTTATATGTAAGGTTACTGGAAGGCATTTGGTGAGATAAAGATGATTGGTATTCTGTTCCTCCACATTGGGCAATCTTGAAGAAGGTCGAGTCTTCAGTCTTCTCTACATTCAAGAATGTTGAGCTCTTTTCTTACAACTTGATATTTAACTTAATCTCATGACAGTTCTTGTTTGATGAGTTGTGGAGTTAAGTTAGGTTCAAGTTGTTCCGTAGTTTAAGGTTAAGTCCAACTTGATGTTAACCTAATCTCATGACAGTTCTTGTTTGATGAGTTGTGAGGTTAAGCTAGACTTCAGTTGAGGCTCAACTTAAACTACCGAAAAGTTGCCTAAGGTTTTTGATGGAGTCACTCTAGGACGGGAGTGTTAGAAGATTAAAGACGGCATGCATTTGGTTATCAAAAGACTTCTTCATATTTCGGGCGTTCATCCAAAGTCTTCTTCCTATTATGGGTGATCGTCAGAGGTTGTCAGATTGGGGGAGTGCACTAATTAGGGGAGAGTGAAAAGCCAGAATCATTCCCTAATTGAAAGTGCTAACATTGCTCTTCAGCAAGTCAAGTGATGAATGCGGTGAAGATTCAGAATGCTGAGGAGTAATGGTTTCTGGTTCGTATCCTTGTATATATTTTGCTTCTTACATTCTTTTTCACATCTTATACCATTTTGTAAATAGATACATAGAATTCATGCTAATTGTAAATAGAGAATCGTAAAACCAGAAAAACCATAAAAATTAAAAAAATTAGAAAATACCAAAAATAGTTTCACCTAGGCATGTCTTCTGTTTATCGATAACATTTACGGACTTAGAAATGTCATTCAATAATGGCACGGGTCTTTAAATGAAGCTCGAGCAGAAGTTAAAATGGAGGATTAAAACATGTCTAAATGGCTAGCTATTACTTTAGATAGCAACCCGCACTTCATATTGGGGAAAGCACGTTGCTAAAAAGACGGCTGTTCCTCCAACTGGGTGATGTTCACCTGGGCATGGATTACTTTATATCCATGTTTCTTCGATCTGATGTACGTTTCAGTGCATCATTTCTTGAAAAAGAAGAGAAGTCTTCTTTGTATAACAAATAGTTTTCATTCTATGATTCTTCTGAAAATTATTTGTGAGACACTTGGTGAATATGTGTTGTATGAAATTTGTTTATACTTGGATTATGCATAAAATTTGTCACTCAATCAACGACTACAAAACCTCATGACAGTTCTTGTTTGATGAGTTGTGGGGTTAAGGGTGATTTTAGTTGAGGTTCAACTAGAATACGGGTCATTGATTGAGGGGGAGAGTGAATTCAAATTTTATATCATCAAACGGATTTATTGGTTAAATCATACTTGTTAGAAATGGTTTTGTAGTTAATGGGGAATTAGTTGAAGAGGATCTTGCTTAAATATATCAAATGACCAAGTGTGTTAGTTGCTAGAAAGTTTAGGACATTATGTGCAATTTGCTTATAGTTTCCTAGCTTTATGTATCTAGAAGGTTCATTTGTGTTACTTTGGAATCCTCGTATAATCCCCAAAATGCTTTAAGACTCAAAACCTAAAAGAAGTTAGAAAACCAGTTGTGTTTGATGTTTTTGAATACTCCACTGGCATTTGTATGATCTAAATGAATGAGTTTCAAATGTTGTTTGTCTCTGCTGCTTAATTGTTGTTGATATTATGCATATGTTCTCAGGAATCGCTTAGGCAGATTGCTATTATGTTAGAATCATGTTCCTAAGATCCTGAATTGAATATTGAAATCTGTGTGAATTGCCATATTCATGATTGCTAATTGCTCTTCATGCTAGATAGTGGTTTGACGTAGTTCCTGATTGGGGTTTGATTATAAGATGAACTTGGTATTATAATGTGGCAAGCTGCTGAAGGGTAGCTATCTAGGAATAGTGTATCTGTATGTATGTATATCTGTGTTGATATTCTTATGCAGATTCCATAGCCAAAATGAATGTACCAGTTCCCATTCTAACCATTTGATCAGACGTTCAAACTCTATTGATTGGCTCGGAATTCACCACGACAACAACATCGGCAACAACAACAACAACAACACCTTCACCTCCACCACCATCATTTCAACAAAGAAGTACTTACTAGGATCTCGCCAAGAGGGGATCGACAATACTTGAGAAGATTTGTTGGTGGATGGATGATTGATGTTGACCACTGACTCACTCAGTAAAGCGGATGATCACATCATCTGAGCAAAAAGGTCAATATCATTTGTGTCATTAAAGTTATCTTGTGCAAAATAAGCAGTGAATCTCCCTCTTAGATTAAGGGGGAGCATAGTATGTTCCATCATCAGACTACATTAAATCGGACACATTTTCTCCCACATTTTCTAACTTATTTAAATCAATTGGGATCACAAATCTCAAATGGTTTGAAATTTTTGATCGGGGGAGAGAATGTGATTTAAATATGAAACCTGATGAAAATGTGATGTTTTGGACTTTAATGTAAGCTCTCCCATATGTGCTAAACTCTTTCGTATATCGATGCACATATTGAGGGGGAGCGAATTGACAAAAAGGATTTGGCATGCATCTTATGTGAGCAAGGCTCAGACTTCACCAATGAATTGACGATAGCTAAAGTCAGTAGTCGAAAGGACATGTCCTGGACGGGTAATAATTTCAAGCCAGTTTATCTGGTGATGTAAGCGTGTCTCGCAAAGGACGTGTCTGAGTAGAATGTACCGATTTCAAGCGATCTTCCTTGAATGTGATCTGGACGGGTAATAATTTCAAGCTAGTTTACTAGTGATGTAAGCGTGTCTCGCGATGATCATGTTCTTGGAAAATCAATCAATTCAAAAGTGCGAGCTTCACCTGACATGTGCTAATTTATAAAACAATCATTTGAGCACATGTTGAGGGGGAGCATTTGAAAAATATAAAACTCTCAAGTGTTTGCAAAAATGTGTTTCAGAATCATGAACACTTTGAGAGATTTTTCAAAGATTTGGTTTGGCAATCGTGGATGAATACCAAAGACCGACCATTTTAATTAATGTATGGAGTTATAAGGATGGTTAGGTTAGGCTCAAGTTCCCACGATCCCGCCAGAGCCGGAGGGATCTACCCAGGGACAATCCACTAGTTAGTGTAGAAGTCCTTAGGTATGATTAAAAAGGAGAAAGTGTGATTAAGGGAAGAGTGCCGACTGAGATGGAGCTAGTACTGGAACAAACCCAACAAGGTACTAGTTATGAAGTCTCGGTAATCACTGAAGGGGTTGAAGAATGAAAAAGAATTGTAAAGAGAAAGGGTGAAAAGAAATAGCCCTCCTTACAACTTAGGCAGAAACCGGGTCAATACATATGCTGCCAGAATCACTTAGTTGATTGCTGGCATTGAAGACAAAGTATCATGGACCCAGTGATACGCTGCACAACCCTCCCTAGCCACTCAAGGTCCCTCAAAGGATTCTTGTTTCAATTGTCACGGAGTTCAATACATTCCTATCGTCTCTCTCACTCCGAGTTAGATGATATTGAATAGGTGGCAGTCCTCTCCAGCCTCCGCTCACTAAATCAAAACGCACTATAGAGTCTAGAGCCACGAGATGCATAATAAGATCTCATAGGGACACGAATTATTTCTACACTGGTGTTTCAACATTAAGGACACCAGTTGTAAACTTAAGAGTCCTACGCAGATCTTAGCAATCTGCCAGAACATTTATGAGAGAATTTACGATGGTAATTCTCAATGATTGAATGGAAATTCCTGCCAGGGTCAACATCAAGCAGCCCTGAAAGCAGGTCACTTCGGTAATTCTTTATGGATTACGCTTAGTGGTCACGGCGGTTTCAAACGGTCTACAGTCGTGGAGTGATCTCCAGCGACTCACCTAATCGTTGATGTGCTACGGTTCGATCTTAAAAAGCCCTCTGTGGGTTTTCGATTAGGAACGGTCTTGGTAAGGATTAGAGAGAGTTTTCACACTATGCTGTTAACAATCTCGAAGTCCGAACTTGTAAGTACCGGACGTTTTATTGCTAACTGTCGTATGCAGGAACTTCTGGCGGTTGATGCTGATTGCTGTTGCAGCTGTTTGCGGTTGTAGCTGATTGAAGTTGCAGCTGAATGCGGTTGTAGCTGGTTGCAGTAAAGATGCCAATCCTCTACCACATGTTCACACTACATCATCATTGTAACTCAAGAATGTCATGATCAACCTAAAAGACCTTTAACATGGCTTCTGCAAACTCTGATGCTAAAGATCATGACACCAAATAGTGTGAGCATGTCGGCTCAAAGATTTACACATCACGTAGAGACATACTACTGAAAGATGGCTTGAAGATACATGTTGGATGATAGTTTCGAAGAATACTCAAAATCATCCAAGACAAGGATAAGTCATCAAATGGTCACTGCTGAATGCACAAAGTTTCAAGACTTTGAAGAATCAAAGACTACGAGCTATAAAGACAAGTTCAGAAGAAAGAATGCTAGAATTCTAATTATTATTTCCGGGGTGACCTCCCTTAGGGGGAGATTGTTAGGAATATAAATATTCATATGAAGGTTCGGTCACCCCGAGTATCTATTTAGCATATCACATAGCTCGTAGGCTTATTTATATAAGCTTAGTATTATTAGTATTATTAGTTTTATTAGATTAGTCGTATCTATATTTGTGGAGTGGGTCGGGGCTTTCCCCACTGTCAGCTCACTTCACAGCCCACTAGGGGCACTATTATTAGGAAGTATAAATACCCCTTCCCACACTTGGGAAGGGTTGGAACTCTTCACACACTTAATTCAATTATACAGATTTTCACAAAGAGTCTCCCACCTCTCTCTAAACTTCTCTCTACAAACTAACTCAAATGGGTTTCTTGATCTTTCAAGATCCAAGACCACCCGAATAGATCCACACAATCAAGAAGGTTATTTCCTACATTATTGTTTAGGTTGAATTTTTATTTTTATAGGTCTACTCACTAGATTCCTTTCTAGTGAGATTTTTATTTTATTTTTCTAGGTTTTCTTTAGTCTATCTTTTTTCTTTGTTTCTTTGTTCGTAACCATTACCATTCGACATCATGGAAGATGGTAATATCCTTGATCCCAACAACCAACCACCACAACCTCCTAGAGCCCGTACCTTAGGAGACTACTCCCGTCCTAGCCACCATGGCTATCGAAACACCATTGAGCTCACTCAAGGAGCCAATGTCACACCCTTGCGATCCGACACCATCCGGTTGGTGCAAAGCGGATGCGCATTCCATGGACTTCGTTCTGAAGATCCTAATCAACATCTCAAGGACTTTCTCAAAATCGTTGATTCCATAGACCTTGATGTTGCCACTCGAGAGACGACCCGACTGCGTCTCTTTCAATTCTCTCTGCGGGACCAAGCTAGTCAATGGCTAGAGCGTCTACCCGCAGGATCCATCACCTCTTGGGATGATCTCACCACTCGCTTCCTTGCTCAGTTTTTTCCACCCGGAAGAACTACCAAGCTAAGGAATGATATCTTGATGTTCCAACAATGTCAAGGCGAAACCCTCTACGAGGCATGGACTCGATTCAAGGACTTACTCCAAAAAGTCCCTCACCATGGCATAGAACTTTGGCTCCAAGTCCAAATCTTCTATGACCATATCAATCTCTCCACGAGGCAAACCAGTGACCAATCGGCTGGTGGTAAGCTACGTGATCTAAGTGCGGAACAATCATGGGCTCTCCTAGAAGATCTTGCTCTTTATGACAACGAAAGTTGGAGTGATCCCCGTGATTTGAATAAAACGGTCAAGGCAATATCTTTGCCTTCGAACAATTCAAGCACTTCCGACCGTAGGATCATAGAACTTGAAGACCAAGTCAAGTTTCTCATGAAATCCTACGAGGCTCCTAAACCTTCAAGCCAAGTGAACAAAATCACTCCTTCATGTGAATTATGTAGTGGTCCCCACGACACTCGTGATTGCATGGAACTTCCCGAACAAGCTTTTGCGGACTACGCATCCTCGCGTACCGACGGAGCGGGAGACAAGTGGTACACTTTCAAACCCGAGCCAAACCCCAACGGTGATTCATACAACCCCTCATGGAAAAATCACCCAAACCTTAGGTGGAAACAAAACCAAAACGCACAACAAACCAATTCTTCCAACCCACCTAATCGTTTTCAATCAAGCGGTTCATCCTCGAACCGTACTTTCAACAACAATCTTTCCAACAATTATGGTAGTACCAATAACTTTGAAGGATTGATGTCCCAATTTATGGCATCTCAAGAAGCTCGGATAGCTAAGTTTGAATCCGAATTCAATCAACAACAAACGGAGATGACCAATAAAATTGACAACTTATTGAAAGCCCTCAATAACCAAGTGCTATCACCTCCACATAAGGACGCTAGGAACACAAATAGCGGACCCCAAGTAAAAGACCCCTCTTCATCCAAACATGTCCACTTCGTCAACATTGTCACTATCAAACCGATTGATAGGAATGATGATAATAGTGAACCTATGGATGAGGTTAAGAAAGTCGAGGTTGATAAGGAAGTTAGGACAAGTGAGATTGAAGAAGTGGATGATGATGAGGACTACTTCAATAGGCTACCTACTAAGGAAGAGCGCGCATATCATACAGACTTATTCGATGACCTCGAGACACCATACTTCCTAGGTAGACCAATTATAAAAATAGGCGACCCTTCTAATCTCAACATACCATGCAACATCGGACATTTGCATGTGTGGAAAGCTTACATCGACCTTAGATCGCCCATAAACATCATGACTAGAGCCCACTACAACTTGATAATGAAAAATCAACTTGGGTATAGGATGTTCCCTGACAAGGGTTGGATGAGTAACTTCACGGGAAGAGTTAAGGGATTACCGGTTTATGTAGGAAACTTCACCTATGTCACCGACTTTGTAATTGTAGAAGATATCCGCCCAATAGTCGATGCATCCTTAACTCAAGTGGTTTTTGGAAAACCATTTGTTGAGGTCTCTAGAATGACTTATGAACCTTCCTTAGGGATAGTTAGATTTAAGGACGATACCGATGAGGTAAACTTCCAAATGCCATATAAGATAGAACAATTCCAACACTTGTCAAATGTTGAGAAGGAGCTTAAGCAAGCGGTCTACTATAGGAATGATGAGGATAGAAATAAAGGAGTAGACTATGTTATGGGAAGGATATCCGGTTTCTACAAGGATTGTTTGAAATTAGGACCGGAGTATAAAATCGGAAATGAGAATGGCCTAGGAACCGTGACCAACGATGGAATCCCGTAATGTACGTGACTTTGAGTCTAGCTACAAGACTCGTTAATAAAGAAAAACGCTTCTTGGGAGGCAACCCAAGCTTTATTTGCTTTGTGTGTTTATTTGTTTGGTTGTTTGATTTTATTTGTTTCCGTATGTGTGTTTAATTTTTATTATTGTTGATTCATGTTCAAAACTAAATTGTGAAAATGCTTTATCTTGTTTTTAACTTCGTCTTAACTACATATAAAGGTATTTTGCAAAAGTTAAGTGTAAGGGAAATCTAAATCGGTTTATTAGAACAAATGAACATGAATCGTAATAATAATAAATTGACATACATATTTGTAATTGTTTGAGTCAAATGCTTGTATCGAGTCATAATGATGTTTTGCAGGAATTCCAGGAAGTAAGGTATAGGTTTTTCCAAAATTTTTCCGGAAACTTAACATGAGAATTCTGTCAGATCATTTCTGACGGCGTCAGGCTTTACAACCTGACGGTGTCAGGTTTTAATTTTCTGAAATTTTTGAAAGTTTTGTTTTCATAAAAAGTTTTTATTAAATCTCTAACTTATAATCTCCAGGAATCTGCAAAATTATCATTCCACAAGCATTATATCCTTATATAGAGTTTATCCCGCCGATGTTATGCAGGTTTTCGTGTTTGTTTTCTCAGGTTTAACAGGTTATTTTGGACAAGGAGATGTATGTGGAATCAAGCTTATGGCGATGCTTTAGTCTTGGAGCTTCTACATTCCCTTGGAAGAAGATCTAACCATGTTACTACATTATCCACCGAGCGAATCAGGGGAGTATTTGATTTCATTCTTTTACCTTTTCACTTTTACATCCTGTTATTTGAACATTGGGGACAATGTTCATCTTAAGTGTAAGGGGGGGGGGGGTAAAAGTACGATACTTTAGAGAATACAATTGCACCTGATTTTTGTTTGTTTAATAGTAAATGTGTAATAAAACTGGGAGAAATACCTGTTAGGGCAATTTTAGTGCCAAATTTAAATTTTTTTACAACATTTAGGAGTGAAACTTTGATCTTAATGAGCGTCTCACGGATAGGAGTTATATGACTAGCACAAAAACCGTACTACTAAAAAATTTTCCACCCCCAAATATGTGAGGTTCGCCCCTAGAATTGGTAGGAAAAGCATTTATGCTATGATGTGTGTACCGGTAGCACTTAGATTCTAGAACTTGCGTTAGGACCATTCCGAGGCCACAAGTGAGACTACATTCGTGTAGTTAGATTTACTACATGATAAGAGGCATTAGGATTAACCCATTGTTTTACACCTGTGTTTTTGTTATAATTACATTGGCTACATTGGTCAAGTAATTCTCCCACACCCTTTGCGTTGTACTCATTTTTAGTACACGATACCCCTAGTACACCCCTCAGAGCCTATCTTTTCGTTTCGACCTTTAAGCATTTTACTTAAAGGAAGAATTTGTTTACACCCCACTTAAATGTACACCCAAATCGCCTTAGCCTACCTTGTATGCACTCATTTTTAGTGCATTATTGTGACAACATTTGTTTAAACCCAAGTTAATTATCTAATTGATTACATGGTTGCTAAGTCGAGTCATATCCTTATACATATTATTTTGGGACGATTGGGACTCATGGGTAAAGTACTAGTGTAATGGAGTAATGGGGAAGAACATCATTTATTACCCCCATATGTGTTAAATATTTTAAAAGTACTCCAAGTGTTTCGATTATCTTAATTCGAGTCATTAGAATAATATTTGTAAAGTTATGTAAAAGTTCAAGTGTAAGGGGAATGCAACGCCCTTATGATGTATTATTTTGGATGGTAGGGCAAGAGTGTATGAAAAAAAAAAAAAAATAAAGAAAAAAAAATAAAGAAAAATACAAAAAAAAATGAGAAAAAAAAAAAAGAAAAATAGAAAAAATCATACGGAATACCATCCCGTTTCATTTTATGTTTTTGTTATTTTGTTTTTAGCTTAAGATTGAGTCGAGTCTTGGCTTAGCAACATTGTATAGTACATGTAATTGATCAAGATCTTTAACTCGCCACCAGTAAAATATCCCGTATCCAACAAAACCGTGTTTATCATATCCCTACACCTCACGTTATAACCCGTTTAAAAGCCCTCTTTGATAGTTTATCTTAGGTACTTACGCCTAGTGGATGAGGTTTTCGATCCTTTCCCAAGCCTATGGTAATCTATTTGCTATGACAGGTAGTGAGAGATATTATCCGTTTTCATTTATGAGATTTATTTTGATGACACTTGAGAGATGTGAGTATCTAAACACTACTTGTGAGGTGCTAGTTTGTAATCTCCGTGCTTATTATGATTAAAGTGGAACGACTATTTGTTGTAATTACTTTTATATTAGCGTTAAATGACCCCTAACTTGTATTTTGATTAGAATAAAAGCGCATTTGCTTGAGGACAAGCAAATCTCAAGTGTAAGGGTATTTGATGAAGCTAAAAGTGTACCGCTTTTAGGGGGTCATTTAAGCCCTAAATAGTATTTATTTGATCAAATATTGCCCTAAATCGTTCCTTTTGTCATTTTAGGTACTTTGGAGAAGAAATCTGGAAAAGGAAGCATCTTGGACGTTTTTGGAGCATAAAAGTGAAGAAAACGACAAAGTCTCAAAATTATGCTGGAAAGTACCTTTGACGGCGTCAGGGATTGGCCCAGACGGCGTCATGGCTTGGCAAAAGAAGTGGATATGAAAATTACTCATGATAAGCCAGAGAATTTTGCATGAAAAATCTGACGACGTCACCCTTTGAAGTGATCAAGGCCATCACGGTTTAAATTAAAGAGGGACGGCGTCAATCCCATTTCTGACGGCGTCAAGCCTTGATAAGCCAGAGCGGATTTTGGAGCACTAAAGAGGGACGGCGTCAGGAAGGCCATCCGGGAACCCTAAAAGCGGCGAGGTGACGGCGTCAGGATCTATAACGTGACGCCGTCAGCCCTTAAACTCTATATATAGTTTTGCAATTTTTTGTCATTAGTGTGGAACTTATTGTGTGTAACTTTGGAGGAGAAACCCTAAGACGAATTTCTGCCATTTTTAAGGGTTTTCATACCCTTGGATCTCCCATGTTTAATTGAAGATAAGTGATTATTTAATCATTCAATATGTCTATGTGTTGTTTGATTATATCTTGTTCTTGTCTTTTGATTAACATGCTAGGCTAGATTTATCTTGTGTTTGCTTAGATCTAATGAAACCTAGCTATTGATTATTGGTTATTAGTGTGTTATTAGTTGTATTGGATGATTGTTCATCGATGTTAGGCTTAAGAAAACTGGCTAACTTCCTATTCGGTAACTTGCTTGAACGTCTTAAGAAACATGAACCAATGCGTACTAAGGTTTTTATGGTTGTATTTAATGCATGAGCAAATTCTAGTGATCCCATGTTAGGAGCTTCCTAGCCGGCTCGACATAGGAGTGAAGTAGGAGCTTATAGAGTTGGGGAAGTACGTACGCCACCCCACGATTGGTATTAAGGAATACACCCGTCATCCACGCGATTAATACACACTAATCAACCGGTAAAAGATAGTTAGGGAGTAAGGAAATCTAAGTAAACACATTTCTCTCCACATAAGTTTCACGACCTTTTCATTTTCAGTTATTTTATTTTATTTGCATTCGTAGCTACTTGGGTTAGTTGATTAGCAACTAATTCCGCCCACTCCTTCAAACCCGAGATTTTACTTGCTTTCATAAAAATATAAAAACACAAAAAAGAATCTTCTCTCACCCTTAGACCTATTAGAGTAGTTTTTCAATCCTAACGACACTATTCCCTGTGGAGAACGATCAATCCCCCCGTACTTACCACTACACTATACTACATCGGTCAGGTATACTGCCTGGTGGGGATTGCAAACTTCTCAAGATCCCTTGAGAGGTAAAACCTGTTGTAAGGTCGCAAAACCACGCATCAAGTACCTGATACAATTATCAATAGACTCAAGGAAATACTTTTGTCCTTATAGGCATTTGTATCCATGTAAATAAGTTGGAATACAGTCAAGGGTTGTGACAACAATACTAAGTAGAAAGTTATACAATAATGCACATAATGGCGACATTGTATTTTTTTAACAAGAAGAATTTGTTAAACCATCCACACCATCAAAGGTAATTATTAGTGTATAGCAAACATACAAAATACAAATATATATAAATTCCAAATCATTTGAATTTAGATAATAATTTCAATTTACAAATTGAAACCCAAAAATATTGCCAAAACATGCACAAGTTTTAACAAAAAATATAGATGTCTGCTGTACAGCCGTTTAGAAATAAATAAATTTTCAAGCCCATTTTGCAAGGAGCGACATAAGACCAGCACCCAAAAGAAGTGAAACATTTGAAAGCAATTGAAGTATCTTGTTCTTTTGCATCCTTGGGTTCATGAAGTCTGGTGAAAGAAGGTCGACAAGTGCCATGTATATCAAGATACCTGCTGACGCTGAGTTTAATACACCCTCTACAATTAGAGCTGTAGAACTATCCTCTTTATAAGTGTTGGTTAGAATTATGCCAATTACAATCCCGAGCGGGGTTGTAAGGCTAAAAAATGCTCCCATGATTGTAGCAGCCAATGACTTGAATTTCGCCTGTGTACATCATTTGAAAGCATATAATCTTCCATTTTAACATACTATATGCATTTTACATGTAAAGATAGTATATTATATAAGTAGAGTTTTTTAGGAACATATTCTCTTAAGAATTAGGATGGTTTTAGACTTTAGTTATGGTATTGTTTTGAAAATAAGTTACTGTATTTTGTGAAGATGGAATCTTGTGCCTTAACTAACAATTATTTGAAGGGTTAATGGCATATAATAGCAACGTACTTTCCCATTTGTTCCATTATCAGATACAAACCCAAAAAATACCTCAATACCTATCCAACTTTCAAATTTTGTTTCATCATCATACATTTTGTTTGCACCGTTAGTCCTTTTGACTAACGACCATTTGTAATTAACTCAAAAATATGTTTTTCTTACGTTTTCATACGTTTTCAAACGTTTCTATCCGTTTTTATACGTTTTCTCCCGTTTTCTTTACGTTTTTGTTTGCATCGTTAGTCCTTTTGACTAACGACCATTTATAATTAACTCAAAAATATGTTTAAAAACGAACAAAAATGCTTGAAAACATATAAAAACGTAAGAAAAACATATTTTTGAGTTAATTACAAAAGGTCGTTAGTCAAAAGGACTAACGGTGCAAACAAACAAATACGTATGAAAACGTAAGAAAACGGGCGAAAACGTATAAAAACGGATAAAAACGTATGAAAACGCTTGAAAACATATAAAATGTATGAAAACGCAAGAAAACATATTTTTTAGTTAATTACAAACGGTCGTTAGTCAAAACGTATGATAATGAAACAAATGGGAAAGAAAGTTGCTATGACATGCCAAAAGGACTAACGGAGCAAAGAGTTGGATGGTGATTATGGTAATTTTTTTGGTTCGTATCTTATGGAACAAATGAGAAAGTACGTTGCTATTACATGTCATTAACCCTTATTTGAACTAAATAAATAAAGCAATATTATACCTCATACTGATAAATTCAAGGCTTGAGATACTAAATAGTTGGTAAGTTGTACTAGGGCATATTTGACACACAAAATCATAAAAAGATTATGTTTATTTTTTGAATAAATAAGTTCTTTAAATTATAAGTTTTGTTTGTCAGGCAGAACTTATCAGAAATTTTAGAAAATTATTTCATAATATTTTTAATTAAATGCGACTTTTTATAGCTTATAAAAATAACCATTGTTTTTTTAGATACCGCTTCATTTCTATCTATACAAAAAATTTCAATTCTAATGTAACCACTGTAAAAATTTCACCTTGTAATAAACTATTATATATTCTAATAAAGAATACTTATCCATTTTTCTACGTATAATTTTTTTTTATCTGATCATAACTACTATCTAATGTGACGTAACTCACATCCTCGATAAACGTGCTCTCACCCAGAACAACCTTAACTTACTTAATGTTTATTTTACATAAACATTTCCATATAAAATCCTACGATATACCATTTGCCATTTTACGTTAATTCGTTAACAAACGTACAAACTAAACATTTCTTATCTATTAGAGTTTCTTCGAAACCCTAAATCATTATAAAAATAGTTATGAATAACTAAACCCTAAAACACTAAAGTACAACTCATTTAAACCAATGTACAAGTTACTAAAACACAGAAACCCTAAATCTACTTTAACTCCCGATACAAACCCTAATTTCATTAAATCATGATTTTATGTAATAAAATCACAAACCCTAATTTATATATATAAGATTTTTACAAAATATAAGTGTACAAATCTTTCAAGACAATGTACAAGTCATTTATGCATAAAAACCATATATTAATAAAAATCTCATTATAACCATAAATGTATTCATTTTAAAGCACATTATCCATGTCTTTTATGCATTAGCCTTAAAAATAAATTTCTTAAACTCACTAATTATAAGTACAAGTCCCTAAACCTAATGTACAAGTCCTTTATGCATAAAAACCAAAAATCACATTTATATACTTTTAAACCTAATAAAATTAACATATAATTAAGGTAACTTAAGAAAACATTAAAAAATGTATTTTCTATATTACATAAACCCTAGTACAACCCTATTAAGCTCATGGTACAACTCCTTAAAGAACAACAAGATTTTCTTTTCTTTTCTTCACAATTTGACACATAAAATATATATACAAACCCTAATTATTTTTCTACTCAACAAACACTTAAACTAAACCCTAAACTAAACTAGTTACATCCGTAAACCCTAGAGTACAACATGCCATAGCCCATAGTACTATTCCTTAATGTCATTCGACCCTACTCTAAATTCTATAGTTTGATCCCTAGTTAAACCTTAACTAAGATAATTCTCACTAATTCCTAAGTATAATACACACCATAAATCCCATACTAAGTCCCAAAATTACCACATCATCATGTCTTCTATAGTCAACAAATGTAGGTAAGTTTAAGGGCTAGGGTTTTTCCACATATAATTTCCCTCCCCCTCATTCCATGTGTCACCCAACTAGACCTAGACACCTCTCCTTATCCCCTTCTTACCTCACATGACTTCCTAGAAGCCTTGAAAACCCTAACTCCCATTTCTCTATAAAAGTCGACCCATAATATTTCTTTTTCTTCACCACCAATTTCGAACCACCTCCAAACAGCCACACTCACTTAAATCACTGATCAAACAGCCCATTTATGAGTTAAGGAAAGGTCTCAAAAAGGATTAGATGACGGAGAAATTTCGGTATTCCATTTACAAGCCATTTCGCCACATAAATTCCATAATTGCATAAATAGCAAAGTAAGCAATCTCACTCTTTTTCATTCCTTTTATATACATTAAATACGCTTAAAATCATTACTAAATAATCTCTATTAAGAAGCTAAGCCAAAAACCCATGTTTTCTTTTCTTTTTCTTTTTGTCGAGCACACCAAGAACACCCCTAATTATATTTTTTTTAGCATAACTAATCTAGAGGCCATTAAACACTTAAGAGATAATTTAAATAAACTTATAATCATGTTAACATGTACTAAAAATAATGGCGTGAACTTAAGAACTAAAAACTAAGTTTTCTTTTTCTTTTCTCTTTTGTCGAACTAAACTGAGCACACCCTAATTCATTATTATTTTTTTTAGCATTACAAATCAAGAAAACTTTAAAATATGTTAGAAATAGATTAAATAAGGTTATGATCATGTAAACATGCGTTAAAAATTAGTTATAACACTTAAAGACTCAAAACCCACTTGTTTTTCCTCTTTTCTTTTCTTTTCGAAACTGTTTCAAAACGCCCAACTTTGGACCATAATTTCGACCATTAAATGACATCAATAAAATCTGGATTTTTGCCACAATAAAGACCACCTAGCTAACTAATTATAGGAAAAAGAACGTTGTAGAAACACGGCCTTGCCTCGCTTTTATTCTTGTCCAAAAACTGTCCATCGCAACCTATTTTTAACGCACCCTTAATAATTAATTCAAGCATAATAAGCTCAAATCATAAGCCCATAAGTTGTAAATAAGATGTTTATAAACTTATTATAACATGTATAAAAGAGTCGTAGAAATTCGTGCCTTTTTCTTAAACATAAAACGCATAAAAATGAAATAAGGATGTCGCATGAAACGACATAAGTGCTTTGAGGGCCAAATCTGTCAAAACTCTAACTAATTTATTAATTAGGACCTAAAATGAAATCGATCTGAAGTTTAGGTGTGAAACCTGCCAAAACCGAAAGATGGAGTTTTATTGGCCCAAAAATGTAAATATTTTAAAGTTATTAAACCAAGGACTATTTTTGCCAACGATCTAAAGATGAGGGTATAAAGTGTCATTTTCGAAACTACAGGGGTAAAAACTATCATTTCATCAAAGTTGAGAGGTAAAAATTGTCATTTTATGAAAGTTCAGGGGTAAAATTATCATTTTATGAAAGTTCAGGGGTATAAACTGTCAATATGCAAAACTACAAGGGTAAAAAGCGTAACATTATATAATTATTATTAGAAATATATTTTAAATATATCTATAATAAAAACTAATAAACAAAATATATTTATCTCGATAAACGAACAAACGGAAATATAAAAATGAAAAATAAAATAAAATCTTATCCAACTTTTGAAGAGACTTCATGTTGTCTCAATTAAACATTTATTCGGCAACCAAAACATTACGAAACGAATATTAAAACTTATATATATTGGAATACGATTACTGAAACTTGACATAACAACCCAGGTTGCGTGCCGGAGACGTTTATCAACTCTTTTTAATTTTGTTTTCCATCCAGACCGCTAAGGTGAGTCCATAGTCCCACTTTTTATACATTTTCCAAACTTGTGGGGAGATACATGCTACAAAACCGAACACAAGTATTTTTCTGTATGCTTTCCTGATTAATATTGCCTAAGTTACCTGTTGCCTAAAAGACCTCCCATCATGGACCATTAACCACTTTCGGGTGAGCGCGAATATAATGAATAGATCTATTGGGTTTGACAACCCCTTTGTGTTACCGTAACGTGACCAAATGCATTTTATTTGAGATCAATAAAGAGACCGGCAATCTCCTACTCGGAGGCAAAATTACTTCATTTAATTATGGAGTAATATGCATCATTAGTTTATAACTATGATAGTAAACAGTTAATGTTTTGCGTGTCATGAGACTTAGGGCAATATATTGAACTGCAATATTACTGATTTACTTTCTACTTAGCTTGTGTTCAAACTGATTATAACTTTAAACGCTATGGATTCACTCAACCTTTGTGTTGACTTTTTTTAGCATGTTTTATCTCAGGTAATTAGAAGCTTGATTTTGGCACGGAGTGGCTGTAGACTTTTTCTTATAAAAAGAGTGTCCATTTTGTTATCATTCAATGAATAATGTAACTTTTATAACGTACTTCGAAACTTCCCGATGGGGCTGTATTATGTACTCTGATTTAAATAAATTAATGATAACAATTTTTTTTAAAACGTCTCTTTTCGAGTCGTTTTCTATTTTCATGACTGTGATACTTGAAGTAATACCCCAACTTATATTCCGTTGCGATTATCGAAAACGGGGGTGTTACATCTAACAAAAGTTACATTCGCCAAACATAATCTTAGTAAGTTAATATGGAAATTACTGTCTCCTAAGTTTTAAATGATATCTGATTATTTTCAAATATTATTTACAACCAATAATGTTATTGTTTTCAGATCGAAAGTACATAATCTAAAATTGAACAAATCATATATCTTGATTTTGTCATGTGGTGCGATAGAGCAATCTAACTAATTACACTAAAGGCTCAAGATGTCACTTATTTCTAACATGTAACATGACACTCGTAAGTGACATATTATTTAATTTATCCTAAAAAATGTGAATTTATAAGTGTGATTTATCCGTAATACCATTTTTGCCTAAAATATTGATATGTTTCTTTTGTTGCCTCAACTTTTCATTCTCTCACATGCTTAGACAAAGAGTAGTGGGCGTTGAATGGGCCTTCGTTGCCCTTTCAACGGGCGTTGGACCACCCCCAACCACCATTGAAGCCTGTTGCATGTGTTTAAAATCAACGCCCGTTGATCCAACAACGGGCGTTAAAGTGTTGAATGTATACTTTTTTATTTATTTTTATTCTTTAAAATGATATTTAACTTTACTTTTTTCCATTTAACTATGTCTATTGAAATTTAAAAAAAAAAAAAAAAAAAAAAAAACATTCCATTAACTTTAAAAAAAAAAAAAAAAAAAAAAAAAAAAAAAAAAAAAAACATTCCATTAACAAAAAAAAAACATACAATTTATTCAAATTAAAAAAACAAAAACAAATAAACAAACAACCTAAAAATTAAAAATATTGGTTTCAACGTGGTGCTTCGCGATTGTCCAGCTCGCGAGGTGCTTGAACGCGACCCCGTTGTGTCTCTCCTTCCACAATTTCTTCGCGTCCTCCAGCTGGTCATCCTCGTCATCTAGCTCGTTGGCAGACTCACGATAGCAGCGTTCAAACTCGAACATGTCCGCACGCAGCGCATGCCACTTGGAGGTGATCATGTTCGTGTTCCGGTACTCCTTTTGTCTGCCGAGCGAGAGGTGAAAATCGCGCTTCACCCTAGACCAAAAGTCTTTCTTCGTATCATGAGTCTCCGCCGGGATGTCGGAGACGTTCAGGTAAGAATTCACCAACGCCATTTCTTCGTTTTCTTCCCATGCAGATCGAGAATCGCTGGCCATTTTTTTGGTGAATGTGGTGGTCGTTGACGGCAAGGGAGAAATTAGGGTTAATGTTTGTGAGGTTAAAAGGTAAAAAGTGGCTATTTATAACCTAGCGTTAACGGAATTCCATTAAATTCGACGTTAACGTTAGGTCAATTGGGTAACTTTAACGCCAAACGTTAACGTTGAATGGGTAAAAAAATTGAATGTTAACATTAAATTTCTGACTCGTTAACAGGCAATACTTATCTTTAACAGTGGATTTTTTAAATTTTTATTTTTAATTTTAAGTAATTTATTTCTAATTTTTTTTGCTTTAACGATGGAATTTGTTTTTTTTAGTGTCAAATAATAATAAATAAATAAAAGATGTAAAATAATTAAAAAAAAAAACTAATCATTACACCCATAGCTTTAACGCCCCAACCCATTACACCCATTTTGTAAAAAACTTTCATTATGACACATGTAACACTTGTCGCATTTTGCCCCCACCCACACCCAAACCACTACTGTTGGTCTTATATCACAATCATTATTTCTTTTAATGTCATGCATGTATATATAAAACTACAACAACAAAAATTTGAACAAATTACATCAAATAACATATTTGATACTCTTTAATTTGATATATATTTCGATGTAATCTTCACTAATTTTTTCTGACACTTTTTTGTAAAGAACATTAAACAATCGCAATGTAAATCGTATATTTCTATACTATATGTATACACAAACTGGACCTCCTGAAATAAATACTTACAAGCTATACTTTGTGACTTTATTGAAGTGATATCTCTACAAGCTATATATGTTGGATCTTTATCCTTAAATTTATAGTACCATTCATGACCAATCAATGTAAGTATATTTGAGCATTAAAAAAAATTGAAATAATGTATACAAAGGTATTATATATTTGTACTACTAAATAATTTAACCTATTATCTTCAATCGGTCACCTATTTAACTTCCTGATCTCTTTTATTTTAAAATCTTTCCTTCACATTAATTTGGGGGTTTTCTATGCAATGTAACATAACCACTCAAAACAAATTCATTAACAAAGAAACTAAACTATATAAATGAATTTATGTGGTATTTCTTAAACTATATACGAGATTGAGATCAAATAAGATTATCCTTAAAATTGTAAAAATAAGACCCATTCATGAACCAATCAAATGTTGACAAGTGGAATTTGAGCATTAAAAAAATTGAAAATTAAATGTATAACCAAAAGGGTATTATAGGTATTTTGTACTTCTAACACTAAATAATTTAACCCTAAACTCCTATCATCCGGCCTCCACATCTCATTTAACCCTAAACTCCTATCTCTCCCACATCTAATTTTCTCCCACAAATCTCTCCTCCTCCACATCTCATTTTCCGGCCGGCGTTTCTCTATGCCAAAACAAACCCACTGCAAACACAAATCTCATTAACAAATGAAACTCGAAACTCAGTCATAAAATGAATTTCATGTGGGTTTTGGCTTCGAAACTCAGTCGACGAAGACTCCATCAATTTCAAGCGATTAGGAGGATCTGTCTTTGGCTTCCTTCGACGGCGTTGATACATCTTTTGGCTTCGTAGACTATGTTGGTCTTTGTCGGCGAATGGTGTTGTGAACAATGACAAACTAAGAAGTTTGTCAAATGGTTCAAAGTTACTCCGTATTTTATCTTTTACAATTCCCACCGTTACCATGTCAAACCATGGTGGATCTGTGACCACGGTGGATACATCGCCGGTACATCGCCGGTACACCGGTATCTGTTTATGTACCAGATTTGGTACACAATATATCCGGTGTACCGGAATCTGCTACTCTCCGGTTTCGATCTATTCTTGGTACACAATATATTCGGTGTACCGGAATCTGCTACTCTCCGGTGTACCAGATTTGTTTAGTTTATCAGATGGGACTTATTTGTTTTGAAGATTTTTTTTGTATTAATTTATCAGTTTTGTTAGAGAAGTCCGAATCAGATATGTGAATCAATGTATCAATAGGGCTGTTGTAGTAATTATCGGATTCTGGGGTAAATTGAACGGATTTCGGTGTACCGGAATCTGCTGCTGTATCAATAGGGCTGTTTTAATAAGTTTTAGTTATGTTTGGTGACACATTTAATATTATGGTTTGTGTAAAAGTTTAATGTATAAAAATGTTGACGGGATAGACTGAAAATAGACTGTAAAAGTTTAATGTATAAAAAATTTTAGTTATGGTTGGTGACACATTTAATATTATGTTTGGTGACACATTTAATAGACTGAAAATTTGTAAAAAGATTGTCCAAAATACCCTTGAAACCCTATTTAATTATTATAATATCACTCATTTAATGTTAATCTCATTTAATACAAATAAAAAGATCCAATGGTCTAGATTGGGTCTTACTTTTACAACTTTAAGCTTGATCTCACAATAACCCTCCTCTATATATATATATATATATATATATATATATATATATATATATATATATATATATATATGCCGTCTTGTCTATCTTGACTTGCAGCTCTTAAGACGCCAAATGGCATTTTATGGGAGCTACCTAGTAGATAGGTTCATTTATCACATACGAGATTCTGAAAGTTGTTTATTATGAGATGTTAATGTGTCACTTCTAAAAGCAAGGGGAATAATAGTAGGAAGCAGATAGAAGCTAGTTCCCCTACGGTTTCTTGCTTTGATGTAGCTTGATTTCTTGTTGTTGATCCTCCTCGCTAAACAATGATCGAGCAAAAAAGTGGCTTTTTAACGACCCGACATTTTTTTATTCAAATCAAAAAAATGAGATCAGGGTCGACCTGTTTCACGAAAGAAAAAGCATGAACAAAGCAAGTTGTCCTCAGACTTTCTGTCTTTTTTCAACCTCTGAAGGGTACCCCACATGGCACCTCTTTAAAACAAGTTTTAAATCTCTTATTTAGCCGATGATTTGCTATAAATAAAACATCGTTATACCCGCCACTGAACACAAAACCCAAACAGGTAGTACTACGAGGGCCTCTCTCACTCTGCTCACCACCCCTTAGGTATAGAGCAAGCTCTAAATTTGTATTGGATTTTCATTTGATTTTCTACTTGCTCTAAAAGTAAGGTATGTTGCTGCTTTGAACTGTGTAACTGCAACAAAACCTGTCCTGAAAGCCTGCTTTTTTCCTTAGTTGTTTAAAGCAAGAAGAAAACCTGTCCTGAAAGCTTGTTTTTTTCTTTGTTGCTTTATGAAATGGTTAACAAACAGCAACTAAGCCTCTATTCGAGTGTAGCCAGGAGAGGAAGGTCGGGTGATCTTCACCTCCGGGCGGCTAAGCCTCTAACAGGCTCTGTACCGTAGGCTGGCAGAAGCAGAGGTGTACTCCAGGCAGAACCAGTGGGTAATCATCGACGTTGTATATTGATGTAGCAATATCACTAATGATTCGTTTTTATCTCAGCAAATGTTTGTTTAAAGATGTTTTGGGGTATTTGTTTTAGGGGGAATTGCATATATATCCCTCTAAAAGCTCAAAATTTCGTATATATCTAACTTTAATTTTTAATTGCATATCTATCCTTTCAAAAGCTAAAAAATTGCGTATATATCCAAGTTAAACTATTACTTGCATATATATCCTTTCTAAACTTTTGTAATTGCACATATATCCTTTCAAAACTTTCCTAATTGCAAATATATCTTTTCTAAATCTTTAATATGCCATATATATATCAAAATAATTATTTATTATAATTTTAAACACTAAATTATGATAATTATAATTTTATAAATAGAAAAACAACATTTATTTTAGAGGTACGGTGTCCGAAGGTTTAAAATGAACTATATGACCAAAGAAAATATATCAAGAAAGTCACCTTATCTCATATATAATACGAATACCTAATTTAAACTCATCATATATATTATGATTGTTATTTCTGTATAATAGATAAAGTATGCTTACAATGTAAAAGTATATTACTACCAACAAGTTTGTTAATTAAAAATAAATTATTTAAGAAAATATATATATATATATATATATATATATATATATATATATATATATATATATATATATATATATATATATATATATAATTATAGATGTCTTGTATTTTAGAGTTGTAAATTTATATTAAATAGTTATTTGGATATATATGACATATTTAAGGTTTAGGAATGATATATATGCTGTTATAAGTTTAAGTTGGATATATATGCAATTTTTTTAGCTTTTGAAAGGATATATAGGTATACGCAATTTTGAACTTTTAGAAGAATATATATGCAATTCCCCTTTTTTTAGCTTTTGAAAGGATATATAGGTAGAGCGCCATATCACTGTTAAGTATACATGAATCGTAACTTTATAGGTAACGTTCTAGTATATCTAGGGAAGGCAAAGAAAACCCAAACTCGATAGTAAATCC
Organism: Artemisia tridentata subsp. tridentata; assembly: GCA_021014915.2. Classification (NCBI taxonomy): domain Eukaryota; kingdom Viridiplantae; phylum Streptophyta; class Magnoliopsida; order Asterales; family Asteraceae; genus Artemisia; species Artemisia tridentata. Next base: position 217,121,511 of record CP139504.1, read on the forward strand.
GAAACCCGAACTAATTGGAGTGGGACGGGAACTGCTTATCGGGTTACAGGGCGGGTTTGGGGCTTAAACGGGAATTTTGTTAGTATTTACGTAATAAAAATATCTTTCTCTAATATTGTTAGTTTTTTTTTATATTTGTAAGATTGCATAATTGGGATCATAAAAACATTTTTAATGTTATATTTTTGAGTTGTAATTTGTGGCGGTATAATTCATCATTACTTATGTATAATACTATCGTTTAAAACTTAATAAGACTTGTTTGTAACTTATTATTAATAGGTTTTTAATTCTTCAAATTATTGCTAAAGTTGTAAAAATAATAATAAAATAGAAATGACGCGGTTTGGTCGAGAATCGCGCTCAAAGAGTACACCGCAATAAGATCCTCAACTAGTACTGGGCAGGTTTTGGGAAGCATCACATCTTAATGGGACACCCCGATTAATTCCTCAATAGAGATCGGGGTGAGTTTTGACGAAAACTTTAGTAGTCGGGTTTGGGGACGGGATGTTCGTGCCGACAATATTTACTCTTTCTCTTAATCATCACACATGAATTATAGTAAAATCAACTAAGAGCACAAGGTGCAGTGAGGAGGTGAACCTCCTCATTTGGGGCCCACGGAGTGCCACATCACTTTAACAAACCTCCACAACTAACCCCCTTTCACTAACAACTAACCTCAACTTACTCATTTGGGGCCCACCACTTACAACTTTATTTATTTTATTCAAATTTCCAAATAAACTAAATTCATTCCATTAAAAAAAATACATTACAACATATTAAAAAACATACGAAACAATGATACATAAAAAAAATGATACGGGAAATAACGATACGAAAAAAACGATACGGGAAAAAACGAAACTTAATCATTGTCCTCGTCGTTCATTTGATATTTTCTCATGATTTGTTCTTGTCTCCGGCGAATGATAGCGGCTTTTTTCGGTGTCTTCTGGTCGGGATCAATCATGAGAAACTTCATCTCCTCCATCTCTAAGGTCTTCACTTCCTTCTGTCTCCTCGCCTCGTACGCGACCATTTGAACGTCGACTTTTTGCGAATATTTTTCGGATAAGTGTCCCGAAAAAGTACTCGTTTGAGTCCCACCGGAGCTCGCCACGCTCGACGTATCCGTCGACTTTTGTTTCTTTGCAGCTCGACTCTTTCTGGCGTCGTCTCTTTCGGGACGAGGTCGTTTGTCAGGGCCGAATATATCCTCGATACATGTAATGTCTATCGGGTCCTCGGCATCCCATTTTGGGTAATTTTTCAAGACCTCCCAAACGTGAACATGCATGAAACTCTTCGAACCAAAGCGTTGGTCAAAGTTCGTCTTCGCATTTTCGAGATGATCAACCTCATTTTCACCACTTATATGCTGCAAATGTTTATAAACAGCGTTGAATTTTTGACAATCACCATTAATCCTTGTCCATTTACCTGTGATCATATTTTTGGTACGAGGGTCACAGTCAGTCTGAAGGTTGAACATCTCCAAAATTTGGTTCCAAAAGTATTATTCGGAACGGTCATTTCCCATTTCTTTGTCTTGGGAAATTTCTATCCAAATTTTCGCAAGTAACTTTTCTTCTTCCTTGGTCCACTTCCTATTCACATGCATACCTACTGCTTCCACGTCATCGTCATCGTCCGCGTCCAAATCCACGGCTTTTTTTGATTTTTTTTGCCATCGTTTTTTTCCTCGGGATTTGGCCGGTTCACGTGCTTGTGGTACTTTGAATTGTGAACCTGATGGCTGTGATTCAAATTGTGGTTGTGGTTGAGATTGAGGAAACGTTGAAGGTTGTGACGGGTTAAAAAACTGTGGTGCCGGAAATCGTTGGGGTGATTTGCGAATCCTTGTTGAAACGCATATTGTTGATTAAGGTAAATTGCCTCCGGGGTCAATTGCGTACCATATGGCGACGACGAGGGGATAGACGGGTTTGACGAACCCCCGTATTGTTGTGGGTTTGACGTGAGGAGGTTTGTGAAATAGCCGCCTTCATTCGGGTTTTGAGACTTTTTTTTTTTTTTTTTTTTTTTTTTTTTTTTTTTTTTTTTTTGGAGTTGAGATATAGAGAGTAATGTTATTTTTTGATTGATTTGTACGTGAGAAAAATATATGCAGTGGTTTGGTATTTATAGGGTGTTTAAGTTTTTTTTTTAAACAAAAAAAAAAAAAAAGAAAAAAAGGAACCGTTTGAAATTAAACGGTAATATATCCGTTTTTTCTTCGTCCCTTTCCCAATCAAACGTTCCAATTGTCAGAGAAACTGCCTCGTCGTCTGCGAGAAAAAACGAGGGTTGGCGGTGTGGTGACAAGGCACAACAAAGTGTCACCGTGGACGGCGAGCTGGAGTAGCGAGTTGCACCTTGTGCTCTAAGATGCCTAATTATTGTTGGAATATGACACATCCCACATAACACAAGTCATATACTAATATATCAAATATTACTGAATAAAGATGGCACGTCAAGATGGACCAACAGGGTATTTAGGTAATTCCAGTTCCAAAAAGCTTCATGGATTTTTTAGACGCTTTGTTTGAATTAAAAGCTTAAAGCTAGTATTTCCAAACCAAGCTTTTTTATTTGATGGAGACTATTTTTTGAAACAAAAAGTTTATAGCTCTAAAAAGCTTAAAAAATCTCCTAACAAACAGTTAATTAGACTTTATATGTGATAAGTGTACGTAGTTCGACCATCTAGAAATTTCAGAAACGAATAGAACAATATGCCATTTTTTAGAAACACATCAGAAATAAATATCCGTATTAAGGCTAGAAATGCAAATTTTCCCTGTGAAGAAGGCTGGGTGCAATAAGCCCCCTCGCCACAAGTTGTCCCCCTACACCACTAATTAATCCTTATTACATACACCAAAAACATCACCACCGGTTGTGCCCCCATTTTGTTGACAACTTGGTGGTGCAGACCACCGAGTTGTGTGAAGAGAGAAGTTGGTGGTGTGTGTGGGTATATTGTGCGGTATTTGTGTGTTTAAGTGGAGTATGTTTGGGTGGTGAAGTTGGTAGCTGATGAATTTGGTTGTGAAATGAAAAACTGATGTGCCGTTGAGTTGACATTGGTGATGTTGGTCATTGTTACACCCGGCTTGATGGTGGAAAAAGGTCTTTCACTCTTTTGTACGACAAATCCACATACACCAAGACTCTGATTTTGATATATTTTAGGATTATTACTAACGGGCTGTCCGAGTAAAGTACTTTGACAGATTGTCATGTAACATGCAAATCAGGTTATACACCCTTGTGGCTAAAGGAGAGGATGTTAGTCTTTGTCAATGCCTCAAGTGTAATATAACGATATACACATATTATACCTGAGTATGCAAAGTTTACATTCGTTGTATTAGGGGTTATGATTTCACCTTTATAGGGTATCGAGGTACACATATAAATCCAATTAAGGCTATGTTATGTACTAGGTGAAAGAAAAATCTCTTAGAAGAGGTGCTTAGCAAACAATTGTAATTCATAAAACATTGAAGAATAGCTTTGCAAATAAAAAGCGCCATTGAAGGATAATCTGTCAGGTCCTATGAGAGATGAAATCTACCTATGTCGCTACTAAACATTGGATTGCAAACACTAGTTAAAAACGTTACACACTGCGCTAGTTCCTATTCGTTTCATTAAGAACAACTTAAGCAACATTGTTTAACTAGATTCAACTAACCATATTATCACTTTAATATATATGTTAAACTAGTTTAAAACTGAAAGTTATCTAAGCCCGTTAAACACATAGCTATAAGGTAATGGAATTCGATCATACCTGAAAAATGCAACCTCCAAGACCGATCCCTTCAAAAAATTGGTGAAAGGTTAATGCTACAACCAGTGGCTTAATGGTTTTTGGACTTTCGGAAGCACCCAAAGACAATCCTATTATAACCGAATGCACGATTATACCCAGTTCCAACACCTACAAAAATAGCAAGCATGATCTTGGTCATTTAATAATTATGTTCATTAATCTTGGTCATTCAATGATTTAAACATGATCCCTTATACATGAAAAGTGGGTTTGCTTGCAAATCTAAACCAGTTATATATATTAAAAAAAATAAAATAAAATACAGAGCTAAATTTTGCGAATAGGATTAGGATCCCTGATGTTGAAGCCAACATATATAATCAGTTAATATGACATAACATGCTGATTTCAACAAGAGAAGATCTTAATCCGTGTAGAAATTACCTTGGAAACTATCCGGTACCTATCTACTTGAGACAAACCACCTTCACCTTGAGTGAGGGATCCATGAGCATGTCCATGAGTTGCATGAGTATGAGCAGCAACATGACCAGTTTGTCGCGTGTAGCTGTTCTCTTCATCGGTAGCTGTCTTTCTTGACTGAGACCTTTGTTGGTAAGCAGCGGACGACGTCTCAAACAAGAGCGTCAAAATGGTTGCCACCATCGCGACAAAACCTGTAAAAGGGAAGTCTCCCCATGGATGTTCTTTTAAACACGGAGACGTTAAGCTCTCAAATGCATCAGGAAGTATATGAATAAAACCAGTAGCCAATATCACACCCGCTGCAAATGCCTTGACGACAAAGAAACCATCTTTCTCGGGGCTTAATTCCGGAATAATTCTTCCCATAAAGGGTATACAAACACCTATTGCACCTCCAATCAAGATTGAAGCAATAGCTATGAGTTTGTACTTGAGAGCTTCACTCTTTTTCCCCTCATCTTCTTCTCGTTCACAGGTGCATTCACATAACACTTGGGTCGTTATTAGGTTTAAAACCAAGATAAAAGCAAAAACTAGCTTTTTGGACTCCATTTTGATCATGGTAGTGGATGCACTTTTGATTTGAAGATCAGATTATTATATATTTTTCTCTATTTCCAAGTTCAATTTTATTTTTAAAGTTGGTGTGTTCTTATAGAGAAGTAGAGAACCATGTAGCTGAGTTATCGCCTAATATAGTACTAACTCACATGGCTGGTTTCTTGGTTTAACCTAAATATTTAAGTCGTATCAAAATACTAGAAGGGTACACGCGCAATGCGGCGGCGGGTACCCGGTGACTATTTTTGTGACGAACAAATGTTTTTCATTTTAAACTTTCCTTATTTAACATGTCCCAAATACTTTATAACGAACCACGTATATGTTTTTCAAAAGTAGAATGTCTAAATTATTAATAGTGTAAATATTTAACACTTTTATTTTTCAAATTTTGGCATTTAACTGGTGGTTATAAGTTTAATGAGTTCCTCTTATAAACAATTCTATTAAAATATATCCTTATTAGAGAGGTTACTAATGGTTTGAATGAAACTTAAAGTTTTAATTTTTACATTAATTTTCTAATTTCTTTTTATATTAATGTTTTTTTGTCTTAAAATTTTAAGATTTCCTTTTATAAGAATTCACAAATGCTTTATAATATAGTATAGATATTGTTACCTCGGCATTCCGAATGCACAATTAATTTGGTCTTTGATTTGCAATCTAGTGTTAAAAAATGTAATTTAATAATTTTTATATTATTATTATAGTGTTAAAAGATGAATATAAATTTTTATATTATTATATAAAATTAAGGAATTAACATATAGAGTATATTAATATATTATTATGGTAAGTTTTATTTAGTTTAGAATGTAAAACTTCCAATTATGTACTGAAACCTATTTGGAGACAAGCCAATATATTAATGGAATAGTCATTGACAAAATGATACTCATCCTAGAAATCAAGCTGATCGCCATACAAAAAGAAAAGACAAACTATGATCACTTGTTTTTCATTTCTTTTTTATTTTTATCTTATATATGTGAGATTCATGTTCAAGATTGCCGGTTTTCTTTTCATCTTAGTTTTCGAGTTCATGATCCGTCAAGTATTAAAAATACTCAGAGCAAAAAACTGTGAAAGAAGAAGATCAAACAAAGTCGTGTTCAAGATTGCAAACATAAGATGTTACATGATCTTGATAATACGCCCAATTAAGTTAGCTCAAGTCATTTTTGAAATAGAAAGTAGCAAGGAATGAACTTAATTTCTTAGAACAAAGCCAAAAAATGAACAAAATGATAAAAGAACAACAAATGAGCTAGCTTACTAAGTGAACTATACAAGTAAATATCATGATTTTTCAACTATAACAATTCAAAATCAACACATTGATAGATGATCTGGTATCTATACAACAAGGTTTGTTTTGACCTTAAGCCATCTCGTAAAGACTTATTAGCCGAAGAAATCAAGACACTTTCCTTTTGTTGGCTTTCACATAGGAATTGCAAGCTACGGATATTAGATCCTAAAACTCATAGTAACAACTCTGGGTAACATATTTTCTTGGTTCTAGCTAGTTCTTGCAAGAAGCCTTCGAGTGTATTGCATTATATTATTATCATGTTTAAAAGTTATCGTCTTTTATTAGATTTTCAGATAATGACTTTTAATACGGATTACGTACATACGTATACAATATTTGATGAACTAGGATTTTTTTTTTTTTTTTTTTATTTTTTTAATCCAAATCCACATATTGCAAAATAAATATCAAAACGAGCGAACAATAATGATTTATATTAGGGTTTTGCTAACCTAAAAATTAATTTAAGCTTATCATAATCGTAAAAATATCAGCTTTTTTTTATTTGGAATTACCGTAGTTATAATGCTCGTGATTATAATTATGAGAGATTTGTTAGACATGAGAAGTTTTGTGTTTACTAGCGATGGATTTCTAGTTAAAGCAAGTATAATCGTAACTTTAAATCTACTGTTATCAAAACTCTTTAAATTATTTACTATTTAAGTATATATATGTGATGTTTTCATATTTTAGCATTTATCATTTACCATTTACCAACTTAGAGATCGAATAATCTTTTGAAGCTTAATTACAAGCCTTTCTTTAACTTGCTTTTTATTCTGAAACATCGGCATATATTCTTGTATAAATAAAACGATAACAAGAAAGAGGCATGAAGTTCACTAATTTAATATCTAACAAAGTCAATGCTTGACTAGGAAAACAAATGACACAAAAATGTCGACACTTTTCCGATAAACATCTCCCAACAAAGTCAGGCCGCTTATATTTATCACCACTTCTATCCCGTGATAAATTGTATATTACAATGTTACATTTTCGAGACTATTTCCTAGTTCATCATAATTATTATACTCAAATGTAATTATCACCAAAATTTCATTTTGTAATTTATATTTATATACAATATATATAGCTTAATTAGTTTGCGGTATATACTAGTAATAATTCATTTGTATTAGAGTAAATTAAAGTAACTATTAATACCGTCTTCTACGGGTTATGGGTCTCAATACCATTTTGCACAGTGTATGGGGGAGATTGAGATGTGGACAGCACTACCCCTACCAAAAGTAGAGAGGCTGCTTCCGATTCTACCAAATATAGTAAAGGACTTCCGGCTTGCAAGGAGTAAGCATCGAACCATTGACCTCTGTCTCTAGAGGCAAGGAAATCATGCTTGTTGTTGTATGACACTATCGAGGGGCGGATCTAGTGCTTGGCTAGGTTTGGCACGTGCCACACATGAAAAATCCCGGCTAGCTGTAAACTTTTATATAAAAAATCGGTTTTTTAGATTTGCCGCTTCTAATAATGTTGATCTACTGGCCTTTTTATTGATTTTGAAGTAGTAAATAGAACTAAAATACATGTAATTAAATAATTAATATACCAGGATACTTTTTCTTGCAGGTGGTTGAATTTTGAGATGAAGAAGAAGCATTTAAGTGGTTGGGCTAATTAAATAGGCCAAGAAATATATTTAATTAATAAAAGGGTTAAGTCTACATATAACCCAATATTCAAAGTATCATACTAAAATGATTATTTGATTTAAAGACATTCAAAGTTTATATTCGTTTATAAACTTACATTCTTGAGGTTTTATCCTTTTCATTTATACATAGATCGTTTATTCCAAAACCCAATATTCAAACTAAGCAACCTAGCATTGATTTTAAGGAACAAATAAGAATCGCGAGCCATATATTTTTTTGTGCTACGATTGAAAATCCTGAATCCGCCACCGACACTATAACAACTTGTTGATTTTCATACCATATGATAGCGTGCAAATTCACAAATACCTAAAAGGCTAGAATTGAGATTCAGATGCCTTAAATAGGATGATATAGAGATTTGCTAACGATCTTCAGCTTTTGTTGGTTGAGTTAGTTTCTTTAGAAAGTGGTATCTTAAGTCACACGTCGTTTTCAAATTTATCAGAAGTCTAACTAAACTACTCGTATAAAATTTTAACGTATAGTAACTATTGCAATCACAATCAAACACGTTGTGATCATGTATGTTTTCAATAAAATAAATGCAAACGAACAAATTGTTAATACTTAATATAAAGTCTGATGTCAAATTATGACGACATTTTGAAATATTTTGGCAACTGGCAACACCACATAATTTGATGACTTTTGCTCCTTAGATATGTTATCAATGTTAGACTTTTAATGTTTAATAATAATAATAGCTGAAATCAACATATACTTCTCAAGATTATAAATTGAATATGATCTCTGACTCGACATTTAATTTTGTATAAAAGAATAATGATTAGTTTACTAATGCTAATTAGATAAAATTTTAAGGACATCAAATTTTAAGCAACTCACTATAAGACTAATGCTAATGGACGTTGCCCTCCAACCACAACCCCATAAAAGCAATGCGTTGCCCCATTAGCCCACCCCAAAGCGACGTTGCTTGATGACCATTTCAATGTTTCGGCTGATTGAGTGACCGCAACATTTAACAAAGCAACTCCAATTTTTGTTACACTTTATATGTATATTTACGGGGTTGCTTTTGTTGTCACCACTAGCTAGTTATGTTTGGGGTGGAGTTGTGAAGAGAGAAAGCTGAGGTGGCGGGATTGCTTGGATGAAAAAGTGATCAACACTAGCATTAGTCTAAGATTTGGGACAAAAGCCAAAATGTCTTCCCTAAAAACCTAGGGACGAATATATTTTAACAAACTCTCAAAAATGTTTTACAATGCCGTTCAATGTTGGCGATATATTACTTATTTATTTAGAGTGGAAAAGTTAAATGGTGAGACTGATAGCTTGAAATATTCTCATATATGCTACAAAAGATCGATGAGGACTTATAGTGACAAGTATATCATCAACAACAGATCGGACAAGAAGAAAAAACAGACAGCTAAGACAATCCAATTGGTGGTAATATATAGTTACGTAATTAAGCATCCGGTTCGTGGGAAATTTGAATGTTCCGATTACTTCTTTGGTCTTTTCTTATATATCTCGACTCTGTACAATGGTGATATTAGTTATCAACCATAAAATCGAGTTTTACTGGCCAACATCAATTGCTTTCTTTACAAGTTTTCCTTGGTTATTCAGAGCTAACGTTTATATATTTAAAATCATTATATTGTAACCAACTTCTAACGTGCTAGTAGTATCCTGTGTGTCTTTTTCGTTAAATTAAAATCACTGTAAGGCTGGTGGTAACTGGTAACAGTGATCAACATCATCACTTTCAACTTAGCGTCACGCCAGCTTTTCTCTCCACAATCAACATCAACATCAACATAGTGTAATAAGACAACCAACATAACCGCCCAATTATACCCCACACACTTATACACAAATATACCCCATAGTACACTCACATATACACACAAAAATTATTTCCCACACTCCACACAACTCGGTCGTGCAGACGACCGAGTTCTAACTAAATGAAAGGGACAACGCGTCATGTTGGAGTGTTGGTAACAAGCAAGACGTGTGGTACAAGGGGGAAAACGCATCTCACCCTCCTTATTACCTCTATTCTAATATACAATCGTCCACACGTGTGATAAGAGTGTGTTAGAGTTTAGGCTATTTACGTTTCACCTAGCATCTACTAGATTCTAAGAAACGCAGACAACAATTTCACATGTGTTATATTATAGAATTCTCTGTAGTTATTATATTTTATTGATAGACTATTTATACTGTGTTGACGCATATGTCCGAACGGACTGAGTCTCTCGGTTGGCCGGACGGAGCAAGGACCTCCGGAGTAATCCGGAGGGCCCCAAGCCCGTCCGGCATATACAGGTTTAAAGCATGGGACAAGTGGCATCTCCTCTTGTACAGATGGCAGCTGCAGATGCCATCGCCGCCTCCCAGGATTTACGGGATATTTTCGGGGACATATCTCCTGAAAATCCGGCGCCGCCAGTACAGGTATCGAGGCTGAGTACTATAAATACTCAACTCACTTACTACTCTTGACTAGTGTGTTTTTTACCTGTATTTACTTCTCACTATATTTGATAGCCCTTTCGGAATACCAAATACTTACTCTCACACCGGAGGTGGGTCCTGGGATAACACCCGGGGCGAGCCTAACGTGTGCTGTTGTGTGCAGATACTCGGAGGACCTCCAATAGCCGAGGGGATCGGCATCCAAGCCTCCCGGAAGAACCCTAGCTGAGTTCAACCGGAAGGCCCTCTTTATTTGTCCGAAGTGATTGCAAGAAATTACTTCAACAAATTGGCCCCATCCGTGGGTCCAACTGCTCGATCTACCTACAGTTCGATATGGCTGGTCCCGCATCCCAAAAAAGGAAAACCATGGAAGCCGAGGAGGAATGGATGAATGTTCCGATCGGTTTTCCACCCATCCTTCCGGGAGATATGTCGGACGGACCGTTAATAGTTGAGGCCGAGGTGGAAGGCTACACAATCAGAAGGGTCTATGTAGACCAAGGCGCTTCGGTCGAGGTGATGTATGAACACTGTTTCGAGCATTTATGCCCTTCCATTAAGGCCAAGCTGAAAGAAACCGGCACACCGTTAATAGGATTCGCGGGAGAATCCATAAAGCCGTTGGGGAAGATCGAATTGGAAGTCTGTTTCGGAAGCCAAGGCTTGTCTCGTCGAACAATTATGAAGTTCGCCGTGATAAGGTCCCCTTCTCCATACAATATCATTCTAGGGCGCTCAGGTTTAAAGAAATTACGGGCCATCCCATCAACTATTCACTCAATGGTGAAATTCCCCACACCTAAAGGCATAGCGACCCTTACTACCCGGTCCGTAATTGTCTCAGAATGTCGCAAGCTAGAAGAGAAGCAAATGGCAAAAAAGGAAGTCAAAGAAGAACCCCGTGAGGCCGGACCGACAGAGGCGGTGGTTGGAAAAACGGAAGAAGTTATGGTACATCCGGCTTATCCGGATCAACTAGTCACGATAGAGGGAAACTTCTCCTCGGAATGCCAAAGACAGTTAATCACGCTACTCAAAAACAACCGGGATGTGTTTGCATGGGAACCATCCGATATGACGGGAGTTCCCCGTTGGATCATCGAGCACAAGCTAAATGTGAATATTCAGGACCACCCAGTGGCACAAAAGAAAAGAACCTACTCCGCCGAAAAGAATCAAGCCATAGCCAAGGAGGTGGAAGAATGGGTGAAGGCCGGAATAGTTCGGTCGGTACAGTACCCTACGTGGATCTCAAACCCGGTGTTGGTAAAGAAGTCCGACGGTAGTTGGCGAATGTGCATTGACTTCAAAAACCTCAACTCATCTTGCCGAAAGGATTATTACCCGCTACCTGATATTGATTGGAAAATAGAATCGGTTATGGGATTCAAGTACAAGTGCTTTTTGGATGCTTACAAGGGATACCACTAAGTACAGATGGCCAAGGAGGATGAGGAAAAAACAGCTTTCTATACCGAACACGGGACATACTGTTATACCAAAATTCCGTTCGGTTTAAAAAACGCTGGGGCCACATACCAGTGTTTAGTAGATTCGGCCTTTCGGTCACAGATAGGGAGAAACCTCGAGGCATATGTGGACGACATGGTCATAAAGAGCAAAACCGAAAAGGAGTTACTTGCCGATGTAGCGGAGACATTCGACAACCTCCGAAGGATTAACATGAAGCTAAACCCCAAGAAATGCTCTTTCGGGGTAGAGGAAGGAACGTTTCTTGGATATATGGTAACGTCCGAAGGAATAAGGGCAAATCCGAAGAAGACAAGGGCTATCGTGGACATGCAGTCCCTAAAGTCGCTCAAGGAAATGCAAAGCTTAAGTGGTAAGCTAGCAGCTCTGAACCGTTTCCTATCTAGGTCGGCAGAAAAAGCGCTCCCTTTCTTTGAGACGTTGAGGAACATCACGAAAGAAAACCAGGACGAGTACCGATGGACGAGTCAAGCAGAGGCAGCCTTCCAAGAGATGAAGAAGATGATTCTTGAGTTGCCTTATCTGGCAACGCCAAGGCCGAAGGAAGACCTATATGTATATCTCTCGGCATCGAAAGGGGCAATGAGCGGGGTATTGTTGGTAGAAAGAGAAGGGAAGCAGATCCCAATACATTATGTTAGCCGAACATTACACGAGGCCGAACAGAACTATGCCCCCATTGAGAAGTTAGCTCTAGCCCTACTACACATGGCCAGAAGGCTACGAAGATACTTCGAAGCCCATCCAATAAAATTCATCACCGACCAACCTATCAAGCAAATATTAAACAAGGCAGAAGCATCCGGGAGGATGGCCAAGTACACCGTGGAGTTAGGAGCCTACAATATCACTTACGTACCTCGGAGTGCCATTAAGGGACAAGTCCTCGTGGACTTCATAACGGAAATATCCGTGGAAGCATTGAGCCAAAGCATAAAAGAGGTGGGCAAGGAGATATGCAACATCTCCAACCAGGAACCATGGATACTGTATACTGATGGAGCCTCCAGCAAATCAGGCGCCGGAGCAGGCCTGGTACTGATTAGTCCGGATCAGACGGAATACACTTACGCCATCTGACTGAACTTCAAAAGCACCAACAACGAAGCAGAATACGAAGCTTTGCTAGCAGGGTTAAGAGTCGCTCGGAAAATGGAAATTCGAATGTTGGAAGTTAGAGTGGATTCCAATTTGGTAGCAAGTCAGATCAATGGGGAATTCGTAGCGACCAGGGATAACATGATAAAGTATTTAGCCAAAGCCAAGGAATACGTTGCATACTTTGATCAATTTAAAATCCGAAGCATCCCAAGGGCGCAGAACCAAAAAGCTGATATACTCAGCAAATTGGCGTCCATGGCTTTCGACCATCTGACAAAGAAAACCATGGTGGAAGTTTTAGAGAGGCCATCAACGGAGGAGGAGATAGTCAACGCAATTGTGGAAGAAGAGGGGGAAAACTGGATGACCCTGATCATTCGGTGCAAGCAAGAGGGCATCTGGCCGGAAGACCAAAACGAAGCTCGATCTCTTCGGATGAAAATAAACCAGTATACCATGGTAGACGATGTGCTTTTCAAAAAGTCCTATTTAGGTCCGATGCTAAGATGCGTTGGACCGCTTCAAGCCGATTATGTTATCCGGGAGGTGCATGAAGGAGCATGCGGAATGCACTCCGGGCCGCGATCCGTGGTGGCAAAGCTAATGCGGCAAGGGTATTACTGGCCCACCATGCACAGAGATACTAGGGAAGTGATTCGGAAGTGTGATTCTTGTCAAATACACGCGCCCGTTCCAAGGCTCCCCAAAACTGTTTTAACTTCAATAATGGCCCCTTGGCCCTTCTACCAATGGGGGATGGACGTTTTGGGTCCCCTACCAGAGGCCCCAGGAAAAATCAAATTCGTCATTGTGGCCATTGACTACTTCACCAAGTGGATAGAGGCCAAGCCGTTGGTCCGCACGACCGGGAAGGAAGTAAAGAAGTTCGTTTGGGAAAACATAGTATGCAGGTTCGGTCTGCCCAAGGTGATCGTGACGGACAATGGAAGCAATTTCATCCATGACCCTTTCAAAAGTTGGTGCGAACGACTGAACATAACTCTGGTAAACACGGCTGTGGCACACGCTCAGGCCAACGGATTGGTGGAAGGAGCGAACAAAAGTTTGATGAAAGGGTTCAAGTCGAGGCTCGGCAGGGAAAGAGCTGGATGGGTGGATGAGCTGCCGAACGTCCTATGGGCGCACCGCACATCACTAAAGACAAGCAACGGGGAAACACCATTCAGTCTTACTTATGGTAGCGAAGCGGTCATACCGGCGGAGATAGGGATGCCAACTTTTCGGACTATGAAGGTCAATGAAAAAGAAAATGACGAGGAGATCTTCCTGAATCTCGACCTCCTGTAGGAACGGAGGGAAATGGCTGCCATACGAGAGGCAAAGTACAAAAAGAAGATTGAACAATATTACAACCGAAGGGTCCATCTCGAATCGTTCAAGGTAAGTACGAAAATATATACACGCGTGAAATAAAAGATTTTTTGCTATGAACACCTAATTATTCCATTCCAGCTATAACTTGTTTTACTCTAACTAACGTGTGAAACGAAAAATCATTAACTGTGAAAGGTAGGTGATTTTGTATACCGAAGGAATGAGGCTAGCAGGGTGGAGAATCAAGGAAAGTTAGGGCCAAATTGGGAAGGGCCTTACCGAGTCGTGGAGGCATACCAGACTGGATCCTATAAATTGGAAACGATGGAAGAAAAGGAGGTGCCCCGAACTTGGCACGCTGTTAACCTTAGAAATGCTTTTTGTAAATGACTAAATATGTTTAATGTAAGCTTCCGAAAGGGGCTATTTGACTGATTTTAATGACAATCGCAGTTATTTCGGTTGTGGGGAAGCTTTTGTGTCACGTTTTGGACTTTTACATTATTCATTGTTTCTGAACATAATTAGAAAATGCCCCCCCCCCCCGAGAGGTTCACGCCCTCCGGGGAGTGTGTGGTCAATGTTCAAAGATGGTTGATACCCAGGAAAGGGGTTGCCATAATCCTGGCGGAAAGGCTGAACCATCTGTAATATTTCGAACATAAGTAGAAAGTGGTCCCTCCGAGAGGTTCGTGCCCTCCGGAGATCAGTGATCAATGTTCCTTGTTTCTGAACATAATTAGAAAATGGCCCCCCCGAGAGGTTCACGCCCTCCGGGGAGTGTGTGGTCAATGTTCAAAGATGGTTGATACCCAGGAAAGGGGTTGCCATAATCCTGGCGGAAAGGCTGAACCATCTGTAATATCTCGAACATAAGTAGAAAGTGTTCCCTCCGAGAGGTTCGTGCCCTCCGGAGATCAGTGATCAATGTTCCTTTTTTCTGAACATAATTAGAAAATGGCCCCCCCGAGAGGTTCACGCCCTCCGGGGAGTGTGTGGTCAATGTTCAAAGATGGTTGATACCCAGGAAAGGGGTTGCCACAATCATGGCGGAAAGGCTGAACTATCTGTATAATTTTGGACACGAGAGAAAAATGACCCCTCCGAGAGGTTCGTGCCCTCCGGAGATTTTGTGGTCAGTGTTCGGGAAGGAAAGGGTCATGCGACCAAAAGAAAAGGCAAGTCAGCAAAGAACACATGAAATAATACGAACGAAATATACATAAAATATCAACAGCTTACAATGAATCAAGCGGCATTACATCATTTTCAAACAGACAAAAAGAGCTAACAGTTGCGCAACCGATTGATCATTACATTTGCTCAAAAAGAAAAAATAATATTAACAGTTCATAAAGCAATCTAACGGTCTAGAGGCCTTGCAGTCAAAAGTTTCTAGGTCAAGACGAAGGGCTGCCAGAGGAATCATTGGGAGCAGGGTCAGGAAACAGATCCATTATCTCCGGAAGAGACCTATCCGCAGCATCACTAACTTTCAGTACATACGGATATTCCGCAGAAAAGAGACCATCATACAAAGGGTCAAGTTTCGCCTCAGCCTCCAGATCCAAATCATCCACCCCGGCCGCAATCTCGGCCACATCTTCCGGCTTGCGATCCACGGAGATAGCTTCTAAGAACCCAGACTGAGAGGACAAGCTGAAAGGCTCGGCCAAGCGCTGTTTATATTCGTGGCTATTCAGAAGCCGACGAACCATTTCCGGAAGGAATTCTTTTACAAGTTTGTGACGCTCGACTTCTGTCTGGCCTAGCTTGACAGCTATGTCCATCCTTTCCTTGTACAGTTCGGTGCCGGTCTCTTTCTCGGCAACAAGTTTGCCTTTAGCATCCTCCAACTCGACCTCCAAGGTTCTGACCCGTTCTTAGGAAGCTTTCCTCCCTTCATCCCTTGCCTTTTCCAACTGGGAGAGCCGATTTTTTAAGTCCGACTCCCTTACCATACAGCCCGCGTGCTCGTGTTTTAGCTGCCGAAGCTCCTCCGCCTCTTAAGCTGCGCTTTCACATTCCGCATGAGCACGGCGTAGCTGTTGATATTCTTTAAGGAGGACCTCATGCCGGCCCAGAATTTTCGCTTGAGCCGTCGCCCCTCGACCTAATAACACCCAGCCCCTTTGGATAGCCGCCGAATCACCCAAACTTTGAAAATGAATTTCTTCGCGAGGGGTGGGTAGGTTAGACATCAGATCCTTGCAGACGGCCGAGGTGTTCAAGCGGTCTCCCCTCTTGACTAACCACTCCGGAACGAACAGCGCTGCCGGATCACCTTCAGCCATGGCTTTAATTTTACCGCGACCAGAAGCGGCCACGGGAGCACCCCCTGAAAGAAACAAGGCGTCATAATCAAAGAAATAAAAAGAAATAAATAACACAAGATAAATAGTTGGACAGCTTACCGGCGTGGGAACTCCCTTCGGTAAAACCTGCCCCCTCCGGACGGAGCCCAATATCTTCTGGTCGAAGAGAACGGATGGGGGAAGGGTTTGGGATGACCTCAACATCTGGCGAATCAGACTCTGGATCCACCACGGGAGTCCTCGCCGTCCTCCTTCTCTTGACCACTCGGGTCACTCCGCCGCTCCCCTCACCATGTTCAGCACGCCTTTCGGCCTGCAAAGCTCGCCGGGTGGCGGCTTGCCTTTGTTTTCTAAGCTTTGCCGCAACAACCCGACTGTTGGCCCTCTCAACCTCCTCTTCCTCTACCGTCAGTTCGGGTATATCGGCATTCGACGCAGCCGGGAGAGTCACGAACAGCTCATGACGCTCCCCCTCACCATACTCATCACCTTTCACCATGGAAGTGTCCTGGTGGGCAGCAGGGTTGATCAAGTACTCGGACATTGGCACGACTACAAAAAGAGAAAGTGAAACGATTAAATACAAGTATATATGGCACGAATCGGCTAAAAGGAAAGGGTAGAAAGGCGTACCTCTGCCCTCGGCGTCCTCAAGAACGGCTCGAAATCCCGAATGCTCCCAATGAGAAGTTAGCCCCACAGCATGAAGAAAGCCTTTCGGAATCGGAATGAGATCGATTATATTGGCGGCTAGCTTCTCGGCATCCGCAATGGTAAACTCACCGTCCGGATAGGGATCCGAAATGTCAGAGTCGTGATGCCTCCAAGGCATAGCGAAAGGGATCGCCCACCTGTCTATCAGAAAAAAATCATTTTTCCAACCCTTCAACCCGGTTAGAATCTCTCGGAAACAAACCCACTTCCCCTTCCCACCTCGCTTCTCGAAGGAAAACCAGTGGCCCTGCTTGCTCAACTTATAGAAAGCCCGGAAGAGCGGAGTGGTGGGAACAACGTCCAAACTCCGACAATACACCTCGAAGAGTGTAACACGGTGTACGCCCAACGGAACCATTTGAGAGATGTGCACCTTAAAATACCTGATGATGCCCAGCAAAAAAGTAGAGAAGGGCACGCTAAGACCTCCCTCGTAAAAGTACTCCAGGTACAGGCCGATGACATCTCTCGGCAGCCGGTCCATCGTCATGTCCGGCGGGGGTAGTCTGGGATGCAGTTCCTCCGGTATGCCAGCGTCCTTCCTCACCATAAACAAATCTTCCTCACTCATTTGGGAGGTATATTTTCGAACGTCGAACTTAGGAAGATACCCTTCGACCTCTTGGGTGTCTTCTTCATAAACCGAAGAGGGAGAATTCAACATGATTAACCGGATGGCAAATGAAATCGTTCGGATATAATTAAGAGCGAGTCTCTCAGAAAATTTGTCAGAGCAAGAAAGTTACAAGTGGTAAAAAAAGAAATACCGCAGAAATGGCGCTATTTATAGGCGAAAAAGAAAAAATGAAACGACGTGCGTTGTCAGTGGGTGAGGTGGCACCCTCTCACTCGTACGATATACGCATGCGCACGTGTCGACATCTCAGAGCTCCAGTAAAAATGGCGGCGATCCTTAAAAAGAGGTAATAATGTTTTTTGGCGGTTTGCGCATGGGTCAACTCTCCGAATGTCGAGCGACCCAGTCCTTTCGGAACTAGTGAAATTGGACTTCAAGAATTCTCAAAGTATCACAACATCGGCAAAACCGATATTATGATACTGGGGGGACATGTTGACGCATATGTCCGAACGGACTGGGTCTCTTGGTTGGCCGGACGGAGCAAGGACCTCCGGAGTAATCTGGACGGCCCCAAGCCCGTCCGGGATATACAGGTTTAAAGCATGGGACAAGTGGCATCTCCTCTTGTACAGATGGTAGCTGCAGACGCCATCGCCGCCTCCCAGGATTTACGGGATATTGTCGGGGACATATCTCCTGAAAATCCGGCGCCGCCAGTACAGGTATCGAGGCTGAGTACTATAAATACTCAGCTCACTTACTACTCTTGACTAGTGTGTTTTTTACCTGTATTTACTTCTCACTATATTTGATAGCCCTTTCGGAATACCAAATACTTACTCTCACACCGGAGGTGGGTCCTGGGATAACACCCGGGGCGAGCCTAACGTGTGCTGTTGTGTGCAGATACCCGGAGGACCTCCAATAGCCGAGGGGATCGGCATGCAAGCCTCCCGGAAGAACCCTAGCTGAGTTCAACCGGAAGGCCCTCTTTATTTGTCCGAAGTGATTGCAAGAAATTACTTCAACATACTGCACATAACACAACGCCCTAATGGACCTGAGCCCACAAACCGGGCTTGGAATATATTCATCCGCTAATATTCCCTCGCGATTCGAGCGGCGAATTCGCGAAAGCTCGAATTATAGAATAAAAAGATAATTACTAAAAAAAAACCAAGGTAAAGATAGTTATCTTGGTAAAGAATCAACACTTAGATAACAGCCAATTGCAAAACATAAACATAATCCGAAAAAGTTAACTTTCTCTTGGCGAATTTCGAGACTTATAACGGTGCATGACGACGCATTCGACCGATGAAGGCAAATATTCCGGTATGCTTTCTTCGGAATTTATCATGAGTCCACGGCCGCTGACGGTGTCAACTAAATCTAAGCGGTTTGAGAGTTATAAGCAAAACAGTCGTATGCATATTTTGAAGCAGTCGGCTTGTAATGGCACGTGAAGGCAGATCGAGGATACGGTTACGATTTTGGTATGCTTTTCTTTGGAATTTAATCACGAAGTCAGTGGCACTGACGGCGTTAGTTAACTCTTTACGGTTTAAAAGTTATGGTCGAAACTGTGGGTTGCAATTTTTCTTTCTTTCTACAGAAAATTGATAAATAGCGACGGCTAGGGTTTGACGGGGTGACATAGAGGTGGCTACTCATGGTGGCTGACACGTCCAAGAATCAAACGTAAAGCTCTAATACCATGCTAAATGATTGAATTCCTCGTAAGTATTTTATTGATAGACTATATATAATGCACATAACACAAAACCTTAATGAACCGAGCCTACAAATCAAGCTTGGGCCATATTCATCCGCTAACCCGTTTTGTGGGCTCTGGTCATATTCATCCGCTAATAACATGCTCTCCCCATGAACATCATATGCATTTCGTAGTCCGCAAAGAATGAAAATGGAAAACTAAGACGATTCAAAAATGTTCAACATTTCATATTTTCAAGCACTAGACCATACAGATACTTTAGGATCTATAATTTGCATTCGCTCCGTATGACCATCATATCGTGCATTGTGGAAGTGTAAAGAAAACTAAGATACTACGAAAATGTCATAAAACTGGATATATATCAAGACATGATTTAGTGATTTGGTATTTATAACTTATAAGCATAAGATAGCATCTCTTAATCTATAGTTCATATAAAGCTTAAATAAAATATCTATAAAGATACACAGAGCCAAATATTATAACAATATTGTTGTTTAAACCTGTAAAAGTTTTGCATGAGTCACACTATTGTAGAAGCATTGTATTTGTATCCTTAATTTTACATTCGGATGCTGTCTAGTTTTTTTTAACTCTTTGGTAATTATTTCCCAGCTACTTTCTTACTGGTTTTTATCAACTCCATGACTGTTCAACAAAACAATGTGTTACTAGTTGCTGTCAAATTTTGGATATAAATTTTTACCCAAAATAATAATAATAATAATAATAAATAAAAAAAAAAAAAAAAAAAAAAAAAAAAAAAAAAAAAACTTTTTTTACATTTTATCTAGTGATTTTTTTCCCTAATCAATAATAAATTAACTGAACTTGTAAATTAAACAAGTCTATGATTTCATATTCATTAGGAAAATAGATGACACAGACTATATAGACAACAAGGTTTTAACCTTTAATTTTAAATAGATAAGCCTGTTTGATTAATTGGAAGAGAGCGAGCCAAATTATTATTAATAAACAAGTTTAACATTCTTTTGGAGCGAAGCATGTGAACCAATCAACGTTGTCGGTTATGAACGTTTTACAAAACCAAAATCTACTTATAGTTTTTCATACTGTGAGGAATACCAATGATACCCAAACAGCTTTTAATTATGTTTCGTATTGGAGTTTTATAATTTTGACATTCTTTGGAAGTTTGTATCTTTCGAATCGAGATGCATCTACTTTGTCAGATAACTTTGCGCAACTTTATTACGTGGCTTTACATGTCCTATGCATTTTTCATTAGAACATCAAATTTTATTAGCAACAAACTAGCAAGGAGCAAGAGAAAGGATACAAAGACTTCAACAAGCTAACTTAGGATCGATAATCATCGGTCAATAGTATTTGTAAACAGATGAACTGCAAATTTTACATGTCCCATCAGATGGTTCCTATTGGCCTAAATTCCTTCAGCATAGCTACGTTCTAAATTTGAATTACCCAATTTTTTATATTTTTTTGAATTCACTTAGCTTTATCTTTAGAAGTAATGTGCAGCTTGTATATAAACAGGGATTTCTGTCAATCGCACGCTTTATTAGGAACAGATTTCTAGTATTTGCTTGAACGTGCAACAATTAGCAGAATCCCATGCAAGGAAACTCGCCTAAGGTGAAACGGCTCATGGTTAAAAAAAACTTATGAGGAGAGGCATATGCAAATTTTTTTCTTTCTGATTTCTGAACGACATTTTACTACTAAACTAGTAAAGAGCTGGATACAAGCTACAGCAAGATCAAATGATTATAGAAGAATTGATTAGAATCCATTCCAACTAAATGGGTTCAACATTCCTAGTTTCCTACTATTGTTGATACAAAAGTTGGGCGTTCCTTGTTTGGATTCTTGTTCCCGTATCAATTGGATCTTAATGCTTGAGACCTGCGCACTAAGAGAACAAAAAACACCGTTAGACTTATCGTGGGATTGTCTCCCACGATTATCCTCCGGCGTGAGAGTAAGTAATCGGTTTTAGGGTTTTAATGAAGAGTTAGGGTTATGATATGATACCTTTAATAAGAGCCGAGATGCCCTTTATATATACACGAAATCCTTGTTGGTTTCGTGTTCCTTACTCTTCGGCGTATCCCTCCTTATTCGGTCCATTGATCCTTATCCCGTAAATAAGAGATCCTATATCAAGGCCAATAATAGATTTCGGATTTGGGCCGTTGTAAGCCCAAATCTTTATCGTGATAGCCCACGCGTGATGGGCTTGAGTATTGATCGGGTTCGTGACCCGAGTGCGGACTATACGTCATCAACTATGAATGTCGATTGAGGTCCTGAGGCACATGCATAAGGCATGAGAAAGGTTCATCGCGCTGCAAGAATAAAGTTTTGACCTTTTTTTATTATTTGAATGTGGGCTTTTGGATCATGGGCTTATCATCAAATTATGATTTAAACAAGAAACCCTTAAAAATTAAGCCTTGTGTATCTCTACTTCGATATCTTTCATTCTCGGTCCCCAACACCAGAAGCCTACACAACTTCATATGTTTCATCTATTAACTTACGTTCTCTTTGTTTTCCAATGAAGTACGCAATGTGTTAGTATTGTATGACATTGCAATATATCCAAGCATGCAAAATATGTCGAACACTATGAATGCATTATGCATGTATTGCATGCAATAGGTCCAAAAATTTAGCATGTGAATGAATCCAAAGACAGCGTTCACGGGAACGGAACTAGAGCTAAAAATGATCGGGTGCACAATTTTTTTGAAAACTAGTATAAGAAGAAAAAAAAAATTAACAAAAAATACTATTTTCAGTTAAAATGATTGAATTAAGTGAAAACTAGTTTTCACCTATTGATGGACTAACTAAACAATAACTAGAAACATAATGTATTGGGACTTGAGTGCTTTTTTACGAAAATTAGCAATACGAAACAAAATTATATCGGGTTCTGTGACACCGCGGGACCCCCTATTTCCTGAGCGTTCAAACTGATATGTGTATGTAATTTGTAATGTGTATTTCTTCATCATTTCGCTCTCACATTCATGAGGCGCACACTTGAGTATGCGCCTTGTGCATACGTAGGCCCCGTGAGCCCATTGGTGCCGCCTTAAGCCTTTAAATACTGTCCCAAGTTTTTGGTTGAGGGACTAAATCAATATCAAAGAACATTTAGGGATCAAACCACATTTTCTGTGGAAGTATACAGCTAGTTCTAAGATATAACCCATCTTTTATACCTTTCATGGGGAAACAAATACACCCTGTTTTAAAACGGGTCTCCGAAAAAAGGACCCTGTTTGACCATTCCACTCCATCCATTATAGAGTATAAAATCATCATATTTTGATCTTAAATATTACTGTTTTGTTTAGTAATTACTCTACCTCCACAAATTATTCAGCTTTTGACCTCTCGAACCATTCAAGTAAATATGAATGAAGCACATCTCAGAGCTGCAACATCACTAAGTATCCCTGCATCACCACCACTTTTAGTCACCTTTAAAATCACTTGTCTGACCTGATATCCCTTTGATACCATCACGATGTTCTGCCAACACCAAAAGAAAACACACAGAGGTTAATAGATACTGGACCTATTTTTACAACGTAAACAAAACACCAGTATCAGTCATCACATATTGTTGACATTCAAAAGTCAAAACAATTGATAGGTAACCCTCTAGTTGTGTTTAAGCCAATTAAACACCAATAAAAACATATAATTAACTAGTTTGCTAGTTCAGAGTATCAGAGGTTAAATAACCATCACTTAGCATCAGAATCCCGCTTGTGCAGGCCCGTCAATTCCTTTGTTTTGGTCTAGCAATCGTACTCTGCAGGCAGAGTATTTCACCCATCGAGCTACTGAATTATGTCAAACTAACAGCATTACTATAGAAACATAATACTGCTTCATTATACTATTTTCACAACCTATACAGAATACCCTAACTTTCAATGACAATCCTAAATACACACATAAACCTATACATGAATATATATTATATACGCACATAAATAAATAAATTAAAACTTAAAACCTATCAGTTTAATAAAATTGATAATTAGATGGAGCGGCGACAACAGAGGAAGGAACGGTGTGATTGCATAAAAGAAGAGAAGATTGGGTTTTATTCCAACACAAAAATGAAGTAACTTGCGCAAGTAATCAGTCAATTATGATTTACAATAATGATTGATTATATATCAAAACCTTTAAATGTTCAGAAATGAAGTAACCAAATTATATAGCACATGGGCAATTAGATCGACAAAACCACTAGTGGATCCCCCTTTTCAACCACAAACGTCTTGACAATCTTGTTGCAAGATGTTACGATTTCCACTTGGTATGTCCCCTCAAATCCTCTAAATGCAAACTGGCTTTGTTGATCGATATGACCATCAGCATTAGAAAGCCATTCTTTTTTAAGCTCAATAAACCTAGTCCCAGCTTCATTTATCTCCCCGTCTGCATTCACCAGATGAGAATTCTCTCTGCTCATGAACAACTCCCAAAATCCCCAGAGCATTATGCCTTCAACAGCTGGATGAGCATAAGCCTCCCGCATCATTACCTCCAAATCATCAGCCCTCACGTACTCGTTGGTGGAAGAAACATCAAGTTCGGTGAACCAGATTAGAAGCCCAAGGACTCCCAGTTTGTCAAGAGCACTACTCACAATGGTACCCACTGGACAGTCGATATGTCCTTGAATCCCAATCCCACCTACAACTCCTGCACCAACTTGTTCTTGTAAATCAAGAATTTGCTCAATGTATCTCTCCGGAGACGATCTTGTATCACATCCATCTTCGACATGATAGTCGTTCACAAATAAAATGGTTGATGGGTCTAACTGTTTTGCTGTTTTAAACATATTAGCTCTTGTGTCTTTACCTAACCGGTCTTGGTAAAAAGAACCGTGAAGCATTTCATTGTTTACATCATAATGCTTAAACCTTCCTTTGTATCGGTTCATAAGACCTTTCAAACGATTTTCTATAGCGATGGCTAAATCATTTCTACCAAGATTTTTAACCCAGTTTTGAATTGTGTCTTCAACATCCCAGAAGATGCAATGCCCACGAGCCTTAATGTTGTTATCGTCACAAAACTTGAGAAGCTCGTCCGCGTCCTTATAGTTAAGTTTGCGTCGCTCTGGTTCTGTCCAGTACCACTTGAGCTCATTTCCGAATACAGCCCAGTTGAAATGTTTCAAGAAAAAAGCAACAAAATCTTCATTGTCGATATTTGATCGGCTTATGCAGGATCCGACTGGGAAACTGTTTTGTAATTGTTTGATTATCACCTTTGCTCCATGCAAACTACTCAAGTTGGAGCTTAAGAATTTCAGAGTGATGTCACATTTACGAATCTGTAAAATGAAATGCAGGTTTTTATTTATTCAAAATGATTGTAATGATAAATGCAGAGATTAAATCGATTAAGCGGTTACCTTATCAGTTTGCTCCTTTAATTGCTTAAATCTTGAGCAGCGATCAACAGCAAAGATTCTAAACCCAGCAACCATGAAATTGACTCCTGGAGATGGACCTTGAATGTAAACCATTACTTTGCCAGGTTGCTTTTCGATCCTAAAAGACCCACAAATTTCATGCCACATGTCATCGTTAATCTCTATTTGCCCACCATTCACCCATTGGTCATCCACTCCAATAGCCACGCTTACATTCTGTGGACCACAACCAGAAGACCCTAGTCGAACCCACGCTGATACCTGGTAAGTGACAAAGAGTTTGACCTTGTCTGTAATTATCTGCGCAGGACCCATCCAGGTATGACTACGGTTGGTGGCATGAATGCAGCGACCACTTAGTGTGTCTCTAGCTGCATTCGGTACCAGATGAGGTGAACCATTTCTAACAACACCCAACCCACAGTTTCCTAGAGGAAACCACCCATTTGTTCCATCATGAAAATTGCTATTTGTGAGAATATTAACACCATAATCTGCATTCTGAAGATTATAATCCACCTTGTAAGAATTTTTTAAATCCTGTTGTAATTAGAAATCACCTCTAGTTCTAAAATACGAATCACATACTTTTATAGCATATCAAAAAGTAACGAGAAAAAAAAAAAAAAAAAAAAAAAGAACAAGTCTGCTATCACATGGGCACCCAGTTAGCAGTTTAGTCAAATTTTGGGCAAAAAATAACTAGCATTAGCATAGTAAAATCATAGTATTTACCAAACCGCTAGAATAAAACCATCATAATCAAACTGATAGTTAAAACCATGTCATAAATTATATTGAAAATTGAGATTATGCCTAATAGTGAAGAGAATCTCTAGTTCGAAATGGAGACAAGATACAGCAACTAGTTTATGCTGAAGATGCAACAAAAGAAGAAATCACAAAGTTATAATGAACCAACCTGAATAGGTGGAGGTGAACAAAGGATTTTTTCCGCATGCTTAACCACAAAACCATTAACAAGAATATCAACACCGGGAGGTGGACCTTCTAAATATATAACTATCTTTGATGACGAGGGACCATTTAAAAGAAATTTTCCTTGCAATTCTACCCACTCCTGATCTGTTGCGTGCACCCTTCAAGAAGGACGAAACAGCAAAATTAGTTCAAACAAGCACAGTGAGTACCACAAAGAGAATCCCGCGTATACAGATAGAAACAAGATGCATACTTGGAAATGCCTATGTATTGTTCACGGGAATCCGGTGTCTGAACCCATAAGGTAGCTTGAATATCAGCAGCACTTGTAACATTATCACCAAAGATTCTCACTGTCGCAATAACATTGTAAGCAACCTTTCGCTCAACTCTCCCACTAATATCTTGTTGAATACCATTCCAGCTTTGTGTGCGTTGTGTTGCCGATGCAAAAACATTTCCATACTTGGGTCGGATAAAGGAGTCATAAACCGCACCAATCTTGCATCCTCTTCCAGACCACTTATTAATGCCATCCTCAAAGTTGGGATTCAATGTGATGTTTGCGTCGTCGGCAGATATACATTTTTCAATTGTACCCTATAATTTACTTTTCTGCTATTATTTGTGGAAATGTACAGTTCTTATATTCAAAGAACAAGTAACTGAAAACTGAACTTACTTGTGAAGTAGCACAGGAGACTAGCACAGATTCTACAAGAAGATCTACACCAGGATCAGGCCCTTCTATGTAAAAAACAACTCTGTCAGGCTTATCATCCGACAACTTAAATGTACCCTCCAATTTTTCCCACTTGTCTTTTGAAACAGATGTCCTGCAATTATGATTATTTAGTATTCTGTACTACATATTACTGAAAAATGAGAAAGGCATTGATTAATAGTACCTTGTGATGAACATATACTTGGTTTCAGATCCGTGGTATTCAAGTTTTATAGTCGCAACAACATTATGATGATGATGATGATGAAGATGCGGGCCAGAAACTCCAACACGGGCAGAAAGTGTGTAAGTTAAACCTGGTGAAACTCTGTTAGTGATATCTTGTTCCAAGCCTTGCCAACATTGTTTCCTATTTGAAATGATGGCATAACGATTGGATGAGGAGGTCCCAGGAACCACAAAGCCATCACAGCAATTTGTGTACCACGGATCCATACCGTTAGAGAAATCATGATTTTGTATGATATTGTTAGACATGAGGCTGCTGCTGCTCGGACTAATCTGGATATGACAAAGCAAATACACAAAATTGAAAGTTTAGTATATGAACACAGTTCGGGTTAACCTGTAAAGTTCGTTCAAAAGCAAGCTGTGATTTTTTGAAAGGCAATTACTCGCACACACTAATTTATAGCCCTATCGTTGCCTGGTTGGTGCCTTTGTGAGGCAATTTTGGTTGTTTATAGTTAACAACCAAGGATTTAATGAGATATTCAGCATGGTTGAGCATTTTTAGACATTAAACTACTGAAAATAACAAGAAACGGAAACGTACAGATCTTGTTAACATATTTAAACATCTGTTGTTATTTTACGAGCCCAGTATTTTAATTTCATCAACGGGCTTTTATTACTACACACACAACAAATAAGTAAATAAGTTTGATAAATGGGTCAACCAATCAACTAGTATACAATATGACATATGAAGAATTGATGGCTCAGCAAGAATTTGGTGAACCGTCTCTTTCTTTTCTTGTCACTTTTTAAACATTTGATCTTCACAGGGAGTCTGGGTAGACAACTTTTTTAGCATATTGGGTGTTGACTGTTTGGGTAAAGCTATGGTTTAACCTTTAACCACAATATTACTATTTGACCACTGAATGTAGGAAATGGAATAACACTACCAGTCTACCACAAACAGGCCCTTAAAGCCTGGTTTTCTTTTTTTTTTTTTTTTTTTTTTAAAGGCTCTATTAAAAATATCATACTATATGTTCAGCTATTAAATCAAAATCTCAGGAGAAAAATGACCCGGATTTTGATAATTCCACATTTTCATCCATGATCAGAAATCATTATTGACATATTTTCATCTTAGAGTGTACCTTTTGTTTTAGAAGAATTGCTTCTGCTAACCGCAACTTATTCAGCTACTGAGTACTGACCCTCAACCATTCAGGTGAATATGAAGTAAAACTGCGACACTAATACATATCCTCCCGTCACTTCCATATCCACTCTTTTAGCTGTCTTTACAATCACTTGTCTGACGTGATCTCTATCTAATAGCTTCACAGCATTACTTTCCCCTTCAACTTGGCTTTCTATTTCTTCACAAGCATCCCCAAACCAGATTACTAAACTTCCACCACAATGATCTGCCAAAACAAACAGAAGAATAAACATTAAGAACAGGTTGATAGACACTGGACCAATTTCTACAACTCTAAACAAAACAATAAAAACGAAAAACTTGAAAAACTGGTTGAAATGTCCAATGGTGGTCTTATTAGTTCAAGTCATAGTGAATTTGCTTCTCCAGTGGTTTTAATTTAGAAGAAGGATGGCACCTGGAGATTCTGTGCACCATTTCACATTTAAAGATAAAGTCGCTATTCCTATTGCGGAAGAACTGATAGATGAGTTGTATCGGAGTAATGTGTTCTCTAAACTAGATCCTAGACGTGGTTACCACCAAATCGCGATGACAGATTTGACATTGGTAAAACTGCTTTACGAACTCATGAAGGACTTGTGAATTTGTGGTAATGCTTTTAAGTTATTAAATGCACCTGCTTCTTTCAGACCCTTATGGATACTGTTTTCAAACCTTTCCTTAATAAGTTCGTTAAAGCATTTTTATGACATTATGGTATAATGTCAGCATTGGAGGAGCATTTACGCCACCTAGAGACTTCATTACAAACACTAAGGTCTCATACTTTGTTTGCTAGGTTTATTGAGTGCTCTTTTGGTAGTGATTATGTGGAATGTTTGGGGCATGTTATTAGTGGCAAAGAAGCACAAGCTGATAGTGAAATAAAATAGAGGCGGGTTTATGTGGTTGACTGGTCACTATAGAAGATTTGTGATGGACTATGGTAAATGTTGAAAACCCTTATCCAACCTCCTCAAAAGGGTAGCTTTTCTTGGGATTCAGTGGCAGGCGACTCTTTTCAAGAACTCAAAGAAAAAATGACACAAACCCCTGTTTTGGCTTTACCTAATTTTAAAGATCCCTTGGTGATTGAAACTGATGCTTCAGGAGTAGTATTAAGGGCTGTTTTGATTCGACATAAACACCCTGTGGCTTTCTTTAGTAAAATGTTGGGTCCAAAACAATCACAATTGTCTACTTCTGGGAAAGAACTAACGGTCATATTAGAGGTGGAAAGAGTAGTTTATGAGTAAACCCTCTATTATTAAAACTGACCATGAGTGCCAAAGGGCTTCTAGCCCAGAGGTATCTGGGTGTATTGCTAAGGTTTTCCTCCCCAACGGGTAGAGGGTTCAAGTCCTACATGGGACATAGGTATAGTTTAGGGGTGTGTGTCTCTTTTCCTTTAAAAAAAACTGACAATGAGTCTTTTAGTACATCTTGAGCGAAAAGAATGATATGCTACAATACAGAAATGGTGAGTAAACATATGAGGCTTCAGTATTCTGTTAAGTATCGAAACAGTAGTGAAAACCAAGTCGCTGATGCACAGTTGTGAAAACCAATTACACTGAGTTCCGTCCGTTATTTCTAGTACTAGTTCTGATTGAACTCACAGAGTGTTGTTGCTGATGGCAAGCTTCAAGCCTTAATAGACAGTATCAAAATAACCTAGTCTCGCAAGAAAATATCAGTTCAGAGAAGGCAAAGTTACAAGAAAAGGGAAAGTAATGGTTGGTAATGACACGAGAATGGCTCAAGTATTGTATTGGAAAAAAATGCAGGCTAAGATTGGAACCTTCATCAAGGAATGACGATAGTGTCAACTAGGGAATTATGGAAATACGATACTTTTGCTTATATAGGTTTGTTTACAACCATTAGAGATTCCTTATAGGTTTTAGACTGTCATTTCTATAGGTTTTGTTCAAGGATGCCTAAGTCAAATGGTTATTCTGGAGATGATGGATAAACTTATCAAATAAAAAATGGGCATTTTTCGGCTTTGAAACTTCCCCAAACTCCAGTCAATGTTGTTAAAGTGTTTATGGATAATAATGCCAAATTGTATGGTGTGCCTGCAAAGATCATTTCTGACACGGATCCTATTATCTTTAGTATCTTTAGAAAGAGTTGTTTAAAGTTCATCAAAATTTCTTGGCACACTCAACTGCTTATCACCCTCAAAGCGATGGACCAAACAGAGGTGCTCAATAGGTATATAGAGGCATATTTGAGATGCTATACCAGTGATAAACCTACTACTTCGGCTGACTGCCATTGGCTCAGTACTAGAACAACACTACTCCTCGTTCCAGGTTACAACCATCTCCTTATCAAATCTGGTATGGTCAATTGCTTCCAATATACATCCATTATCAACCTAAGGGTTCTGCTAATCACCTTTTAAAAGCTTGGGAGAAAGGCGTTTTCATATTGGTGATTGGGTATTTCTAAAGCATCAACCTTATAAACAAACATTGTGTCAACAAGAGAATTTTCCATAAACTGGCAGCAAAATATTACGGCCTACAAATTGCAGCTTCGTATGGGTTCTAAGATTCATAACGTTTTCAATGTGTCATTGCTTAAGAAAAGCTAGGGACAACATAGTGTTTGTGGCTCCTAATCTCAAGTGAAGCGTAAAGGCGCATTCCAAGTTATTTTTCTAAATGTTCTAGATAAAAAAGAATGTTGAATACTAAGTAACATTTAATTAAAAAAAAATGTTACACACAATAGGATAGATAAAAGTTTATGAATTCAAACGCAAAAGAAAAAGTTTGATTCATTTTAATAGTATAAATATATGCACTGCAATTCATCGTTAGTTTAGATTGAGAAAATACACTTGATCTTGTTATATAAATTTTCATCATCAGTGAAAATCATAACTTTGAATTTAGAATCCTACATACATAAAATTCAACTAAGAAGACCTAACATTTCATTGAAAAAAACGATAATTAGAACTCACCATAAGGATGTAAAGAAGATGAATGGCATGCGATCGGGTGTGTATGTGATTGAGTTGAAAGCTGGTGCCGACCCGGTACTTTAATTTGAAAGCAGTAGCTTCCTGCTTGTTTTTTTTACAAAATTTGCTTTCACTTTTATTTGTTTTTCACGACTATAAAAAATGAATTATTATTATTTTTTTTTTGTTATTATTTTTTTTTTGCAAAATGAATTATTATTTTTTTTTTATTATTTTTTTTTGCAAAGGTGAAAATATATATATTGATCTCCAAAGATTTACATCATAAGATAGAAAATAAGATGTGGACATCTCCCAAATCTAATACAAACTGAAATATACACAAGAAACTTCTTTTCTAATCATACACTTTATCTCAATTCACCTTTTAATGCATCTACAATCTAGCTACATTTCCACTTATCCATTCTACCAAGTCACTCATCCTGCCACCACAGTAGGCACCCATAACCCATCCATGGGGGGCTCTGTCAAACAACCTACATTTCCATCTCAATGGAAGGCTTCAGTTATTTAGAAACACTCTCCGTCCATGATGACCAACCATTACCTCATGTGATGGTGTATTGAGAGGACCAAGAATGTTCATCTTGCACACCTCTCTATTCCTCTCATCATACACCATCCTCCTAGACCATTTACCCTTCACAATGGGGACCCTACTTTATGATACATTCATACCAGTTAGGCCTCCTACTTAGCCATGCTTGACTGTCCAATTCCTTCCCAAGGCCAAATTGAACAATCAAGATGTTACCATAGGTACAGTCATACCAGTTAGAACTCCAAAATACAAGGTATCACTCCATTGTAATGGTCTAAATATAAGAGCAGTAGTATTTAAGGAATGATTGCACAACACATTGAAATCAACTGTTATACCAAACACTCCTTTATGCAGGCCACTGATAACCCACACAAACAGGATCTAATGCAGACACAGTTTTTAGGCTTTCTGCATAACCACATTTCACTGTGAGGATACTTGTTTAACTGCTTGAGTGTCTTTGACAGTTAATCCCATAAGTCTTAGCAAAAAAAATGAATTTAAGTTCTAACAAGGGGTTTTTTGTGTTTCTATTTCTACATAACTCATTTTATTTTGTGTTCAGTGAAAACATGTACTTTTTGAGATTTACTGAAATATGTAACTTACTTTGTTAAATTATTTCACATATGTTTAGTTAAATGAACAAACATAACTAAAAATCCTGTTCATTCATTTATGTTCGTTAACGTCTGATTATGCGTTCGTTAACGTCCGTTTATGTTCATTCATTTAATTTGTGTATGGTATCTTTTAATTATATACTTTTAAAATTGGTTTAATTAAATAAAAGAACACTTATAAAACACAATATTATGTATAACTTAATAAACTTTATGTTTGTTTTTTCTACGTTCATCTAGTTCGTCCGTTTATTTTCGTTTAGTGTCTTAATAAACAAACATTAACAACTCGTTGTCTTAATAAACGAACATGAGCAAGAAAACTTGTTCGTTTAAACGTTCGTGTCTGTTTATTTGTCCGGTTAAAATTAAACGCAAGAACTTGAACAAGCCTCCGTTCGGGTTCGTCTAGTTCGTTTACAACCCTGGCTAAAATACTTTCAAATTGTGAACAACCTCGCTAAATTCCCATGTGAATTGACTAAAATGTCCTAGAGTTCTTCCTCCTTTCATTTTGTTCTTAAATTTCATTTTGAGAAAAAAATCATTATTGTCAAGACTTCAACTTGTTTAGCCAGATTTTAATTCAACCCGTTAAAAAGACAAAAACACTATTCGCCTAACAAACACATTTACCTTAAACCACTACAATATAATTACTAGTATAAATTTTGGCCAAAAAACCCTCGGTTTGATCTATTGTTTCAAAAAAAATCATCAATTTGCGAGAAATTCTTATATACCACTTCTTCATATTCCGAATGAGGATAATTTATAAAAGAAATAGCAATGTCTAAAAATGCTTCATGTACTATCCGTCAATACTGACTATTCTTCGTTTACCTTTGATTCCTCGCATTCTTCCAAATGTTGACTCATTTCAGATGTCATTATACATAACAATTTAAGTCTTTTCACGTTAAGAGACTTGAACGCCCTTTGTCTTCTACACCAGCCATTAACACCATTGTGGGCACCGCCGCCACAACGTCGACTTGAGAATGCCTACACCACCCACACTTTTGACCGGCTACACACATTCTTCAGCGACCGGCAATCAACAATCAATTGCAGGGCTGAGCAAAATCAACCGGAAACCGACCCGATATGACAAAACGACCCGAACCGGGTCGAACCGAACCAAACCGACCTTATTCGGTTCGGTTTTTTGTTTTGTATAATTATTTTGGTTTTACTCGGTTCTGTTCGATTTCGATAGGTATTACTCGGTTTTTGTTTTACCCTTAATCAGTTTTAATGTTGGGTCAGGTTTGGTCGGTTCGGGTCGGGTTTGACCCGTTCCTCGACCCTAATTGTTGCATAGTGTTACATCATTGAATTATAAAAAATAACAAAAGTCTTGATATAACATGAAGAAGTAGATGAAGTCTATGAAATGATCAAATTCCTCTTAACAAACTAGTTAAATCAAAACATCAATGAAGATTTTTTATTTTTTTTTGAACAGACAATGAAGATTAATTTTTAGCTTTTCACATAATGCTGATCCGTATTTTACATGTAAATTTCAACAAATAGAAACCTAAAACAAAACTCAAATGGTTAACGCAACTTCACAGTAACCAAGAAGATACAAAAACTTTACTCGGGCCCAAACCATTCCACGAGTTCACCACACCACCCATTAACCCAATCAACGGCCACAACACCCCCACATCACCACCTGAAACAAAACAAAACAAATAAATAAAATCAAACACGCTCCCATTTTCATATTTTCATCTCATTTCCCATCCTCAACAATGGCAACCACCTTAATCAGACGAGCTATAACCCGTATCCAAACACCCCTTCCCACCCTCACCATCCTCCGCCACCACGCCTCAGAACCCCAAACCAAACACTCCACTCCCACCTCCACCTCCACCTCATCACCCTCCCTCAAAACCTTCCAAATCTACAGATGGAACCCTGACTCACCCTCAAAACCAGACCTCAAATCCTACCAAATCGATCTCAAAAACTGCGGCCCAATGGTCCTAGACGCGCTAATCAAGATCAAAAACGAAATTGACCCTACCCTGACTTTCCGCAGATCATGCCGTGAAGGGATATGCGGATCATGTGCGATGAATATCGACGGGTGTAACGGCCTGGCCTGTTTGACGAAAATAACGGAGGAGAAGGAGAGTATGATTACGCCTTTGCCGCATATGTTTGTTATAAAGGATTTGGTAGTGGATATGACTAATTTTTATAATCAGTATAAGAGTATCGAACCGTGGTTGAAAAGGAAGGGGAAAGTGGGAGGGGAGGATGGGAAGGAGGTTTATCAGAGTAAGAAGGATCGGGAGAAGCTGGATGGGATGTATGAGTGTATTTTGTGCGCGTGTTGTAGTACGTCTTGTCCGAGTTATTGGTGGAATCCGGAGAGTTATTTAGGTCCCGCTGCGCTGCTTCATGCTAATCGGTATATAGTTTTTTGTTTGTTTTGTATAATTGGTGTATTTGGTTTATGTTGTTAGTTTGAATTAGTTTACTGATAAACAATGTATATACTTAGCAAACCGTGTAATTTATAGTAAAACAAATCTAGAGGGAGAGGTGCTGAATTGAGCTAATTACAGAGGAATATATTAACACGCTCGACTTAGCATGGATTATAGTACTTTTTGGGGACAGTTATACGGTTTGCTAGGTTGCTTCATGCTAATCGGTATTATATATTTTCATTTGTTTTATGTATTTGGTGTGTTTGGTTTAACTGAAATGCATGTTTAATTAGGTTAATGATATATATGGTGTTTGTTTAAGCTTATGGCTATGTTTGGCGCACGAGCTTATCAGAGCTTATCGTAGCATGAACTTATTTTTTTAGAAAAATAAGCTACCATTGAAAATAAGTCTCGTTTGGCTGACACGGCTTGAAGGAGCTTGTTAAAAAAATAAGCTACTAAATGAAATGCTAGTTGTACTAGCATGTAAAAAAAAGCTCCAGCCACCTACCACCAGCTCCAGCAACCCGCTCTAGCGATCCGCTCCAGCTCCTACTTGTGCCAAACATACCCTATATGCGGGCTTATTGGCTTATTTGATTTCAACTTGTATTTCATACGCCCCAATTTTCTGGCTTATTTTGAGACTTACGGGTTTATATAAGCTTACTATGATATAACAAGCTTATATGAGGCCATGAGTCTCAAAATAAGCCAGAAAATTGAGGCTTATGAAATATAAGCCGAAATAAAATAAGCTCATAAGCCCACATATAAGCTTAAACAAACACCATAATAGATAAGTCTACGGAGTGCTCTTCGCCACGAATAGAAAATGGACGGGTACATTGACTAGTAAAACAAATTGAGAGGGAGAAGTGCTAAAATGAGTGTATTACTGAGGGATATACAAACACGCGCTCCTTAGCATAGGTTAGCATTGATTATAGTACTTTTTGGGGCACAGTTACACGGTTTGCTAGGTTGCTTTGACTGAAACTTCAATTTTAAAAATTTAGTTAGTTTTTGAACAAGTGTTTTTGGTCATAGTGATCCGCGTCATGCTAATTGGTATGATTTTTGTTAATCTATGGTTAATTGAAACTTTGGATATAAAGTAAACCAGGGTTTTTTGTGGTACCCCATGTTGTGTGAGAAGCTCCCCAACCAAATGGTTGTGGGTTCAAGTCCTGCTTAGGACAGGTGAGAATGTGAGATAGATTTGTGGTATGAATGTTGTGAGATAGTTAAAATTGCCGTTCTAAAAAAAACAGGGTTTTTTTTGTAGTTTTATTTGATATGCTGTTTATATCCAACAAGAATGACGATAAACAAAAAACACGTGATGTAGATGGATGATACACTGGCTCAGTCAGTCAATCTTGTCATCGCAGAAATATGCTGCAACAGTTTAGGGATGTAGTTTAGGATCATTTTATTACTAAATATTTCGCAACAATTTTACTTGATAATTGCAATCAGACTCTAATTGCAATCAATTTATTTACCTTTTTTGTCACATAAAGCTGATGTCTCAAGCCAGTTGGACTAGGACTAGGATCAGAACTTTTGATTCCAGAACCTTGTGTCAGAAATCATCATTTTAAGCTACTTAGGTGGACATTTAGCTTGGGGAGAAACCTAGAATGCTGATAGTTCTTCTGAAAAATGAAATGCACCTTTTGAGAAATTAATTATAGGTACTCTAGACATCAAGAGGGGTATACAAGAGTGGTTTCAGGTGATTGAACTCTAATTAGTTGATTTTATTATCTTCAATTAGGTTAGTGTTACGATATAGGGGTCTATATTCTAAGGAGTGGCTATTCACAAGTGTTGAAATTGATTAACAAATAGTGAAACTAAACAACAAGTTGTCTTTCACCACTCGGGGATGGCCAAATGGTAAAAAACTTGTTACCGTCATCATTAAATTGTGAAAGGTCACAAATTCAGTTCTTGTTTGGTGCTAACAACACTGAAGGGGCCGCACCAACGTTTTCAAAAGGGGAGGATTTTACATGGTTTGATTATGTGTGGCAGTGGGCTCAAACCCTGTGAATTAGTCGGCTAAAAGGTCGGAAACCATGTTTACCCAAAAAGAAAAACAATAAGTTGCCTTTGTTTAGTGAATTACGTACGACAAACGTATCAACTGCAGGAATGCAAGACATTTTTATTAGCTTGAATTAGGTTAGGGTCTATGGTTGCATTAAGGATATATGTAAGTCGCTGTATGTGCTTGGGCTTTATGTCCTATAGTTATAATTGAATATGTGGTCAGTGGCATGTATAGTTTATGGATGTTGATATATGGAAGGTGTTTTCTGTTAAGCTCATATGGATAGTTAACTTGGGGTGATTCCTAGAGTCTTGGCGGTTCTTGTGCAAAAAGAAAGCCACCTTTTTTATGAAAAAAATTTGAACCTAGGTCACATATGAGCTGCTGGCTTATCAAAACATAAGCTTTCAACTGATATTTGATAAGTTGTTTATAGTGAACACAAACATATACCTATCATACGCTGGTTCAGCTAGTATGATGAATGTTATATGGGATCAGGTTAGTGTTTTGCAATGTAGGGAGCTGTTTCTAAAGACTATTATCTTGAATTAGGTTGGGGCATATACATCTCGGAACATGCTACTGAAATACGTTGCAACAGATTTCTGACAATGTTAGGCAGACTCCAAAATTCTACAGTTTTCTGCTGATATCGTGTCACCTTGGTTACACGAATGCTTTATTTGTTCTTCATGCTATCAACTCGTTTTTTCATATCAGTATGCATACTTTCTGGATTGCGATATGATATAGCTGATGCTGTATGTTAGTTGAACTAGGATCGGTACTTGTTTCAGAACATTGTGTCAAAAAATACGGTGTTAAGCTACGTGGGTGGATGTTTTGCGTGGGGTAATAAGGTGATTCCTAAGAGTCTTGGTGGCTCTTCTGCAAAATAAATCTACTCTATAAAGAAATTGATCCTAGGCTCTCGGTTTTCTGGTCATTAGTAATATAGTATAGGCCATGCAGGAGTCATTAGCTTATAAAAATTAAAGCTTTCAACTGAGGAATAAGTGGTTTACATTTGGGCATATGATGTGCGGTATTAGAAAAAGTTATGATATGAAATTTTGAGTCCCCTTACAAGTTTTTAGAAATAGCTTGCTAATACAATTTTTTGATGCTATAAATTTGAAGCTGCGTTATTAATTTTGTTTGATGAGTGGCTACTTAAAGAATAAAAATAAAAGCGGAATTTTGTTCAGTCGATCCTTTTTTGCCTCTGATGCACCCTTTTTTGCCTCTGATGTACGTGGCCTAACTAGTATTCCCCTGGCCATTTAGGGCTCTTCCATGGCCTTCCCAAGATGTTTAACCAGCGGGGTTCAAACCTGAGGTGTCTTCTAAGACCTTCATGCTGCTTTACCACTAGGCACCTTGGAGATGGTTATGTATGAGTTAGCTATGTTGTTAATCTCGCCGAGATCTCGCCGAGATCTCGGATATCGCCCCTAGAAATAATCTCGGATCAAAATATCGCCCCCAAATCTCGGATCCGATAATATCGGCGAGATTTGCCGATATTTTCCCGATATTTTGAAATCGGCGATATTTTGAAATCGGCGATAATCTCGGATCCGGTGTTTTTTTGCAGCCCAATTAACATAATAGCAGCAAATCGGCCAAATTAGGCGGTCAATGCCGGCGAATGCCGGTCAAACTTCAGATCTAAGCCAATTAAAGAGAAAATAAGTGGTGGTTGTGTTTATAATGATGGTCAACGCCAACGAATTGACGGTCAACGCCGGCGAATGGACCAGAGAGAGGGTGAAGGGGTGGCTGTGCTATTTTAAAGTGTGGCTGCTGGAACTTTGTTGTAGTGTTTTAGGGTTTAAATGGCTGTGTTATTTTAAAGTGAGGCTGGAACTTTTTTTGTTTTAGTGTTTTAGGGTTTAAAGTTTAAACTTTTTAACATTTAACCCCTCTATCTTTAACTATTTTATATTTAGTCTCTAAATCTTATAAATTTTACTCAAAAAGTTTAAAATAAGTTTGTGTATTTAAACATTTGACCCCCTCTATCTTTTGAATGGCTACTGATTTGAATGGCTACTGATATATATATATATATATATATATATATATATATATATTATATATATATATATATATATATATATATATATATATATATATATATATATATATATATATTCCGATATCTAAAAACCGATATCTCACCGATATCTCACCGCGAAAACCGCTATTTCAAATATCGGACCTTGAACGATACGAGATTTTTGGCGAGATTAACAATATAGTGAGTATTTATAAACTGGTGTGCTTGGTTAGGGGTGTTAAGGGATAAGGAATAACAAAGATAATGATTAATGGTGGTTGGTTTGCTATAATGCAATGGACCATTACCCACTACTAAGCAATCCACCATTCCCCACCATTTTGAGATTAATGACCCTATAATGCTTGAATTTTCATTTTTTTCTACCTTCCTTAATTTTCTACCCTACTCTTCCACATTATAACTTCTCGCATCCATATAATCCCTTAATTCGTATCTTTAATTTTGGTCCACTGAATTTTCTTTAATTCTTTCAACCAAGCATCATCAATTATAATGGTAATAGTCATTATACTCCTTAGTGTTCCCATTACTATTCCTTTTCCCATTACTTAATACGAAACCAAGCACCCCCGAGCTTTCCACTGATGGTTCGGATTTAAAGATCCTAATTCATATCGTGATACTGTGGTTCCTTCCATGTTCATACATAAGACATCACATATTGGATCAGTCGTGGTTTTCATTTATGACTGCATTCATAGGAATATGTAGAATACATTTGACATTGTGTATCATTATATTCCTTAGTGTTCCCATTACTATTCCTTTTCTCATTACTTAATACGAAACCAAGCACCCCCGAGCATTCCACTGATGGTTCGGATTTAAAGATCCTAATTCATATCGTGATACTGTGGTTCCTTCCATGTTCATACATAAGACATCGCATATTGGATCAGTTGTGGTTTTCATTTATGACTGCATTCATAGGAATATGCATAATACATTTGACATCCTGTATCATTATAAAGGTGGTTGTCGTCGTTCCTATCGACTGTTTTTGTTCTCTATGTACTCTGTAGCTTCTTGGTTGTTCTCTTTAATATATTTATTGCTTCTTCATTGTTGAAAATAAGATATATGAATCTTTTAGCACCTTTAGAGATCCTTAGCGGTGTCTTGCTAAGAAATCTCATCATGCCATAATTTAATATGGGCTTTGTTATGTTCATTTGATCTGTGGCGAATTCAGGAATTAAAAGTAACAGGGGTCCAACATAGTTGTAAAAAGTTGAAAGCCACAGGGTTGATCCCTTGTTCACTAAATTCGCCTTTAAGGTTGATGCTATGGTCGTTTGCAGTTACATATGGTATGAAAGCATCAACCTTTCAAGATGTATTGGTTTAGACTCTGGATTTGGGGAAATATTACATGTTATGTTTTGATTTGTATGTAGGCTTGTCCAAAAGATCATTAATATAAATAGGTGAGCTTGTGAGTCCCATTATAAACCCTACAGGTCGACTACTGGCAAGTTAGTTATGATACATAGCCAGGGACATACATACGGCTATGATAGCATATTTAACGAGCTTAGACATCATCCCACATCTAATATTAAGCTGCTGTGATGATTTCTTTTGCATATAGTATTTCATTTCTGCCTTCTACCTCCATTGTATTTAATCTAACAAGGGTGATGATTGTTTTTAATCAGGTGGATCATGGACAGTCGTGATGAATATACAAAGGAGCGCCTAGATGCTGTAAATGATGAATTCAAGTTATATCGCTGCCATACCATATTGAATTGTGCTCGTGCATGCCCCAAGGGGTTGAACCCTGGGAAACAAATCCAGAACATAAAGAGCCTACAAGCCTAAGTGCTCTCTTTTCAGATTACTTTCATAGGGAAATTGATGATTTTCATGTCTCATCCCTGCTTCATTTAAGACTATGTTAGAACACCTTTGTAGACCATTTTGTTCATAATAATTGGTGGATGGTTGTATCTCGCCAATACTTATGTTTTTATGCTATGAATCTTGTGTTAATATCATTGTCTTGTTTGTCAAGTGGGATTCAGTTTGGGAACGAATCTGAATATAGCTAAAAGATGGACTATAATTAAGGTTGTCGTTGTCCTTGGCAAATGGGTGTAGGGGTGCCACAAAAAGCTGACCTTTTAATAATAATTCGGCTTTGGGTCAACCTGATTGATCTGGTTAAGGTTCATTTTTTATAATTTATCCTTAAACATATAATATTTGCCAATTTTTTTCCTCATATTACTCGGTCCCGATTTGACCTAACTAGAGGCCTGCCAACCCGAAATCTTAATAGGGTCGGGTTTGGGTACGTGATTTCTAACCTCGAGTTGAATAGACACGATACGATTTGACACGAACATGACTGACACCCCTAAATGGGTGTGGCTTGTGTCACATGGACGGACAATAAGGTTTGCTTTCCTGATGTATTAAGGAGTTGTTTGTTACAAGGGTTTTGATTCAAAGTATTGGAATAGGGGTGAAGAACATTGCCTGTTTTACACATATGAGGTTTGAATAGTCGTATATACCCTTATATTATATTATAGATTTCACAAGCCCTAGATTTCATAAGCCCTTACAAGCCTAGTGGGTTTTCCATTTTTACTTGCAACACATTATTATATGTATTATTTTTGTCTGACAATGTAACAAATGAAAGATCATTTTATATTCAGAACTAAACTTTTAATAATAATTTTATTAGATAAATATAACTTTTCTCTCAAGAACTTACACAAAATCCAAATCTTATAGTACCAAATCCAACTCCAACCCCTTTAGAGCACAAGGTGCAGTGAGCACCCCATGCCTCTTCATTTGGTGCCCATCGGTACCACATCACTTTAACAAACCTCCACAACTAACCCACCCCCCCTAGCAACTAATTACAACTTACTCATTTGGGCCCACCACT
The DNA here is from genome assembly GCA_021014915.2 of Artemisia tridentata subsp. tridentata. Classification (NCBI taxonomy): domain Eukaryota; kingdom Viridiplantae; phylum Streptophyta; class Magnoliopsida; order Asterales; family Asteraceae; genus Artemisia; species Artemisia tridentata. Next base: position 217,163,309 of record CP139504.1, read on the forward strand.
TACAACTTTATTTTTTTATTTAAATATCCAAATAAACTAAATTCATTTCATTTAAATAATAAAAATAAATTTTTTTTCTAAAGTTACAAAATAATTATTAAAACAAAAAAAAAAAAAAAAAAAAAAAAAAAAAAAAAAAAAAAAAAAAAAAAAAAAAAAAAAATCTGGAAACACAAAAAAAAAATTGAGTTTCAAGATTTTTAAAAAGATTTTTCTAAAGCTACAAGGCCGAACTCCTGAACTCCATATGACTATTCGTAGACCACATATTTAAACTCTAAAACACTGTTCTTCTTCCTTCTCCTTCCAACCACCTGGAGAGAGAAAAAAAAAAAAAAAAAAAAAAAAAAAAAAAAAAAAAAAAAAAAAACAATCTACAAACACAAACTACAAACCTACAAACACAAACACAAACAAAAACACCAAAAAAGAGAGAGAAAAAAAAAAAAAGGTTTCCACTGACAACAAAGTACAACCAATGCTTCGTCGGCGAGGCACCTAATGGCGAAAAAAAAACGAAGCATTGTGGTGTGGTGAAGAGGCATGGCAAACTGCCATGCTGGACTGGCGAGGGATGAAATGAACTGCACCTTGTGCTCTTATAAATCAAATGGACCCTAAATTTTACCAACTCAAACAATCAATGGGTTGGGCAAGTTGGTTTTCAACTTAAGGTCTCAGGGTTTAAAAATCTTTTACTGCAGTTATTATTATTATTATTATTATTATTATTATTATTATTATTATTATTATTATTATTATTATTATTATTATTATTATTATTATTTTATGACAATGTTACTTTTTTTATGCACTTGTTGAGTGAAAGCTCTACCAAGTTTGAGTATTTGTGGCGGTGGACATGGACCTAGTAAATTTACTCGGTTAAAAGCTGCAGAACACATTGTTTTAGCAAAGTCGAAGAACACAGTTACCATAAAAATAAAAATAAAATAAAATAAATAAAAACTTGTGGTTACTATTTTTTTTCTTTGAAAAATTGTAGTTGCCATTCAACGAGTTACTTTAGTGAGCGAAGAGACATCTTCGTAGATTCAAACGTAAGATATAATTTTTCTAAAGTTCTTCAAAAAATACCTTTGTTTTCAAATATGGAACAACTTATTCAGTTTTATGAAGGTTAAAATTTATCATTGTTACAAATGAATGTCTCCGTATATTTCTTTTGAAAAAAATTAAGAGTCCGTTTGGTTTATAATTGAGGTTGTATTTGGAGTTAGATTTGGCATGGAATTTGGATTTGAGGTAGGATTAAGAAAGATAAATTATATTTATTTAAATATATTTTATAAATAAAATAAAAAAGATTATTTAACTAGTAAAATAAAAAGAATATAAGGAGGATCCCACATAATGAGAGAAAATTGCAAGCTGCCTCACAAAAGTATATAAACCAAGGCAAAACTAACTAAAATTGCCATTTTTCAATTTTGATTTTATCTTTCATTCCTCATATTAAAAAAAAAAAGAAAAAAAAGAAACAAACAGATGACTATTGTCTTTTTAGTGCCAAACCCAATCCAAAGTGCCAAAACAAACAAAAAACCCCTAAACCTTTCCGAGCTATGAACATGCATCGATATTTGATATCATTTTGATTATTAAAATAAGACACAATGTTCTATAATTTCTTGCAAATAACCAACTATATTTTGGGTGTATCATAAAGTCAAGGAATCAATGTTAAGCCATCTTTTAATAATAAAGAAACTCCGATTTTGAGAAAATAGAGGTTTCTATTAACCAATAAGAAGACTTGATTTTGCAATTGAGCATTTTTATTCGTCAATTGAAAAGTCAAAGTTGGTGAACGCTTGATTCTAATAAAATTTTTGAAAAAACATATGTGTTAAAAGTGTGAAAAAACTTTAAAAAACAGGGAGGGACCATGTTGCAAAAAAACCATCAGCACGACATGCCTAGTATACGAACTTGATAACTTTTAGATTTGCATGGTTTCCAAAGTCGAATGTGACACGAACCCAAATTCCATCTTATAAATACTCTTCATTCGGCACCTACACAAGCTTGCAAAAAATCCTTATTCTTCCGAACATCTTATTCTTTTCGTTATGGTTTTATTTTTGTTGATGCAAATAATGTTCTAAAAACGTTATTTATATCTTTCGATTACTTCACGTTTTGAGGATGACAAAATGTGAAATCACGTTACATTAAAATTAACGTAAACAAGTTTTTAATCGGAAGATCCCGTTTCCACGCAAATCACTCTAGAACAAACTTACAACTAGACAAATGATCAAAGAAGTGATTTTGGGTTTTAAGACTTCACATTTTAATGTGACAAAACATTTTTTAAAAAATATACATGACAAATTATTTTTGAATAATTAAGAAATGTTTTAATGGAAAAATAAGTTTAAAATTCATAACAACTATTTTCCCCCCTAAAATCAGCTCCAAACTTCCCCAAATAAGTTTTCACCAGAAAAGACAAAATTTGGAGCGTCTTTGTCTGGGACGGCTCCACGGTTCCACTAAATTTAGTGGAGCCGTCCACCTGTAACGTTCAGATTTTCTCTGCCTATAAATACCAACCCACTTTACAGATTTTAGGCACCCTGTAACACCCCGACCCGACAAGGGTAGAGATATCACAAATACATGGTTTCATATCAGATAAACATAGTATCCATGAATAAAATAGCGGAAGTCAAATACATAATCCCACAATAAGTCAACATGACTTATATCCAAAATGAAAGGAAATAAAAGAAGTACATAAGTTCAATGCCTAAACAATGGCAACATAACGTCTAAGGAAATCATGTGATAGATAAGCTATAAAGAACAAGCTCCACTCAGGTGCACTCAACCCCAAAGCCATGCCCAGCTCCTAGCTTAAATACCTGCCGTGTGGAAAGAAAACACGGCTGAGCTACACGAGCTCAGTGAACAGATATAACGGTAACAAGCAGTAGGATAAGAAATAATAATAACAGTATGAATAAATAAAGTTAAGCATCAATGTGAAGTAGCAAGAATGAAAGATGAAGAGTAAAGGTGTAGGAAAACAGTAATCCTCTACGAGCCCAGTATCAGTAATTCAGTAACAGTAATCATGTAACCATATAATCATATAGAGGGGAGACCTCTCAGTAAACCAGTAATTATGAGGGGAGTCCTCAATCAATAAATGGAGTGATCAGCTCCCAGTATGTGAAAGACGTGTATCGCACACACCATCAGTCACCAGAAATAATATATATCATGTAACAGGTCAGGTCAGGTCAAGTCTAGGATGCATCCATACGCCCCAGGTGGCCAGAATCTGCCTCTACGTAAATCATAATCATAACAGGGACGGGATAGGTCATCACTCTCCTACCCTAGAGTCATGCCATCGGTGCATCGACTGACATGGACATGAAACCCTCATGCCTAGTGAGTGGCTCGTAGTATCAAACTGTGGGTTAAGGTCAGGTATCATGTATCATGTATCAGGTGTCATGCATCAGGAATCAGTATCATGTATCAGGTGTCAGGATTATGTATCAGGTATCATCAAGAATCAGTATCATGTACTAGGTATCAGGTTCAAGTATCGGGTGTTAGGTTCAAGTATTAGGTGTCAGGTTCAAGTATCAGGTGTTAGGTTCAAGTATCGGGTGTTAGGTTCAAGTATCAGGTGTCAGGTGGACCAGGTCATGATTTATATCAGGGTATAAGGCATGGTTTAGAACAAAGGATCAGGACAGGAGTTCAAACAAGGGTTCAAGTTGAATGGTTCATATAAAATATTTCAAAGTTCAAGTCAGGGTTTATAGTAAGGTTCATGACAATTCATTATAAGAAGACAGGCAAGGTTCACAGAACAAGGAAACATAAAAAAAATGAACCAGAAGTCAGAAAGTGAGACGAAGGCACCTTACTAGAGAAGGGCAGAATATCTGTACCTTATTGCTGACAAAGGAAACACACTGAAATAAGATGATCAAGATCACAGGACTACTCTCTCTTCACACCTAGAGGAGTAAAGACATGATTACTAAAGATCCCATTTCCATATTAAGTAACTTTCTATTTTTAGCAGGTTTCCCTTTTTAGAAAGTTTCCTTATTTAGCAAGTTTCCAAAATTAGCAGATTTCTATAATGAGTAAGGTTTAAGTATTATGATTTAGTTAAGTCTTTAATTTAGTCTCATTATGGGATTAGGGTTGGTTTTAGCAAGTTGTAAAAGTTCAGGGTTAAACATGACAAGTTTACATAGTTTAGGGTTTTAATTGTAAATATCAAATTAAAGGTCTAGAATGAAAATATCATGATTTACTTATTTAAATACTCCATTTATTCAGAATTACATCTTTAGCCCCTTGAGTTCCATATTTTACACTTTAAACCCTTTATTTATAAAAGTTACAAAATAAACCCTAAAGGTTACATGATTTACAATTTAATTCAAATATTAATTCTAATTACACCACTAGTCCTTATATTAATTTAATTTCAGAATATACCCTTAAATGTCATGCATAGTACGATTTAATCCTTTAGTTTCTCATAATTACACATTTAGCCCCTATAATTATAAAACATATATATTAATTTGTAAATTCCAAATAATTACATATTAGCCCCCATAATTATCCAAACTTACACAAAACACTTTTAATATCATTATTTACTCAGTACAACCTCAACTTTCCAGAATTTACCTTTTTAGTCCCTCTAGTTTAATTAATTACAAATCATACCCTTTAATTACCATTAATTCATTATCTTGAAATATTTACACTTAGGACCCTCAAGTTATATTTTTCCCACATTGCAACAGTCCTAAATAGCATTTTAAAAATAGTCCACGAGTTTCAAAAGTTACAAAACACCCCCTTGACTTTTATATTTTAAATCGGTAACACATTAAATATACAAAATCAAACCCTAATTATTTTCAATCATCATGTAATAATTACCATATCATTTTAATACCATAAAAGTTTAGATTCAATTATATAAAACTTAATTCAATTGGTTTAGGGTTTTGTTCATACTTTCCCCTTTTATTTTAATTTAGCCGATTGTACACAAATTCACCAATAATAGTTTTAGGCTTCTAAAATTCGAATGGCCATTTTTGTGATGATATATGATGAATAAGGAAGCCACGAAAATTATAAAACTTGCCCAGAAAATTCGCATGAATGATTTAGAGAATTAAAACGATTTTAGGGTTTCGAATTCATTATTTACCACACGATCAATTTACAATGCATGGATGTGTTTTAGCATTTTTCTCACGTTATATAGGATTAGTATAAGCTCAGAAAAATACCAGATAATTTATAGGACGAGTGGATAGGGCGTTTTGAATTTGGACCTATCGGATCTAAAACTCGACACCAAAGAATTCACCACGATCACCACAGCCACTCCACGACCTTGTAATCATTTTTCACAGACCATACATGATGTGAGGGACGTGAGAAAAATAGAGAATGAATTTTACATTGGTCGAATTAATAAAAAAGAAATTATTACCTATCGAGTGAAATAGAAGAAGAAATTTCGACCACTTGCAATCCCGACCTCTATAATTCGAAAAGCTATTTTTCTAGGCTTTTTGAGAGCCTTAAGAACACAAGAAAAATGGTGCCTCACTTCCAGAAATTCGGATGGATGATTAGAGAATTATTTAGTGAATTAAGGTTTAATCGGTTTGGAGAAATTTTGGAGAAAATATGTGTGTGATAAAAATATGGTGTGTAGCCGATTCTTAGGGGGATAATGGACCTTAAATTCAGGATTTAGTCAATGGAAATTATTAGCAATCAATAATAATTTTAATGTCCTTAAATTCCTTTTAATTTCCTATTATAACTACATAACTTTTGAATTTAAATTATATTAGGCGCCCAAGGGTACTTTGGTAATTTTCATGGCTTGTATAAAAGTTAAATGAAATTGTTAAAATTATTTGGGATCATAACTTGTTCATTGTTAGAAGTTTGGAATTTATTTTGTACTTTACATATGTTTTATTTAGGTTTTAAATTCCCAGGGGCAATTTGGTCATTTTACATGTTATAGAATTTCAGGTATTACACACCCTTTCACACACAGAAACTTCTGAGTTTAAATCCCTCACACCATTTTCTTTTCTTGATCATTTAGTTTAGTTTTTCTTTTGTTCAAGAGTGATCCAATTATCCAACTTAGAGATCCTCTTCATTCCTCTTCAATAGCAAGAGAAGAACACAAAGTATCCAAGTTGATACAAGGTGTTGTCATTCCTCTTCAAGTGCCAGAGAAGAACTCAAGGTATCCAAGAAGATACAAGAGTTATAGTTGTTAGGTTGTTTGTAACATTTGTTACATACTTGATTGTATCATAGCATACATCAAGATCATTTTTCTTTTGTGAAAGTGTGAGTGAAGATCATTGTGATCTTATAAGAGATAGTGAACATCTCTTGAAGCCATTGGGCTTGTGTGATTGATCAAGAAGATCAAGGGTCATTAGGATAGTGTTAGTCAAGTGAGTGTTGATAATTGTGATCGTGTCGAGATCTTGGTGATCTCTTGAAGCCATTGGGCTTGAGTGTTTGATCAAGTGGATCGTGGTAGATTGGTGCTAGCTAAGATTAGCACTCGACATCTAGCTTAGTGTCGGAAATAGGATAAGCGACTTGTACAGTTTTCTCCGCCTTAAGGGAGGTTGTTGACATAGTGCTTGAAACTCTCGAGTGTGGTACTCGGGGAGTGGAGTAGGGCGAAGAGGTGCTTCGTAGCCGAACCACTATAAATCCTTTTGTCTCGGTTTGATCTTTCCAACTTTTCTCTTTACTTACTTTACTTATTATTAGTTAGTTTAGTGTATAGTTCATATTGGTGTTGATTGATTACACATAAGATTCGAATCAAGGTTTTTAATAAGTAAACTTTTAAGAAGATTTTAAAAGAACTTAAAAACCGGTAAAACTATTCAACCCCCCCGTCTAGTTTTCCACAATTGGTATCAGAAGCCACGTCAGTTAAGATTTTAAAGTATATTGTATTTTAAAACTTGAATCGATCAATAGATTCCGACAAATATCTAGAAGGGAAATCTATGCAAAGACCACCACTTTTCAAAACCGATTGTTTTATTTATTGGAAAACAAGATTCGAAACGTATGTGAAATCAAAAGACATTGATCTTTGGCATGTTATTACCGAGGGTGACTTTAAACCGATTAAAATGAATCCGGAAACTAAAAAGGATGAAATAGTTTCTTATGATAAACAAAGTGATAAACTTAAAAGAAAACTAGCCAAAAACAATGAGGCTAAAATGATGATTTACAATGCTTTGCCTAAAAAGGAATTTGAAAGAATTTTCATGTGTAATACGGCAAAAGACATTTGGAAAACTTTGTTAGTTACTCACCAAGGTAATAATCAAGTCAAAGAGAACAAGATTGATCTTCTTGTTCAACAATATGAACAATTTTCCATTTCGGAAGATGAGTTAATAGATAATGCTTTTGCTAGATTTAATATTATTATCACTAGTCTTAAAGCTCTTGATGAAGGTTACTCTAGCAAGAATTATGTTAGGAAGTTTCTTAGGGCTCTACATCCTAAATGGAGAGCAAAGGTCACCGCCATTGAAGAGTCAAAGGACTTGGCGACATTGTCACTCGATGAACTAATAGGAAACTTGAAAGTTCATGAGATGATAATCAAGAAAGACTTCGATATAGTTAAAGGCAAAGGAGAGAGAGTTAGATCTTTAGCATTAAAGGCCAAGAAGGAGTCTAGTGATGAGGAATGTTCGAGTTCCGATAGTGAAGATGAAGAATATGCATTAGGGGTTAGGGACTTTAAGAAGTTCTTTAGGAGAAGAGGTAGGTTCGTTAGGTAACCTCGTGATGAAAGGAAGACATCACAAAAGAACCGCGTTGAAAAGAAAGGGACAAGTGATAGGACATGCTTTAGATGCGGAGATCCTAATCATTTCATAGGAGAATGTCCCAAACCACCGAAATCCAACAACCAACAAGCTTTCATAGGACGCTCTTGGAGTGATAGCGGTGAAGAAGAAGAGAAGAAGCCCAACGATGAAACATGCCTAATGGCTCAAGCTTCTAATGAGGTACATTCCGACTCTTCTTACTATAGTGATGATAATTCGTCAATAGATGACACTAGGTTACATGACGAATACAATAAACTATGCGAGGTTAGCTCTAAGATTTTAGGTAGAAACACAAAACTAAAATTAAAATTGCAAGAACTTGAATTGCTAATTTTAGAACTAAAGGATCAAGTCAAAAGACTTGAGAAAAATAAAGAAGTAGACTTAGGATGTGGGTCATGCATAAGTCTTCAAGTAGAAAACGAAAAACTCAAAGAAAATGCTTTGAGAATCACTAAGTTCGAAGAAGGAACTAAAGCACTTAATGAGATGCTTGAAAACATTAGATATAATGAACATGACCGTACGGGTTTAGGATTTAAACCAAGTCACATAGTTGTAGATGGTACTAAAGTACCTATTGCTAGCATAGAGGAAGTCAAAAGCCTTTACAAATCCCCGTCAACTCCTGAACTTGGATTTGTAAAACCCGACACTAGGTCAACGACTCCTCCACCTAGAAAAATAAATTCACCCAAACCTCGGTCTAGAACTCCTCTACCGAGAGGTAACCTTAGAAGACAAAATCATCCAAGTGACTTTCCCGTAACTTGGAGTAACCGTCAATCTCAAAGTTACCTACCATGGGAAATGTGTCCTCCATTCTCACATCCTAAACAAATGCAACGAATGCGTAGGATGTTTAACTCTAACAACTTTGGACCCATGAGATATTGGGGACCAGATGTTTGAACTTCTGTTTTGCTAGATAAACATGGTTGTAAATAAATTTGAAGTCTAACAAATGGAGAATGATTTGTGATCAAACAAATCTTGTGACGCAAAAGTCAAGTCATGTCTCATGTGCCTAGCTTTCAACAAAGGTAGTCTAGTTTTCAAGTTTTAAGGGCAACACCTCAGGCTCAGGTACGCTTTCTTAAAACACCCTTTGTTTGTAGAAATGATAGACATATAGTGTAGTTAGAATCTAACTTAGTAGGCACTATCACAAAGAAACGAAATTCACATATCATCATGACTCAAATATTTGTCAAAGATTATCATGACAAACTCAACTTGTCCAGAAATGTACAATGATCGCTCAAAGATCATGCGTGACAAGTTTGAGATGAGCAATGATGAGTGAATCAAGTTTCTTCCCTAGCCCGTATATAATACCACCTGAAGAAAGTATCCCCATAAACTTAAGTATACTATATGTATAAGATACATAGCTTAGAAAATCTTAATTAACATTGACGCCCATATCCGCAAAAACGAATCTCACAAGAGACGATGAAGGTGAGTGTGCGGATATCACTAGGTTAGGGGCATAATAGGTAAATTGGTTTACCTAACGGCAAGTAGGCCCGTCATCATGTCTAGTTTCTGGCTTTGTGCCCACTTGTAAGAAGGATCCTAAAACTTCTTACCTTAAAGTGTTTGATGTATCTTCTGATGCATTAATGACACTATACACTTGATATTATGATATCTAAAGGGGATTGATGTACAAATTGTTGTCTATATCAACCATGATAATGCGGGAAAGAATGTGGAATGAAAAAGAGTGGAGTTTGCACCTTCATAGGTTGTTGCCTAACTTCTTGATTCTTCAAGAACAAACAACTCTTGTTATCTCCACAACCGAAGCCGAATACGTAAGCGCCGAAAAGGCATGACAACAAGCACTATGGATGAGACAAGCTCCAATCAAATGAGGCGTCCATCTCAACAACACTCCTGTGAAGAGTAACAGCCGAGATGCAAATAGACTTGACCGAGAACCTCGTGGTTTGCTCATGAACGAAGCTCATCAAAGTACGTCATCTCCTCCGTCACGACAATGTCCAAAAAGGAATCTTTTCTTTGGAAAAGTTTTCCCATAAGGACAACATCGTTGATATTCTAACCAACACATCCTTGACATCCCGCTCATGACTATTTGAATATTTCTTTGGAAGTATTGAAGTCATCCCTCATATCTCATCTCATGACTTTGTAAATGTTTCACTAGAAATATTAAAGTCATTTCTTGTGTCTCGTCTCATGACTTCTTAATTCATCCGTCTCATCCCACTCATGACTAGTTCAATATTTCACTGAAAATATTAAAGTCATCCCTTACGTCTTATCTCGTGACTTACTTAATATTAAGTCACTCATCTCGTCCTTCTAATGACAACTCAAATATTTCATTGGAAATATTGAAGTCATTCCCAACGTATCGCTTCATGACTTTTCAAGTCATCTCTTTTACTTCTCTCATGACTATTAGACATTTCACTTGAAATTCTAAGTCATTTCCCCACATCTCGTCACATGAATTTTGAATATTTCACTGGAAATATTAAGTCATTCCTTACGTCTTGCATCCCGACTAATTAAATATTTCATTTGAAATATTGTAGTCATTCTCCAAATCTCAACTCACGACTTTTACTTATTTCACGGGAAATACTGAAAGTCAATCCTATTTTCCTCTGATGACATCTTGGTTATTTCCTTGGAAATACTAAGGTCATTCCTTGTCCTCTCGCTTAATCATTTTCGTCAAAAAGTTTATTAGGTAAAAACTTTTTCCTCGCGTCAAAAAGTCTTACTAAATAAGTAAGATTAATCAGTCAAGAGTCGAAACAGAACAAAAATGGGCCTTACAGACCCACGGCTCCACTAAAGTGGCACGACACCACTAATGTTTAGTGGTACCGTGGTACCGTATATCTGAGAAAATGCCCGTTTTTCTTCCACTTTCCTCTGCACACTCATTTCAAACAAACAAACTCATTCCCTCCTGCTGTCACAAACCGAACCCACAACCAAAAACAATTTACACACTTGCTAATCAAGTTCAAGGCATTGAAATCAACAAATCCTAATCAATTCAACACAAATTGTAAGTCAATTATCTTTAATTTCTTTTCAATTTGAGTCTAGGGTTTGTTCATATGTATAAATTCGAATTGGGGATTTTCAATTTTTGATGAACTTTTGTGAAATTAAGACTAGGATTAGACAATGTAGTAATTACATGATTCTCTAAACCTAGGATTTTCATAAACCCACTTATATTGCATAATCTAGTCCGAATTTTCTTATTTAAATTGGATTAAGATTAATTGTTTTTAATGGAATCATGTCTAGGATGATTAAAAATGGATTAGGAATGATTAACTTTGAGGCTTTTCAATTTTTAGATTTTTGGCGCCACATTGAGCCTATTTCCAAACACCCCAATTTCATTGTTTTCGAAAAAGTTCACGAGTCTAGGATCATGAAACATTTTTTCGTGCATTGTTGATGCAAATTAAAAACGTTTTGGGCATGCATACATGAACTCTCAAATATGGATCGACCTACATAATTAATATGTATTATTCGACATATTTGATTGAGCAAAAGTGAAGTTAGGAGTGTTTGGGTAATCTCATTAGGTTTATTTTAGAGTCGAGATTACCGCACCTCCACATCATTTGCATTTAGGCACACACACACATTAAAGTTGTGATCACTAAAATGCAACAAGTTAACATATATAAAATTATATTTTTGTAGGTAACGATGCCTCGTAATGATTATCAAGATACCAAACCCTACATTCCCCGTCTTGTAGACGATCCAAACATCCCCATTGAACAAAAAGCATATCTTGCTAAAGTCCAAGATTGATATATACACGAAGGTCGTGTAGTCGATGCTCATTACGTTCTCTTGGATAACATCCAAGTTTGTTTCCCCACTATTGACTTTGATTGTTTATACAAAATAAACAATCAAATTTGTCCTCGTTTTGTCCTCGAGTTTTATAGTCGAGTTCGTACCTTCACTGATGTGGATGGTAATGTCTTCCTTGATTTTTGGATCCAAAACCAAAATATCATCCTGTCCGTCTCCGAGATTGGTGAAATTCTCGGTGTTCCTTCATATGGTCAGTGTGCATACACTGAAGACCATTCCCTTGAGTCTCTCTTCTACAATCTAGAAAATCAAGGTACTTATCGTACCGAACTCCCCGACCTCGAGTCCATCAAACGTGTCATCCAAACACCTAGAGTCGTCCACACGTATCAAAAACGTGATGGTTCCATTGTCCACCTTGACCCCAACCGCATCTACCTCAAAGAGCTTCTTCTCGACCTTAGAAGTTGGGAACTCCTTCTACGTGAAAACGTGTTGAGCCTTGCGGAAAACCGTGATCACGTCTCGGCGAGTCTCGCCCACATGCTCTATTGTCTTAGTATCGAGGAACTTTATAACCTCGCATACTACATGGTCAAACGGATGGCCAATATTCATAGTCGTTCCGATAAGCTCATGCCATATGGTATGTTGCTTACTCGTCTCTTCCATTGGGTCATGGAAAATTTCCCTGATCTCAATAATGTCGACTATGTCCTAGTCAATCCGGTCATGAAACCACTTGGTGGACCACAACATCGCACAAAGCAACGTAAGGACAAAGGGTCCAAACGTGGTTGTAAATCCACTTCTGATATCCCTCTTTCTTCTTCCTCCTTTGGTCATGAATCATCTTCTCAACCTATGGATGAGGACGATGATAAGGTGAACAAAGAAGGAACGTCTCATCCTCATACTCCCTCTCCCGACACCTTCCTTCGTAACCTTGACACATCATCGTTCACTCATACAACCGACCCTGACCAAATCAACTTAGCCACTGCAATGAGAAGGCAAACTACAATGTACAATCGACAAGTTTCAATGCATGAGCAAACAATTGAGGGGTTCAAGTCCATTGGCAAGGCGATCAAAGGGCTCGGGAACAAGATTAAAAAGTTGGGGAAGAGAAGAGATTAGATGGGATTAACTTAAGTAGTGTCACTAACTTAAGTATTATTAAGCTATTATAAATAAGGTCATGGCAATGTCCACTTGACATAAACTAACTTGAAATGTCTTAACATTTCCTACTTGAAATTGGTTACTTTTATTAGTTAATCAATCTTGATATTTTATGAGCTTTGTTTAGTTCATAAATTTTTTATTGCATGCACTAGATGATAAAAATGCTTGGAATGATGCATGCTTGCTAGTTTCCTAAACTTAGAAGATTACATGATAATGTTAGTTGCTAGTCTAGACTAGTGTTAGGAAATTTATGTGATTTCTTCTTTAGTAGATTGAGGCTTTGAGATTTGCCGAAAATGGATTCCCCAGAATTTCTCTATTTAGGCAGCCTAGAATCTGCAGACCTGGAAAAAGGGTCAACTGGAGGCCACGGCTCCACTAAATAGGGGACGGCTCCACTAAATTTAGTGGTGTCGTGGTACCTTTAGTGGTACCGTGCCCTTGGAAGACGAAATTAACTATTCTCTTTCACTTTTTGACTCTCTTTTCCTGGAAATCTGCAAACATAACCTGATTGCGTGGTTTTGTAACCTTACAACAGGTTTTACCTCTCGAGGGATCTCAAGAGGCTTACAACCCCACCAGGCAGTGTACCTGACCGATGTAGTATAGTGTAGTGGTAAGTACGGGGGATTGATCGTTCTCCACAGGGAATAGTGTTCGTTAGGTATGAAAGGCTACTCTAATTAGGTCTAAGGGGTGAGGAAGATTCTTTTTATGTTTTTATAGTTTTTATGAAAGCAAGTAAAATCTCAGGTTTGAAGGAGTGGGCGGAATTAGTTGCTAGTCAACTAACCCAAAATTACTACGGATGCAAATAAAATAAAATAACAAAAATGAAATGTGGTGAGAAACTTATGTGTAGAGAAATGTGTTTACTTAGATTTCCTTACTCCCTAACTATCTTTTACCGGTTAATTAGTGTGTATTAGTAGCGTGGATGACGGGTGTATTCCTTAATACCATTCGTGGGGTGGCGTACTTACTTCCCCAACTCTACAAGCTCCTACTTCACTCCTATGTCGAGCCGGCTAGGAAGCTCCTAACATGGAATCACTAGAATTCGCTTGTGCATTAAATACAACCATAAAAACCTTTAGTACGCGTTTGGTTCATGTTTCTTAAGACGTTCAAGCAAGTTACCGAATAGGAAGTTAGCCAGTTTTCTTAAGCCTAACATAGATAAACAATCATCCAATACAACTAACAACACACTAACAACCAATAATCAATAGCTAGGTTTCATTAGATCTAAGCAAACACAAGATAAATTTAGCCTAACATGTTAAACAAAAGACAAGAATAAGATAGAATCAAACAACACATAGACATATTGAATGATTAATTGATAACTTATCTTTCAATGAAACATGGAAGATCTCAAGGCAAAAAGCCCTGAAAAAGTAGCTAAAATCGTCTTAGGGTTTTCTCCCAAAATTCCACACACTAAGCTCTCCCTAATGACAAAAAATTAGAAAACTATATATAGATTTTTGGATCTGACGGCGTCACCTTATGGAGTGTGACGCCGTCACCTCGCCGCTTTTAGGGTTCCCGGATGACCTTCTTGACGCCGTCCCTCTTTAGCTCTTCAAAAATCCATTCTGGCTTATCAAGGCGTGACGCCCTCGATCAAGTTAAAGCGTGACGCCGTCAGAATTCACATGCTATTTTCACTGGCTTATCATGAGTAAATTTCACGTCCAACTTTTCTTGCCAAAGCATGACGCCGTCTAGAGTAAATTTTGACGCCGTCAAGAGTAACTTTTAGCCGATTTTTGAGACTTTGCCGTTTTCTTCACTTTAATGCTCCAAAAACGTCCAAAATGCCTCCTTTTCCAGATTTCTCCTCAAAAGTACCTAAAATGACAAAAGGAACGATTTAGGGCAATATTTGATCAAATAAATACGATTTAAGGCTTAAATGACCCCTTAAAAGCGGTACACTTTTCGCTTCATCAAATACCCTTACACTTGAGATTTGCTTGTCCTCAAGCAAATGCGCTTTTATTCTAATCAAAATACAAGTTAGGGGTCATTTAATGCTAACATAAAAGTAATTACAACAAATAATCGTTCCACTTCAATCATAATAAGCACGGAGATTATAAACTAGCACCTCACAAGTAGTGTTTAGATACTCACATCTCTCAAGTGTCATCAAAATAAATCTCATAAATGAAAACGGATAATATCTCTCACTACCTGTCATAGCAAATAGATTACCATAGGCTTGGGAAAGGATCGAAAACCTCCTCCACTAGGCGTAAGCACCAAAGATAAACTATCAAAGAGGGCTTTTAAATGGGTTATAACTTTAGGTGTAGGGAAAAGGAAAACACGGTTTTGTTGGATAAAGGATATTTTACTGGTGGCGAGTTAAAAATCTTGATCAATTACATGTACTATACAATGTTGCTAAGCCAAGACTAGACTCGATCTTAAGCTAATGATAAAATAACAAAATAACAAAAATATAAAACAAACATAAAATGAAACGGGATGGTAGTCCGTATGTTTTTTCTATTTTTCATTTCTCATTTTTTTGTGTTTTTCTTGATTTTTTTTTTTTTTTTTTTTTTTTTTTTTTTTTTTTTTTGCATACACTTTTGCCCTACCATCCAAAATAATACATCATAGGGGCATTGCATCCCCCTTACACTTGAATTTTTACATAACTTTACAAATACTAATCTAATGACTCGAATTAAGATAATCGAAAAACTTGGAGTACTTTTTAAAATATTTAGCACATATGGGGGTAATAAATGATGTTCTTCCCCATTACTCCATTATACTAGTACTTTACCCATGAGTCCCAATCGTCCCAAAACAATATGTACAAGGATATGACTCGACTTAGCAACCATGTAATCAACTAGATAATTAACTTGGGTTTAAACAAATGTTGTCACAATAATGCACTAAAAATGAGTGCATACAAGGTAGGCTAAGGCGATTTGGGTGTACATTTTAGTGGGGTGTAACAAATTCTTCCTTTAAGTAAAATGCTTAAAGGTCGAAACGAAAAGATAGGCTCTGAGGGGTGTACTAGGGGTATCGTGTACTAAAAATGAGTACAACGCAAAGGGTGTGGGAGAATTACTTGACCAATGTAGCCAAAATAATTATAACAAAAACACAGGTGTAAAACAATGGGTTAATCCTAATGCCTCTTATCATGTAGTAAATCTAACTACACGAATGTAGTCTCACTTGTGGCCTTGGAATGGTCCTAACGCAAGTTCTAGAATCTAAGTGCTACCGGTACACACATCATAGCATAAATGCTTTTCCTACCAATTCTAGGGGCGAACCTCACATATTTGGGGGTGGAAAATTTTTTTAGTGGTACGGTTTTTGTGCTAGTTATATAACTCCTATCCATGAGACGCTTATTAGAACTAAAGTTTCACTCCTATATGTTGTAAAAAATTTTAAATTTGGCACTAAAATTACCTTAACAAGTATTTCTCTCAGTTTTATTACACATCTACTATTAAACAAACAAAAATCAAGCGCAATTGTATTTTCTAAAATCGTACTTTTACCTTCCCCTTACACTTAAGATGAACATTGTCCCCAATGTTCAAATAACAAGATGTAAAAGCAAAAAGTAAAAGAATGAAATCAAATACTCCCCTGATTCGCTCGGTGGATAATGAAATTACACGGTTAAATCTTCCTCCAAAGAGAATGTTGAAGCTCCATGACTAATGCATCGCCACAAGCTTGATTCCATAAACATCTCCTTGTCCAAAATAACCTGTTAAACCTGAGAAAACAAACACGAAAACCTGCATAACATCGGTGGGAAAAATCTATATATAAGGATATAATGCTTGTGGAATGATAATTTTGCAGATTCCTGGAGATTATAAGTTGGAGATTTTAATAAAAACTTTTCTAAAAACAAAACTTTCAAAAATTTCTGGAAATTAAATCTGACGCCGTCAGGTTATAACCCCTGACGCCGTCAGAAATGACCTGACAAAAATTTTCATTTTAAGTTTCCGAAAAATTTCTGGAAAAACCTTTATCTTACTTCCTGGAAATCCTGCAAAACATCATTATGACTCGATACAAGCATTTGACTCAAACGAATACGAATATGTATGCTAATTTATTATCATTATGATTCATGTTAATTGTGTTCTAATAAACCGATTTAGATTTCCCTTACACTTATCTTTTGCAAAATACCTTTACATGTAGTTAAGACGAAGTTAAAAACAAGATAAAGCATTTTCACAATTTAGTTTCGAACATGAATCAATAATAATAAAAATTAAACATACATACGGAAGCAAATAAAATCAAACAAACAAACACAACAAACAAACAAAGCAAATAAAGCTTGGGTTGCCTCCCAAGAAGCGCTTGTTTTTGTTCGAGTCATGAGCCTGACTCTACCCTTATTTAATGGATAAAGGAGAGGTTTTCCCTACACTTAGGATTAAGTGCGGGTGATAGTAGCGATACACACCAGCTCGGTAGGAGTATGCCACGTGAGGAAATAGTGGTGGATGAATTATATGCTCAAAGGGGTGTGCTCCTTTCATCATAACCTTGCCTAGTTCACTTTGGTCAATGGGTGATTTTGAGTTTCCTCCTAAAAAGGGATCATCTTCTATCAACTTCGAGAGATTCCTAGTTGGGAATCCATCTTGACCTAATAAACCCGGTTTAAACCCATAATGTTTCTTGTGATCAATCATGAATGGGTGATGTAAGTATGTAAGGTCATGGTTCACTCCTATATTAGCTTCCACTCCACATGGCTTAGAGTCTACTACCTTCAACATAAAACTACCCGGACTATATGGTTTGATGGGTGGGTCGGGACCTAATTCAATTCCTAAGTTCACATCTAAAGATGGAAGATTAGGTAACGGTTTTGGTTGAGGCTCCGGTTCATCAAAAATAGGAAATCCCCTAGAACTAAGAGTAAGGTTGTGATCACTATAAGCATTCAAAGCTATATCCTCTAGTTGTGTTTGGTTCAAAGGTTCTACCTCCATCGGGATTCCTAAAGTCTCTTCTACTTCTTCCGGGTAAGTCACGGGTGGTGTGGGTGCCTCAAATGATGGTGGGTTTTGTGGGGTACTTGGTGGGCTTATGTTACTTACCTCATCATTCCTTATGTCAAGATCACCTATATCCTCATCATGTGTTTTAGTAGGATCTAACCCTAACATTTTACCAAGTATCTCAAGTGCTTCTCTAGGCATCTCAACTTCAATGTCCGAATCATAAGGATCATCCTGAATATTCTGACTGCTATATTCAAATTGCCCAAAAGATTCATCATGTGTTTCTTGAGATTCATCGTCATCGATCATAAAACCTAGGTCTTTTTGATCAATGTGATCATGCTCGGCTAAATCCTCCGTCATATCAAGGTCACCTATGCGTTTGTTTTGTACTATGGCATTACATGACATCCACTTAGGTATCTCAACACTAACATATTCATCCCCAAACAAACTTGTTTCATGATCCTTGAAATTTGTGGTCAATTGACTTGTACTAAAGTTTGTTGGGTTGTCTACTATATAATAATATTGGGCACACTCTTCAATAGCTTCCCATGCTTTCTCAGCACTTAATTCCCTAATATCCCTGCCGGCAATATGGTAAATGTCCCTTTGGGCATGTCGGTCGACATGATTGTAAAAGATTTGAGTTAGGGACCAAAAATCGAAGTTATGATGAGAGGCTTTTTGGAGTAAATATTTAAAACGAGTCCATGCATCATAGAGAGGTTCATCTTTATGTTGTTTAAACATCAAGATGTCATATGGAGTGGGTGAATTACGTGGTTTGTAGTATGGTGGATTCGCGTTCTCCATAATGGTGAACGGAAGAGTCAATGGAAATTACGAACAAACAAACAAAGAAATAAGATAGACTAAAGAAAACCTAGAAAAATAAAATAAAAAACTCACTAGAAAGGAATCTAGTGAGTAGACCTAATAAAATAAAAATTCAACCTAAACAATAACTATTCCCCGGCAGCGGCGCCAAAAACTTGATTGCGTGGTTTTGTAACCTTACAACAGGTTTTACCTCTCGAGGGATCTCAAGAGGCTTACAACCCCACCAGGCAGTGTACCTGACCGATGTAGTATAGTGTAGTGGTAAGTACGGGGGATTGATCGTTCTCCACAGGGAATAGTGTTCGTTAGGTATGAAAGGCTACTCTAATTAGGTCTAAGGGGTGAGGAAGATTCTTTTTATGTTTTTATAGTTTTTATGAAAGCAAGTAAAATCTCGGGTTTGAAGGAGTGGGCGGAATTAGTTGCTAGTCAACTAACCCAAAATTACTACGGATGCAAATAAAATAAAATAACAAAAATGAAATGTGGTGAGAAACTTATGTGTAGAGAAATGTGTTTACTTAGATTTCCTTACTCCCTAACTATCTTTTACCGGTTAATTAGTGTGTATTAGTAGCGTGGATGACGGGTGTATTCCTTAATACCATTCGTGGGGTGGCGTACTTACTTCCCCAACTCTACAAGCTCCTACTTCACTCCTATGTCGAGCCGGCTAGGAAGCTCCTAACATGGAATCACTAGAATTCGCTTGTGCATTAAATACAACCATAAAAACCTTTAGTACGCGTTTGGTTCATGTTTCTTAAGACGTTCAAGCAAGTTACCGAATAGGAAGTTAGCCAGTTTTCTTAAGCCTAACATAGATAAACAATCATCCAATACAACTAACAACACACTAACAACCAATAATCAATAGCTAGGTTTCATTAGATCTAAGCAAACACAAGATAAATTTAGCCTAACATGTTAAACAAAAGACAAGAATAAGATAGAATCAAACAACACATAGACATATTGAATGATTAATTGATAACTTATCTTTCAATGAAACATGGAAGATCTCAAGGCAAAAAGCCCTGAAAAAGTAGCTAAAATCGTCTTAGGGTTTTCTCCCAAAATTCCACACACTAAGCTCTCCCTAATGACAAAAAATTAGAAAACTATATATAGATTTTTGGATCTGACGGCGTCACCTTATGGAGTGTGACGCCGTCACCTCGCCGCTTTTAGGGTTCCCGGATGACCTTCTTGACGCCGTCCCTCTTTAGCTCTTCAAAAATCCATTCTGGCTTATCAAGCCGTGACGCCCTTGATCAAGTTAAAGCGTGACGCCGTCAGAATTCACATGCTATTTTCACTGGCTTATCATGAGTAAATTTCACGTCCAACTTTTCTTGCCAAAGCATGACGCCGTCCAGAGTAAATTTTGACGCCGTCAAGAGTAACTTTTAGCCGATTTTTGAGACTTTGCCGTTTTCTTCACTTTAATGCTCCAAAAACGTCCAAAATGCCTCCTTTTCCAGATTTCTCCTCAAAAGTACCTAAAATGACAAAAGGAACGATTTAGGGCAATATTTGATCAAATAAATACGATTTAGGGCTTAAATGACCCCTTAAAAGCGGTACACTTTTCGCTTCATCACCTGGAAATCTGCAAACATAACCTGATTCCCATGCGCCCAAATCCCCAAATCCAACATCCTCTTCAACCTTGCATATGTTGATTTGGCTATATAAGCTAACATCATACATTGCCATCCTTACCACTTCACACTCACCATACAACTATCATGGCTTCCAATATTGCTACCACTTCACACAATAACAAAAAGCCAAGGCTTAACATCAAACCAACCAATGAAACCACTCTTATTGATCAATGGATCAAAAATGTTCACACACCACAAGCCTCAACCAAACCAACCACCAAAGAGATAACTTTCATTGATCTCACCTTGGATGATGAAGATGATATACACACACCCATAACCTCAACCAAATCAACATCCTCCATATCTACAACCCAAGTTCCATACAAGGCAACCTCAACCAAACCAACATCTTCATCCTCCACCACCATTAGAACCAACATACCTTTATCTCAATCAAGTCCTCCTCAACCACTAGCTTTAACCTTCATCCAATCACCATCAAACCCTCTTGGACTTGGTACTAACACATCATCCACTTCACCATCACCATCACCACAACCTTTGGCTCTCACACTAACCCTATCACCTACATCACCTTTTGAACTTGGCACCAACACATCATCCTCATCACTATCACCATCACCACAACCTTTAATAGGTTATCCCATTCTTTTTCTCCTACAACCACATACCTTGAGTTGTGCTTGTTGCCACCACAACCAAAATCTCATCATGAGCCTTAGAGATGAGTTAAGCTTTAGGTTCTCATACCTTGAGCATCTCCTCAGACCACCAATAGGCCCCATCATCCTTCCACCTCCACCACCACACAATAGCCCAAACAAAACATACTTATGTTTAGTTGTTCCAATAAATACTTAGGAACCTTTTGAAGTTGGAAGCAAATCTTGAAGCCTCATACTACTATTGATGTTTATGTGTCTTCTTATTATTTAATTTGCTTCATTGTTGTAGTCATACTCATGTATGACATTTGCTTTATGTTTATGAAATGGGCTTTAATATGGTTGTCTCATGTTTATGTGGCTACTTAGCTAATTTTTGTTGGATATTTGTCAAAAGTGCTACTTGTTAGATATTGTATATATGTCTTCCAACTTTGTTTTGTAGCACGAATCATTGCTGGATTCCTTGGGGTTCTCCAAATGAGGGGGAGTATACATCAAGGGGGAGCCTTGCAACCTTTTTGCTTCGACAAAAAGGGAGAGAAATGGGAGTAAACTCATTAAAAACTTGTTAAAACTAATTTTAACTTAAAATGAGTTTATGTTTTGTCATCATCAAAAAGGGGGAGATTGTTGATGCAAATAATGTTCTAAAAACGTTATTTATATCTTTCGATTACTTCACGTTTTGAGGATGACAAAATGTGAAATCACGTTACGTTAAAATTAACGTAAACAAGTTTTTAATCGGAAGATCCCGTTTCCACGTAAATCACTCTAGAACAAACTTACAACTTGACAAATGATCAAAGAAGTGATTTTGGGTTTTAAGACTTCACATTTTAATGTGACAAAACATTTTTTCAAAAATATACATGACAAATTATTTTTGAATAATTAAGAAATGCTTTAATGGAAAAATAAGTTTAAAATTCATAACAGCTATTTTTCCCCCCAAAATCAGCTCCAAACTTTCCCAAATAAGTTTTCACCAGAAAAGACAAAATTTGAAGCGTCTTTGTCTGGGACGGCTCCACGGTTCCACTAAATTTAGTGGAGCCGTCCACCTGTAACGTTCAGATTTTCTCTGCCTATAAATACCAACCCACTTCACAGATTTTAGGCACCCTTTCACACACAGAAACTTCTGAGTTTAAATCCCTCACACCATTTTCTTTTCTTGATCATTTAGTTTAGTTTTTCTTTTGTTCAAGAGTGATCCAATTATCCAACTTAGAGATCCTCTTCATTCCTCTTCAATAGCAAGAGAAGAACACAAAGTATCCAAGTTGATACAAGGTGTTGTCATTCCTCTTCAAGTGCAAGAGAAGAACTCAAGGTATCCAAGAAGATACAAGAGTTATAGTTGTTAGGTTGTTTGTAACATTTGTTACATACTTGATTGTATCATAGCATACATCAAGATCATTTTTCTTTTGTGAGAGTGTGAGTGAAGATCATTGTGATCTTATAAGAGATAGTGAACATCTCTTGAAGCCATTGGGCTTGTGTGATTGATCAAGAAGATCAAGGGTCATTAGGATAGTGTTAGTTAAGTGAGTGTTGATCATTGTGATCGTGTCGAGATCTTGGTGATCTCTTGAAGTCATTGGGCTTGAGTGTTTGATCAAGTGGATCATGGTAGATTGGTGCTAGCTAAGATTAGCACTCTTAGTGTCGGAAATAGGATAAGCGACGTGTACGGTTTTCTCCGCCTTAAGGGAGGTTGTTGACATAGTGCTTTAAACTCTCGAGTGTGGTACTCGGGGAGTGGAGTAGGGCGAAGAGGTGCTTCGTAGCCGAACCACTATAAATCCTTTTGTCCCGGTTTGATCTTTCCAACTTTTCTCTTTACTTACTTTACTTATTATTAGTTAGTTTAGTGTGTAGTTCATATTGGTGTTGATTGATTACACATAAGATTCGAATCAAGGTTCTGAATAAGTAAACTTTTAAGAAGATTTTAAAAGAACTCAAAAACCGGTTAAACTATTCAACCCCCCTTCTAGTTTTCCACAATTTTAAAAAAACCAAAAACTTTTTTGTGCGTTTATGCTAACTCTAATATTTATGTTTCATTTTTACAGATGTTATTGGCCTATTTTGATAGCATGATTTTGGTTACATAGAGTTAAAAAGGTACTAATAATTATATGTTTCGTTTATTCATTATACATGATTCAAAATTCAAATATGCTTTCAATATGATATAGGTTTTCTGAATTTGTACAATGGTGTGACAATCCCATGCACGCTTTTGAATGGACTTCTTCTTATCAAAAGAGCCTACAACAGTTACTTAGTGTGTTTATGATAATATTTATGTAAACTTTTAGGCTGTATATGCATTGCTGACAAATATAAACTTTATTCTAACTACATTGTTTTTGTTTTTTTAGATATATTAATCGTTTATTTATTATACATGAGCAAATCACAAGAAAGTGTTCAGTATGATACATGTTTTCTTAATTTGTACAGTGGTCTGGCAATCCTATGCATGCTTTTGAATGTACTTCTTCTTATCAAAAGAACTTGCAAGAACTATTTGGTATGTTTCTGATTGTATATGTGTAGATTTTATGTTGTTTATGGGTTTCTGAATATAAATTCTATTGATGGTAAAGCATATGTATTTGCAAATATTTTATAAATAAGCGAAATTATACATAAATATAAGTATTCTTATATTAATCTTTTGTTTATTATACATGATTAAACAAATAGTTCATCTTCAGGGTATCGTTGGTTGCTCCTAATAATTCAATGATTTTTCTGTTGTAAAGAAATATGTTTTATTTACATGCTTATGTTTAGATGTGTTCTTACTAGAATGTTTCTGATACAAAAATATGTAAATTCCATGTTATATATGGGTTTCTGAATAATGTAATATGTTACTATTTGTATATTACAAATGTATTTACGGTTTCTAATCCTATTTTTTTTTTGTTAATAACTATGTTAATATTAATAATGTTGTTTATGTTTTATATTAACTTGATTCTGATAATGAACAATGGACGTGGTATTTACACATATAACTGTATGTATTATAATAATTACTTATGTTTATTAATTACACATTAACATGCAGTTTTTGTCAATAAAGAAGATGTATACATAAAAATCATCTAAAATAAGTGAAAGCATATATTATATGAATATTCATCTATTATTTTGGTTTCTTGTGAGGATGTTGTATTAGATCCAAATAACGCAATTGATTGTGATGGGTATAACCATTTTTTTCATAACGAGTTGGAGTTTAACAAAATCTGAATTAATAACATAAACTGCTTAATTTATGTGTTTCGGATAAGGATGGTTACTTTGTTCTAGCATTTATGATGACAGTATATTTTTCATTTATAAGGATGTTGAGTTTGATAATAAGAATATAATGGGTTCTAATCAAAGGAAACTGTTAGGGCATAAAGTGTTGGTCATTCCTATATTAGGAACCTTGTATTAGATTGATATATGTAATAGGCTACCAAACTACTCTAAATAAGTAAACCAAGCCCAAAATAAATATGTAATGGATTTAGTCCAATACTCGGCGAACCGAGAAGCCCACCAAGCCCATTTCGTAGGTATATAAACACCTCCTAGTGTGTTAGGGGGTGTGGGAGTTCAGTTTGTGTTTTATAAATACACAATGTAGTGTGTGTGTGTGTGTTTAGTTTTTGCTCTCCACCATTTCTCTCTCTCACTAGATCTAAGATATTCTATGTGTGAGGATTAATACCAAATGTCATAAAACAATTGGTATCAAAGCCTCATGATGATATTGGATTGATTTGGTAGTTTGGATAGTGTTTGGGTAGGTTTTAGAATCGAAAACGCAACAAAAATTGTCACCGAGAACTTTTTTAGGATCATTTCTTCATTTTTACGGTTAAAATTGATAAAGTTTTGCTTTTTAAGTGATTTTAGGTGTTAACTTAGTGATCTATGAAAGAAAAATCTAAAAACAGACACTAGAATAAGTGTTATGAGTGATTTTGTGTAGTTTAGTACGGTTGAAAAATACTTGGTATATTCGAAATTTTTAGGTAACTTAATTTTCTTTTGGTAGATTCAAAATTTGTAGGTGGTGACGTGACACCTATAAGTTATTTAGGTGAGGTTGAACCTCCATTATCTAGTGATGTGGCACCTAGAAAATTTCACCCAGAACTTTTTCACCGAGAACTTTACGTTCACCTAGAAATTTTATCGGTAGTGTTTTTTAATACGTGGCACCGAGAAATACCTCACCGAGAACTAGTTGGTTATTCACCGAGTACTTTTGACCTTTTTTAGCAAGGAACATAACACCTAGAAAATGTCAACACTGAGAACTTTTCTATTCAACATCGAGAACTTCACATTTCACCTAGTACTTTACATTTCACCTAGAAAAGTAAGGAACCGAGAAATTTACACCGAGAAAAGTGGTTAAACAACGAGTACTTTGAAATTTTGTGGAAAGGGAAACTAACAACTTGTAATTTTAACCACCAAGAACTTTTTATGCACCAACCGAGAACTTTCATAAACCTATGAGAACTTTAATTTGTGCAACACCGAGAACTTAACAATGAGAACTTTGTGATAACGCCGAGAAATCTACACTTATTATAACCAAGAACTTAACAATTGAAAATTAATCACCGAGAACTTCCTACACCAAACACCGAGAACTCTTTGGTCAATAAGTCAACACCGAGAAATTTTTCATAAGCCGAGAACTTTTAGCACACCAAGAATTTTCACCAACCCATATCAAATTATAGATTCGAAATCAAATTTTCACACATCAACAATGGCAACTCAACAAGATATTTATGCAGCCGGTACTGAAAACCGTTCTCCTATGCTCGTGAAAGGTGGATACATTTAGTGGTCTAGTAGTATACTTCGCTAACTTAAGAGCCAACCAAACGGAAAACTTCTGCTTAAATCCATTTTGGGAGGACCCTATCAGCTACGAAAACTCAGAGAACCTGATGATCCAAAAGGCACCACCCGAGTTTAACTTTTTACCTAAGTA
The DNA here is from genome assembly GCA_021014915.2 of Artemisia tridentata subsp. tridentata. Classification (NCBI taxonomy): domain Eukaryota; kingdom Viridiplantae; phylum Streptophyta; class Magnoliopsida; order Asterales; family Asteraceae; genus Artemisia; species Artemisia tridentata. The sequence goes on from CP139504.1 coordinate 217,189,493, forward strand.
CAAGCTAAAGAATATTTGTCTGACGATGAAAAGAGACAAATTGAGACTGATGATCTTGCAATGCACGTGATTTTACCCGGACTTCCAGTCGGGATATTTGAAGCTGTGGACAACTGTGAGAGTGCTCATGCAATTTAGGAAAGAGTTAAAAGGATGATGCACGGGACTGACATTGGGAAACAAGAAATAGAAGCTAAGCTGCTAAACGAGTTTGATAAGTTTACATCAACTCCAGGAGAGTCGATTGAGTCATACTATCAAAGGTTTTACATATGAATGACTTAGATAGAAACAAGCTTACTCCAAAGAACATCATGAGCAAGATCAAGTTCTTGAATCATGTACAACCTGAATGGGGATGATATGTCACAATTATGTACCAAACGAAGAGCTTACATGATGTTGACTATGATCAGCTGCATGGTTTCTTGAAGTAAAACCAAGCTGAGGCAAATGAGGTAAGGGTAGAAAGACTTGCTAAGAACCATGATCCATTAGAACTTATTGCTAACACACCAACTCCTTTACCAATGTACACACACAACAATCATCACCATCCACTCAAAACTTCATGCAACAGCTAATTCCACAACAACAAATCCTACAACAACGGATCCCACAATTCCAAGTACTTGAGAACACTAATGAAAACTCAGAAGCTACTGCTGCTATGACACAAACATTTGCTTATTTGACTAAGGCATTCAACATGCATTTCTCAACACCAATCAACAACAACCAAAGGATTTCATTAAACACTCGTAACAAGCAGATTGCTGATGACATCAAATAAGGTTATATTATTAGCATCATTTATCCTATGTATATTGCTTGTTTTATATTGTTTTATATTAGATTTGATACTTAATTGCTTAAATGTTTATATTTCAGTTATTTACAAGCAATTGGTGAAAGTTAGCTATTATGGACGTGTTTTAAAGCTAAATGGATCAAGTTCGAGAAAGTCCACAAAACAGACAAGAATACGCTGTATCATTTGATAAGGATTTAAAACATACTTTTTAAGGGGTCATTTAGTCCCTAAACTAGTATGTATTTGATCAATTATTGCCTTAAATAATTTCTTTTTGCGTTTTAGGTACTTGGGACGTCAAATATGAAAACCGGCATGTTTTGGGCTATTTTGGACGAAGAAACGAAGAAAAATGACCAAGTCGCAAATCTGTCAGGAAAGGGCTCCTGACGGCGTCACAACTTACAAAGTGACGCCTTCACTTGTATTTGAAGACCAAGATTTAGAGCAAACATAACACGAGATGACTCAGACTTTTTAAAGAGAGACGGCGTTACACATCATGACGGCATCAGAGACACAAGGCGATGCCGTCACAACGGTGGCGGTGCAATAGAAGAAACCCTAATGATGGCGGGCTGACGGTGTCACAACCATAATGTGACGCCGTCACACTTGTAAAACTATATATATAATATATATATATATATATATATATATATATTATATATATATATATATATATATATATATATATATATATATTCGTATGTTTTTCTTTATTCATGTAACACTTTGGAGAGGCGAAACCCTAGACGAATTTCACAGCTTTTGTAAGGCTTTTATAACCACTTTTGCTCATGTTTTATTGAAGTTAAGTAATCCCTCTTTAATCATTCAATATGTCTATGTGTTGTTTGATTATATGCTTTTATTTTCTTCACTTTAACATGCTAGGCTAAACTAATTAGTGTTTGCTTAGATCTAATGAAACCTAGTTATTAATTATTGATTGTCGTCTCTTGTTTAATTGGTTTTCTTGCATCGGGAATAGGAAAACTAGCTATAATCTTATATGTGTTAGCTTAAACGTCCAACTTAACGCCTTTATACTAGAGTGCACTGGTGGTTTATTTTCATTGTATTTATTGCGTGAGTTGTGGATTGTAGATAGTAGGATATCCTAAGGAGATGACTTAATTATCACTTGTAGATCTAGGGTTTTCTAAAGGAGACTTATACACTCATAGAGTTAGGGACATTGGCACCACCCTACGACAATATAGGAATACAACGCGCTAATTTAACAAGGACGTGACAATTCGACTAATCAATAAGATATAACTAGGGACTAAGGAAATCTAAGTAAACACCTTTACCTATTATAAGAGTTACCACTTTTACTTTTCTGCATATTTAGTTTAATTTTAGTTTTAATTAGTTTAATTAGTAGTTTTAAACACCCACTCTTCGAACCCCGATATTTTAATTGCTTTTATTAAAAATATAAAAAAAAAAAAATACAAAAAGAATCCTACCGCACCTTTAGACCTATATCGTCATACACTTCGGCCTTCACAACACTATTCCCCTAGAGAACGATCAATACCCGAGTATTGTCTATACCACACTACAACGGTTAGGTACACTGCCTAGGAGGATTGTAAAACTCGGTAGGTTTTTGCAAAAATCCCTATCAAGTTTTTGGCATCGTTGCCGGGGAATTGTTTAGGTTTCGATTTCTATCTCGTTTAGGTCTACTCACTAGATTCCTATCAAGTAAGATTTTTGTTTTTCTTTTTATTAGCTTTCTTGTATTCTATCATTTTCTTTGTTCCCTTTGTGGGTAAATCATATCACTTGCCATCATGGTGGGTGATAATATCTTTGAACCCCTCGACCAAGCACACCAATACCAAGAACCACAACCACACCGTGCACAACCAAACAACCAAAACCCACCTGAACCACCTCGAGCCCGTAGTCTAGGTGAGTACTCCAAAACAAGCCACCAAGGCTATCGAAACACCATTGAGCTCCCCCAAAAAACCAATGTGTCTCCCTTGCGATCTCACACCATTCGGTTGGTGCAAAACGGATGTGCATTCCATGGACTTTGTACTGAAGATCCAAACCAACATCTCAAGGATTTTCTTGAAATTGTTGACTCCATTGACCTTGATGTTGCTACTCAGGAGACGACGCGCTTGCGTCTCATCCAATTCTCTCTACGTGACCAAGCTAGCAATTGGCTTGAGCGTCTACCAGCGGGATCCATCTCAACTTAGGATTATCTTACTTCTCCTTTACTAGCACAATTTTTCCCACCGGGGAGAATTGCCAAGTTAAGGAATGACATTTAGATGTTCCAACAACGTCAAGGTGAAACTCTTACAAAGCGTGGAATCGTTTCAAGGACTTACTCCAAAAAGTCCCTCATCATGGCATTAATCTTTGGCTCCAAGTCCAAATTTTCTATGACCATATCAGTCACTCCACAAGGTAAACCGTTGACCAAGCGGCCGGTGGTAAGCTTCATGACAAGAATGCGGAAGAATCATGGGGAATCATAGAAGATCTTGCTCTCTATGACAACGAATGTTGGAATGAGCCCCGCAAATTGAGCAAAACGGTCATGGCAATACCCTTGCCTTCTAATAACTCAAGCATTCCCGATCGTAGGATCATTGAACTTGAAGCTACTACGAAGCTCCTAAACCTTCACGCCAAGTGAAAAAAATCACTTCTTCGTGTAAATTACGTAGTGGTCCCCATGACACTCGTGATTGCATGGAACTCCCCGAACAAGCTTTTTGCGGATTATGCATCCTCGCATACCAACGGAGCGGGAGAAAAGTGGTTCACTACAAATCCCGGACCTAGGAATTTTAATCAAGCCTATGAAGAATGGAAGGATAAACCGAACTTTAATTGGAGTCGAACTCAAACCATTTCAACTAACGACTCCCAGCCGCTCACTTGGTCTCAAAACTACAATTCGTCCAACAAAAACTCTTACAGCTACCCTCCCAATCAACATGGTCTAGACGGAATGATAAGTAACTTCATGTCATCTCAAGAAGCTCAATTGTCTAAACTTGAAAATCAATTTAAACAACAACAAGTGGAGATGAATAATAAAATTGGAAACCTCTTGAAAGCTATTAACAATCAAATTGTGAATCCTTCAACCAACAACATCACTGGAATCAAAGAGGTTGACATCGCTTCACCCAATTCAACCATTAACAAAACACCCCCTTTTGTGAAAATAAAAGATCCTAGCAAACTCTTCTCACATTCATCATTAAAAGCGAAGGAAGTTCAAGACTCCCTTCCCTCAAAACATGTTCATTTCGTTAATACCATTACTCTAATCTCTCCACCTAAGAAAGAAGAATATGAGGAATGTAAGGATAAAAATGAAGTAAGGAAAGAAAATAAGATAGATGACGATAAGAATGATGAGAGAAAGGCTAACGATAATTCGGATAACAAGTCATACCATGATTGGTTGGTTAGTAATATGGAGGAGTTAGGAATAAGAGAGCCCCGTAAGATACAAAGGTATGATCCAAGTAAGCTGAAAATACCTTGTATGATTGGTCACAAATATTTTATAATTCTTATATAGATGTAGGTTTACCCATGAACGTTACCTTAGAAACTAGAACCCATTTGATATTTGTCTTGTTTTTAAGTAATTGTGTAATAAATTGAAAGAAATACTTGTAAAGGTAATTTTAGCACCAAATTTATTTTTTTTATGACATATACGAGTGAAACTTTAGCTTTAATAAGCGTCTCATGGATAGGAATTATATAGCTTGCACAAAAACCCTACCACTCAAACATTTCCACCCCAAAAATGTGAGGTTCGCCTTTAGATATTTACGAAAATGCATTCACCTTTAATACTTATGAGTGTACAGGTAGTATATGGATTCTAGAACTTGAATTTGTGATGCATCCCGAGATCGCTAGTGAGACTACATTCGTGTAGTTAGGATTTACTAAATGATAAGAGGCATTAGGATAACCCTTGTTTTAAACCTGTTTTTATAATTACGTTGGCTACACCGGTCAAGTAATTACCCCACACCCTTGCTGATGAACTCAAATAAGTACATTTTATTACTATCATTTATCCTATTTATTTGACTTGTTTTACTATATTATGTATGAGGATTGATACTTAATCGTTTACTTCTGTAATTCTCAGGTAAAAACAAGCATTTGGTGAAACTTAGCAATTTTGGACTGATTATGGAGCAAAACATGCATAAAGTGAAGAGTCTACTGAAATGAAGAAGATCAAGACTAATCTGCTCCAGATGCGCCGCATCTCACTCATGACATGCGCCGCATCTCTATCAAGATATCACCAGATGCGATCCAAGATACAAGAGGACATGCGCCGCATCTAATCATGGAGTTACGCCGCATCTTCTGGCGGTGTACGAATATTCCTGAATATTATAATCTTGGACCCCACGCGAAGTTAAGTACATGCGCCGCATCTACTCCTTAGATGCGCCGCATCTTCCCTCAGACAGAAACTATAAATACCCCAAGACCAGACGAATTTCGGGAGATATATAAGTTTCAAAGACCGAACAGAAGAACAAAAGGACGAATTCAGTCAAGGAGGCAGCACAAGACACACCCAAATCAAAGATACAAGAGCTGTAAGAAGGTGCTGCATGTGTTTAATTCATTAAGTAGTTTTGTTTTATTGTGTTAGCAAACTTTAATTCATCAGGATTGGTGGCTTGTGTAATGTGACAACGAAAGATTGCACTCCCTTTAATACTTGCTTTCCCATCAATTAAATTTTATATGTTGATGTCTTTGGTTACTACTTATTAGTGCATTGATAACCTCTGTGTTTATTAGTGGCTTGCGGGCATTTGACTGCGGGACATAATGTGGCTCCCACGGTTATTACTAAATTGATCACTTAGGAATAACTTTTAGACATAAGTAATCATTAAGGGTTTACTCGCCGATAAGATTAGGACCAACGAGAAAGGGTTAACTACATACACTTCATATAAAGCTATCAATAAAACAAGTGACAATCTACTTAATCATAAGGACAGCCCTCTTATTGTCTCAAGTATCTATCTGTGTATGTGTGTGCTACTTGCTGATTCGTGCCTATTGGTTTATTTTATTATTTAATTGCAAACAAATCGTGCCAGTCTCTCAGGCTGAAACCCCCTTGCGTTAGGATATTAAAATACTGATTAGAATAACGAGATAATACGTTCCACTCTTAGTGATCGACACTCTACTTACCATTATCTTCATACTGACCGGGTACACTGCTCGTTAAGTGTGTGTGTTATTGATAAGTCGGCTAAATATAAATTTAAAACTTGAGTAGGCATTAAAACTGCCAAAACTTTACTCCAACGCACGCCCATCAAGTTTTTGGCGCCGCTGTCGGGGAGTGAATTGTTATTATCTGTTAATTTGATTAGTATTTTAATTAGGTTTTTCTTTTTATTAGATTAATTGCATCATTGTACTATTTTGCATATTTGTTGTATTGTGTGTTAATTGTTTGCTTTTATTTTTATTTTTTTGTGTGTTTTATTTTTTGTTTGTGTGTTTTTATTTTTTGTTTTTATTTTTCGTATTTTTTTCTGTTCTGCTATCGTTGTACTGTGCTAAATCAAACGATACGGCGCATCTGATCTCTTAGATACGGCGTATTGCGTTTAATTTAAAAAAAAAAATACAACGCGTTTAATTAATTCGATACGATGCATCTTTTCCCCAAGATACGGCGTATTTGTTTTTAATAAGAAATTTTTTTCTAAGCGATAAAGTAATACGACGCATCTGCTTTAGCAGATACGGCGTATCTGTTTTTGATAAATTTTTTTTTCTAAACGTTAACGCCATACGACGCATCTGCTTTCGTAGATACGGCGTATCTATTATTTTAATTAAAAACAGTTTGCGAATTATTAAACAGATACGGCGTATCGATCTTTGTCGATACGGCGCATCTTTCTGAATCAAAAATCGATATTTATTTTTAAACGTAACGAAAATACGGCGCATTAACTTTCGTTAATACGACAAATATAATTTAATAAATATAGTTGATTTTTGATATTTACTTTGATCAGTCCGCTACTCTCGTGTGCAAGTTGTTTATTTTTCAGGATAAATGATGACTCAAGCATCACCAAGCGAGATTACATTCTGAACTAAACCGAGAGGAGATTGCTGGAGTGATCAAAACGTAACCTCTTCGATTACTCAACCAGCCCTAAGGGAAGTCCTCTCCACTATAACCTCAGTTTTATTATCCACACTATACATCTGATTCAAATCGTAATCTTAATTTTGCACGCTTAAAAACGATATTTATTCCTAACCTCGGAATAAATCCTTATCCACTAAACACTAAGATTACAGTTATTAATAATACGTTTATGCCTATTGCTCTTATTTTGAATTCATCTATATGGTATGCCGTTTAACCCAAATTTGATGTATAAGGAACTGTGTTGCGGAAGCCAAGGTACGTTCTTCATTTAAATTTCGTTTACTAACATAGAGATACGGCGGATCTAAATATCCAAAGCGCCGTATCTCTGACCAGCTAGAACTTATTGACTAGTCAACGAGATTAAACAGATACGGCGCATCTAATTTTTCAATACGGCGCATCGTTTCGCCCTATAAATACGATGAGAATACGCCGGATCTAAACTTCTTACCGCATAAACACACACAGTTAAGAACTTTCACACAGTAATACTATACTTTAATTCGGAGCATTTTCCTAAACTCACCCTCTAATCCGATCTATAATCATTCACCCGATCATACAATTAAGGTAATTTATTCTATTTTGATTTAATTTCGTTTAATTATAAATTAGGGTTTATATGACCAATTCGATTAGGGCTTAAACGATATAGGGATATGATTAGAACTTGGCATTGATTATTTCCCCTAAGTTAATTTTAGAATTGGGCATCGAATTTGGCACTAATTAAATCGAACGAAAAATAGGGTTTTGGGTGTTTGTTTTTAAATTTTAGAGGGAAAGTGTGATAGAAGTTTTAGATAGGAACAAATGGGTAAATTTGGTCTGTGATATTTAGTGGTAGTTTACGTCACGGATACGGATTCTTGAAAAACGTGCCTGACCCTTTATTTTATGCTGATATGCCTTTAGATGCGGCGCATCTAGGTTGATTAATGCGGCGTAACGACCTATTTCAAAATTAATAAAATTCTAGATACGCCGTATTGATTAATCTAAATACGACGAATCTCCATACGCCGTATCTGTTGTCTTGCACCGCATCTCTTATACTTTATACAGATACGCCGCACTGATTAAATCAGATGCGCCGTATCTACCTTATTTGCAGACTGTTTACTGACTGTGGAAATCTATTTCAGATGGCATTACCAGAGGTCACACTTAGGCATCAGTGGCTACAATTTGAGAACATGGGACTAACTCCTGCCACTCTGGAAGATTACTTGCGTAGGCTTGACTCGATTTACTTCAAGAAAATATTCAGAGTCCAGGTTTTGAGTTTTGATGATGTAGGGTTGATTGGTGGTGGACATGCAGCTGAGAGTTTACAGCATCGTATGGAGATGGTAGTTGTTGGAGATGATGAGGAGGTGGTGTTTAGGTCTAGTGCTTGGGAGAGGCTATTTAGGATTGACGAGCCTCTGATTAGGGAGCTCATGCTGGAGTTCTTTAGCACGATTCATTACAGGGAGACGGATTTGGAGATTGATACAGCTGACACTCTGGTATTCAGGCTAGGAGGTGTGCATAGGCAGATGTCGATGAGGCAGTTTATTTTGGCCATGGGGCTACACACTGAGGAGGAGCTTGGATCTGCTGGGTTTGCCAGGTATTGGGCTGAGAGTTTACGGGTTGTCCCTGACAGAGGATTATTCGGTGATTACTGGGACCGGATTTCTTCATTGGGTGATATTACTACTTCCACCCCCTCATATACTTTGATCAGGGAGCCGATGAGGAGGTTGTGCCACAGGCTGATTGCACTTACTATTGCTGGGAGAGGTCAGTCACCTGAAAAGGTGACTACTCTGGACCTCTTCCTCCTTAGGAGTATGGATGAGGGGTTGTCGGTGAACATCCCCCACTTTTTAGCGCACTACCTCCACCGATCTGCTGCAGGGAGAGATCGGAGGAGCCAGATGACTGGCGGGCATTTTGTTTCGAGGCTGGCCCGCCATTTTGGAGTTATTGGAGCAGAGATCCCAGCGGGGCTGGAGGTTATTGTGGCCCGTCTCCCGGTTATCGATAGGAACTATTTGGTTAGACTCGGGATCTGCCAGGTGGCTGCGGGAGGCCACTTTTGGGCAGCATTAGGGCCCGCCAGAGCTGCAGGGCCAGAGGCGGAGCAGGGAGGACCTCAGGGACCTTCGGCTGCTGCTCCTGCCGACGAGGAGGTGCCACAGGCACCAGTACCCCCACGCACCATTGGTCAGAGACTTGAGGCAGTCGAGGGAGAGTTGAGAGCCCTGAGGAGGGACTCTGAGTGGGTGGTTAGGAGTGTGAGCAGACTATTAGAGCAGCAGGGTATTACACACGTTCGTCCAGATGGTACTGAGGTTGCAGGAGTGACACGTGCATACGAGCGCAGAGTCCGTCAGAGGACTGATGGAGCCAGCACTTCCGGGACCCATCCAGACGACCTTGCTCACCCATGATCTTACTCTCTTGATTTTACAGACATGGTTCCACACATTATTATTATTTTTTTTTGGATTGTACTGATCACTATTCTCATGTATACATTTAATGTTTCAGTTTATATTTCTTGTTATATCTGATGAAGACTGGCATTAAGTTCAGCATGAGAGTACGAGAGGACGTGAGAGATTAAACCGTGGAACGAGTCATTTTACAACAGACTGTTAACAGTCTGTTTGGTATCTACATGCGCCGCATCTGGTTAACAGATGCGACGCATCCTATCCTTTATTTTGTTTTATTTCTGTTTTAGGCCGCATGAAGATACGGCGCATCTCAATTCTGAGATGCGACGCATCTCCTGCAATGGTCATATCTTATTTTATTTTTCTGCATTTTTATTTTCGACTTTAAAACTATTTATCAGTTTATTTTCAATGCGGCGCATCCCTGGTTAAGGATGCGGCGCATCTTTATTCTGATCCGTATTAATTCCTGGCTCGATACGGCGTATCTTCTTCCATAAGATACGGCGCATCGACTGACCTGATGATTTTCAGTTTTAATTTTTAAGTTTTATTTTTCCTAACTACTAATGTATTATGCAAGTTGAAACTTTCTTATCTTAGGTGTGTTTTAAAGCATTGGTGGTATTATAGTTTCCTGGATTTCCTGTGGATACATCAAGTATGAAGCTTTAACGTTCTAATCCACAAGAAAGATGATTTTTGCTCTTATACTAATGGAGGATCATACCGAGAAAATCTCAGGGGACTTTTTCTGTTTTAATTCTTTTATTTTCCAGTTTTTAACCTTTTATACAAACAACGAGGACGTTGTTTAACTTAAGTGGGGGGATTGGAGAATTAGAACACTTAACACTTACTTGTCCTAAACTTTTTCAAAAATTATGCTTAAAATGTGCTTAATATATCAAACTTAAAAAAATTTTTAGCATGTTTTTGTTTAAGATCTAAGTTGCATAACTGCACACATGACGTTATTTTCAAAAATTGTGATTTTCCAAAATTCACAAATCTATGAGTGTGCCGGTGACTTGTAAACTTTAGAACTTGGCTTGTATACTATTCGAGACCACCATAATGAGTATTATTTTATATAATTGGAATGACTTGTCTAAATTGGTAAAATTCTAGGATTACACCCAAAATAGCCTATTATATGTTATGTGTTATTAACTAACTACACTGGTTAGTTAACCCCCGTATAAACCCTTTTGTTACTCTCATTTTTAGAGTAAGATACCCCTAGAAAAACACTCAGAGCCATTCCTTTCGTTTCTTACACCTATGTTTAAAATGTTTCGTTACACCCTTACACCTTAGCCTACCCTGTAGATTAGAATCCGTGGTTGGTTAATTGCTATAGGCAAAGTGTGTTTCCGTACATTACCTGTGTTCGCGTGCGTAATTCATTATCTTTGGTTAGGTCGGGAAATTGCACAATGCAATTGGAGTGAAAGTAAATATTATATATTTTTGAGTTTATTTTTCGTGTGTTTACTACTTTCACTATTACCATTATTTCTGAAGTATGAAAAGTATAGAAAAATTATCCGGAAAGAAAGTTGTAGTGATGTGGTGAAATTTTACACATCTATGTTTATGTTTCAAGTTTAAAAAAAAAAAAAAAAAAAAAAAAAAAAAAAAATCGAAAAAATAAGAAAAGAAAAAGAAAGAAAGAAAAGTTGGAAGTTAATTTTAACCAACTTATGTAAAGTTATGTAAGTGGTCGATATCACCACTATTTGTTGTACTATATCTATGGATTGAATGGGAATTGGCAGTTATGGGAACGCCAATTAAGGTTTATTCTTTGATTAAGATCTTGTTGAGTATAATTCGTGTCTACCTAAAGCGTGTGTTTCAAGTGTTAAAGCGTGAGTTATTCGATGATATGAGTCTTATTCATGGGATGGTTGGGATAGTGATTAACCACACTTAGGATTTTAATTTATTTGTTTTGTTTATTTTTATTTTTACACCAATTTATATCCCAAATGTTACCCATGCCCTTTATTATTCTTTATCCAACCAAACCTTTGATTTATTGAGATTAGGGATTTGAGCAATCTTAAGTATCGTAGTCGTGGATTCGGCTATGTATTTATGATTTTGTCGCCCTTTTTGATATATTATTATTGGTGAAGTTTGGACCTATCTTTAGCCTGTTCGAGTTAAGGATTTGAGCAATTGCAAGTATCGTGTTCGTGGATTCGATCATGTATTTGTGATTTTGTCGCCTTTTCTGGAATTTGAAATCGATAGTGAAAAAGAATAATTAACCCTTAAGCCTAAAAACCCTTTTTTAAAGTTTTCAAAGATACAAGAGCTGTAAGAAGGTGCTGCATGTGTTTAATTCATTAAGTAGTTTTGTTTTATTGTGTTAGCAAACTTTAATTCATCAGGATTGGTGGCTTGTGTAATGTGACAACGAAAGATTGCACTCCCTTTAATACTTGCTTTCCCATCAATTAAAGTTTATATGTTGATGTCTTTGGTTACTACTTATTAGTGCATTGATAACCTCTGTGTTTATTAGTGGCTTGCGGGCATTTGACTGCGGGACATAATGTGGCTCCCACGGTTATTACTAAATTGATCACTTAGGAATAAATTTTAGACATAAGTAATCATTAAGGGTTTACTCGCCGATAAGATTAGGACCAACGAGAAAGGGTTAACTACATACACTTCATATAAAGCTATCAATAAAACAAGTGACAATCTACTTAATCATAAGGACAGCCCTCTTATTGTCTCAAGTATCTATCTGTGTACGTGTGTGCTACTTGCTGATTCGTGCCTATTGGTTTATTTTATTATTTAATTGCAAACAAATCGTGCCAGTCTCTCAGGCTGAAACCCCCTTGTGTTAGGATATTAAAATACTGATTAGAATAACGAGATAATACGTTCCACTCTTAGTGATCGACACTCTACTTACCATTATCTTCATACTGACCGGGTACACTGCTCGTTAAGTGTGTGTGTTATTGATAAGTCGGCTAAATATAAATTTAAAACTTGAGTAGGCATTAAAACTGCCAAAACTTTACTCCAACGCACGCCCATCACTTGCTATGTACTCATTTTTAGTACAAGATACTCCTAGTTAACCCCTCTGAGCCTATCTTTATCGTGGTTCTCGTGATATTTTGGTGGATTCTAGAATATTAATGAAGAACATTGTTTACAATCCAACCCAAAATGTTACATCCAAATCGCCTTAGCCTTCCTTGTATGCACTCATCTTTAGTGCATTATTGTTACAACATTTATGTAAACCCTTTTTTAATTGTCTAGTTGATTACATGGTTGCTAAGTCGAGTCACATCTTGTAAATACAATTTTGGGACGATTGGGACTCATGGGTTAAGTACTATTTAATATGGAGTAATGGGGAAGAAAGTCAAATGTTATTACGCCCATATGTAAGGTAATGTTTAAGTACTCCACGTGTTTTGATCTTCTTAATTCGGGTCATTAGTTAGCTTTTATTTATTTAAAAGTTCAAGTGTAGGGATGCAACTATAAATCCCTTAGTTATGGATGTATATTTTAAGGATGGTAGGGCAAGAGTGTATGAAGAAAAAAAACATGAAAGAAAAAAAAAGAGAAGAAAAGCATACAAACTACCATACCGTCTTTATCTTTTGTTTAAGTCAAGAAAGACTCAAGAAAAATTCAAAAAGAGTTAGAGTCAGTGAGTCGAGTCTTGGCTTAGCAACGCCACGCTTTACATGTAATTGACTTGCCACCAGTAAAAATCCCTATATCCACAAAACCATGTTTTCCATACCCTTACACCTAACGTTACAACCCTTTAAAAGCCCTATTTGATAGTTTATCCTAGGTGCTTACGCCAAAGTGGTGGAGGTTTGATCCGTTCTAAAGCCTATGGTAATCTATGTGTTATGACAGGTCGAGAGTGTTTTATTTTCCCATTTTCATTCAAGTTATATAATTTATACACCCGAGAGATGTGAGAATCCAAACACTTTAAGTGAGGTGCTAGTATATGATTTACGTGATTATTATGACTATTGTGGAACGAATGTGTGTTGTAATTAGTTTTAAACCAATGCTAAATGACCCCTAACTTGTAGATTGATTAGGATAAAAGCACATTTGCTTGAGGAAAAGAAAATCCCAAGTGTAGGGATATTTGATAAGGATTTAAAACATACCTTTTTAAGGGGTCATTTAGTCCCTAAACTAGTATGTATTTGATCAATTATTGCCTTAAATTGCTTCTTTTGGCATTTTAGGTACTTGGGACGCAAAATATGAAAATCGTCATGTTGTGGGCTATTTTGGGCGAAGAAACGAAAAAAAACGACCAAGTCACGAATCTGTCAGGAAAGGGCTCCTGACGGCGTCACAACTAACAAAGTGACGCCGTCACTTGTAATTGAAGACCAAGATTCAGAGCAAACATTACACGAGACGACTCATAATTTTTAAAGAGCGATGGCGTCACACATCATGACGGCGTCAGAGACACAAGGCGACGCCGTCACAACGGCGGCGGTGCAATAGAAGAAACCCTAATGATGGCGGGTTGACGGCGTCACAACCATAATGTGATGACGTCACACTTGTAAAACTATATATATTTTCGTATGTTTTCCTTTATTCATGTAACACTTTGGAGAGGCGAAACCCTAGACGAATTTCACAGATTTTGTAAGGCTTTTATAGCCACTTTTTCTCATGCTTTATTGAAGTTAAGTAATCTCTCTTTAATAATTCAATATGTCTATGTGTTGTTTGATAATATGCTTTTCTTTTCTTCACTTTAACATGCTAGGCTAAATTAATTAGTGTTTGCTTAGATCTAATGAAACTTAGTTATTAATTATTGATTGTCATCTCTTGTTTAATTGGTTGTCTTGCGTTGGGAATGGAAAAACTGGCTATAATCTTATATGTGTTAGCTTGAACGTCCAACTTAACGCCTTCAAACCCTAGGGTGCACTGGTGGTTTATTTTCGTTGTATTTATTGCGTGAGTTGTGGCTTGTAGATAGTAGGAGATCCTAAGGAGATGACTTAATTGTCACTTGTAGATATAGGGTTTTCTAAAGGAGACTTATACACTCATAGAGTTAGGGAAATTGACACCACCCTACGACATTATAGGAATGCCACTTTTACTTTTCTGCATATTTAGTTTAATTTTTGTTTTAATTAGTTTAATTAGTAGTTTTAAACACCAACTCTTCAAACCCCGAGATTTTAATTGCTTTTATAAAAAATGTAAAAAAAATACAAAAAGAATCCTACCGCACCTTTAGACCTATATCGTCATACACTTCAGCCTTCACAACACTATTCCCCTAGAGAACGATCAATCCCCCGATTCTTGCCTATACTACACTACAACGATTAGGTACACTGCCTAGGAGGATTGTAAAACTCGGTAGGTTTTTGCAAAAATCCCCATCATCATTCTAGATAGATACGCCGTATATGAAACTTTGGTCAACATGAAGAACGAGCTTGTTTTTGTCCTGATACGCCGTATGACATCAACTGCATACGCCGTATCCATCTCAAAGACTTCACCAGAATTCCAAGACATTGAAAACTTAATATGCCGTATGAAGATAAGTGATACGCCGTGTCACTATGGTGGTGGACTAATATTCCAGAATATAATAATCTTGGACCCCACGCGAAGTTACCTTGAGACGCCGTATCGAACTAATTCGATACGCCGTGTCTACCGTTTCGAAAAAATATAAATAGAAAACCCTAAATCCGGTTTTCAGAGAGCACATAACCACCAAGTATGAGACCAGAGACATAAAGAAGACCAAGAAGGTTCTGCTAGTGTATAATTGCATAGGAGAATTCACTTAATTCGTTTTAGTACACTTTAATCGTTCGTATTTTTCTCTTTTGATTTATACTTGAATCTTTTAGAACGTGTTATCTTGTATTATCACTGAGATTATGGGCTAATACCTGTAGGTATTAGCCATGTTTAATGATTTTGATTTTTTACTAATTCGATAGGCAGCTTAAGCTTGTGTTTTGATTACATTTATTACTTCATTAATATTGTTTTGCATGTTAATGTAAGCCCTAGAAGGGATAAATGATAAAAATGATAATCACTAAATAACTTTATGCGGGTTCTGACTAATCGTGACAGGATTATATCTGTTGAAAAATACTTAATACGAGACCATACCAAGTTGTGAGTACCGCCGCTACAGGTCTTAGACTTATCACACATCTTATATGACTAAACAATGGCTAATACATTTTCCTTGCTATCGGCTTGACCTCTTCTTTATTATCTGTGTTTCTGCTTGTGTGTGTTATTTGTCTCATTACATTTACAATTTTCATTAAATCTAAACTGAAAACCCCTTTGCTGCGTTAGATTAGGTTTAATTAGACTAACCTGTAGAATTAAAATATTGGTAGATGTTTAAGTGTTAACGTTCCACTCTTAGTGATCGACACCCTACTTACCAACTAGCTCACCATCGATCGGGTAACTGCCTTTTTGTGTTTGTTATAGGTAAAGTCGGAAAAATATAAATTTAAAGCTTGATAACAAATAATTACCTATACTAAACGACACATCAAGTTTTTGTCGCCGCTGCCGGGTAGTGAATTGTTTAATACTTGTATTTATTAGTATTTTAATTTAGGTTTTAACTTAATTTTAATTTTAATTTGACTAACTTTGTTGTATATTTGCATTCATTGTATATCTCTGCATTTTTTTTCTTGCATTTGTGTTTGTTTGAATGCTTGTTTTTGTTTCTTTTGTGTTTTTCTGCATTGTTTGCATCCTGCTGTATTTTGCTGAGTTAAACGATACAGCGTATTCATTATTTGAGTACAGCGTATTGCGTTTTTATTATTTATACAGCGTATCGAATTTAATTATTCGGATACGGCGTATTTAATTTCTTAAATACAACGTATTCTGTTTTTAATCAGAATTTTAAAACCCTAAAAGTCATACGGCGTATAAGCTTTTGCGTATACGGTGTATTTAATTTTTAAAACATATTCGAATTTTTAATTTTAAATACGGCGTATCAATAACTATCGATACCGCGTATTATATTTCCTGAATTGAAAGCTGAAATTTTTAATCGTATTGCGTATACGGCGTATCCAGACAACTGGATACAGCGTATTGTCTGTCAGATATCAACAGACTTTTATTTTTCATAATCCGATTCCTTTCTTAGTTTTCTGTAATTTCATTTCCTTAAACCTATCCTACTAATACTATTATCTTGATTTCAGGTAGTGTATGACCAGGAGCTCGACTAAAGACCTCGTTGAACCTTACAGTGAACTAGAAAAAACTTTTCACTCGCTAAGAAAGCTTTTCAAGACCACGAGCATTGATTGTTCGAGCTTGATAGGATTCGATTACTTTTCCGATCAAGAAACTTAGTTTGAAGAAGAAATCACAGAAACAATGATGGACCCAACTATGGAGGAGTACATGTCTAAGACTCGAGATGACTATGGTTCGGGTGTTGCTAGGCCTAAGTTAGATGAAAAGGCCAAATTCGAGTTAAAGAGTCAGTTTCTCAAGGATTTACGTAAGAACACTTTCAGTGGATCGGAGCATGAAGATGTAAATGAGCATATCGAAAGGATTCTTGAGATATCCGATCTATATTGAGTTTTATATTGAGTTGATAATACAAAACAATAAAAGAAGAATGAAGCAAATACGAAACTACAAGGACTTAAAAGACAAAGAAGGAATTCTACAAGCTATGGAAGATTATAGAAGATTCCTTAGAAGATATTGATAAAAGATTAGGAAAGTATTTGTTTCCTAATACAGTTATGAGTCTTTGTAAACCCTAATATCTCTATTATAAAAAGAGACATAGGGTGTAAAAGTAAAGATTTAGTCGACTAGTAAAAGTGTGTGTGTCTAGGCGTTTGATTGTTTGTGTAAACGCCTAGGTTAGTTTTAGTTTAGCCTCAAGGATCTTTGATCCCTGTTATTGTTGAGTAACCGTACTACATTTGATTAAGTAGTATTGGAGCTAATTGTGTATGTAATTGTTATAGTGAAGATAATGACGAAGAAACCTTGTTACAATAACATTGATGTTTTGTTTAATCCGCTGCCTATATTTTTAACCTTTGTTATTGTTATTCCTAGAGCTCAAAATGATATAAGGAGTTCTATCAAACTCCACAATTGGTATAAGAGCTCAGGGAGCTCATGATCTGTTAGGAATATAAATATTCACATGAAAGACTCGGTCACCCCGAGTATGGATTAGCATTAAGTAGCTCATAGGATTAATCATATTAGTTTAGATATCGTTTCACCATGGAGTCGGGTCGGGTCTTTACCCACTGTCAGCCTAGTCCATATCCTACTAGAGGCGTTTTTATGTCTTGTATAAATAGCCCTTCCCACCCATGGGACGGGTTGGACGTTTCATTAGTTCAATCTAATATTATCTCACTTTCTCTCACTAAGGCTCCCACTTCATCTCTTTCTCTCTCTAATTCGGCCAAATCACAAGAACCATATGTGTTTAGATTATGAGTATCCTACAATTGGTATCAAGAGCCATGGTTAGATCACTTAGAAGGTGGACGCTCGGATTTTTAGATTGGTTTTTGTGATTTTTTTTGGTTCGACTAGGTTTTGTGAAAATACTTTGGTTCGATTTTTGTTTGTGGTTAATCTTGGAATATGTTTGTACTTTCATGATTAGGGTTGTTGTATGAGTTTAGTTTAGTGTTTGGATAGCTTGTTTCATCCGTTTATTGGTGTGTTTGAGTCAATTAGAGTGTTGTTTTGAAGTTGTTCCTTATTGCGATTTGAGTCTCGGTAAGATTTCTATGTTGCGATTTGTATTGTGTTGGGTATGATTGTGTTGCGAATTGGAGTATTTTTCTACTGCGATTTGGTAGTTTGCTAGAAAAGGGAAAGAAGACAAAATCGCAAGAAAGGGACATTTTTGTCTGGTTGTGAGTTGCGATTTGATATTGCGATTTGAGCCTACGATTTGAGCTTGCGACTTGAGCCTGTGATTTAAGCTTGCGATTTGAATCAGTTGCGAGTTGAGTCTCTGCGATTTGAAGCGTCTGCGATTTGCTTAAGTCTTGCGGTTTGAAGATTCTTGCGATTTGAAGAATTGCGTTTTGGAGTCTGCGATTTGGGGTGTTGTAGGTTGCCTTCTACGATTTGCTCATTGGGATTTGCTCAAACCAATACGTTAACTCAATCACAACTTAACTAAACAACAATACATCTAATTTAACCAACCTTCATCCCTACCATACAATCACTAATCCTTTAACCGATCCAACAACTTTCATCATAACACATTCAAGTAATCAAATCACGGTTTATTCTTGATTTTTGTAAAATCCCGCGAAAGAATCTATTTCTCGGTTTAAATCATAGAATTGTAAAATCCCATGCAAGTTTACATCATGGCAAGCACTTCTTCTGATGACATTCAAGCTGCCAGGTCCGATACCCGCCCTCCTATGCTTGATAGGACAGATTATGAATCATGTGCACAAAGAATACGACTTTATTTCTTGGGAAAAGAGAATGGTGTTAACATTCTTAAATCCATTGATGAAGGACCTTTTCATATGGACACCACTAGAGATGCTGTCACTACCGCTAAGGATGGAACTGTCACTTTTGGAATCGACAGGCCACGTAATTACAACGATCTTAATGAGGAGGATAAGAAGCGTTATGATGCAGACATTAAAGCTTCTAACATTGTAATTCAAGGGCTTCCCAAAGACGTTTACAAGCTTATAAACTTCAACACTGAAGCCAAAGCTGTTTGAGACAATGTCAAAATGCTTCTGGCTGGATCTGAACTGACCAAAGAAGATCGTGAATCTCAGTTGTATGATGAGTTTGAACACTTCAAGTTGAATCCTGGAGAAAACATCACTGACTATTATGTGGGATTTCACAAGCTTGTGAATGACATGAGGATCATCAGGATGACAATGCCAAACATCCAACTCAACTCTAAGTTTGTGAACAACATGTCACCTGAGTGGGACAAATTTGTCACTGCCGTGAAGCTCAACAAAGGATTGAGAGAGACAAATTATGAATAGCTGTATGCCTACTTACAACAACATGAAAAGCATGCTGTCTATGATCGTCAATTGAGGGAAAAACTCAATCCAACAACATCTAATGATCCTCTTGCATTTGTCTCAAATGTTCAGCCGTTCAATCAATCCTCACTTGATAAAGTTTATCACCATCCCTTTTCATCACAGAATCAGACATCATTTGCCCAACCATCGTTGCACCCACCATCTGCTGTGAACAACCAAATGGATTCAGGATATTCTCATACTGACAAGATGATTGATAATCTTTCCAACCAAGTTTCTTTACTTGTCCAACAGTTCAGAGCAACACTCCCTCAAACCAACAACCAACTTCGAACTTCATCTAATCCTCGTAATCAAGCAACAATGGAAGATGGAAGGGTTGTGGTTCAGAATGTTCAGGGAAGGCAGGATGTGAATCAAAGGAACATTGGTCGGGGTAACATACAGAACAGAGTTGGGAATGCTAATCAGGGACAGGGAAGGCAAATTAAATGTTACCACTGTGGTGGACTAGGGCACATAGCAAAGAACTGCACTCAACCAAAGCGTCCACAGAACTCTGACTACTTCAAAGATAAGATGCTGTTGATGCAAGCTCAAGAGAATGGAGCATCTTTGGACAAAGAGGAGTTATTGTTTCTTGCTGGTGATGAGGGGAACATGTTTGATGCTGATGTGGATGATCAACCAGTTCAGGACTTGGCACTAAATGATCGCAACATCTTCCAAGCTGATAACTGTGATGCTTTTAACTCAGACGTTGATGATGAACCCACTGCTCAAACCATCTTCATGGCTAATCTGTCTTCTGCAGCCTCATCATCACAACAATTTGGTCCTTCCAGCACATCTGTCATATCTGAGGTACTAAGGCAGTATGACATGTATAACATGGTCGATGAACAGAAGATTCCCAACAAAGTACAACAAACAGATGTTGTTGAATCAGATACTGCTGATATGGGAAATAGTAATGTTATCCCATATGAACAATATGTGAATCACAACGACGTGTCTGTTGTACCAAGTAGTGCATCTTCTGTTGTCGATAATACTTGTGAATTGCATGAGAACACCGTGTTTATCCCTGATGACACTTTGACCACTAGACTTAACATCTATAAAGATCAGGTGGCCATATATGAACAACGTGTAAAATTTGAGCTAACTGAACGTGAGCAGAAAATGGATAGTCAAATGCGTACATTCATAATAGAACGTAATTTAAGGGAAGAAACATTGAAAAAGGAGTTATATTCTTTACGAAAACAACTTGATCAAACTGTTAAACAAAAACAGGAGATCCAAGAAAGTGTAATTACTCTAAAACATGATTTCAAAGAAAAAGAAACAAAACTCTTAAATGATTTTTCCAGACTTAAAACGTTAAAGAATAAGATTGAAAACAAGTTGTACGCACAAGACCAGACAAGACAAACTGCTCAAATGATTCAAAAGCATAAAAAGTTGTGTGATGAACATATTGAAATGAATGTAGGCGAACCTAAATCAGCTTTCCTTAGGAGTGCTAAAGTAGCCCAACCTTCCTTATATGATGGAAATGAACTGCTTAAGCCTGGTCATGCCCCTCCTGATGTGTCATCATTTGAAGTGACCAATGAGATAGAAGTAATAAATAGAGAAAAATTGGCTGAAGAAATGAAGGACCCCAAATGTATAGCAAATCGAGTCATAATCAAACCCTATGATTACTATGAGGAGAACCGATTAGCTATTTTTGTACCTCAAACTAAGTTGACTCCAGAACAAATATTTTGGTCTTTAGACTTAGAAAAAAGGAAAGCCGAAGAACTTCAAGCCAAAAATCCACCCTTTAGAAAGATAGCTGCAGCAACGATGTACCCACCCAATACACCCATGTACTTAGTTCCTTTAACTCTTCCCACAGAATGTAAAACTCTAATTAGCATATATGTTCTTTGTCAACTATTTGCTGATTTTGATAAAACATGTAAGAAGAGAATTACGCCAACGGGAATTACTGAAGGGGAAAGGGGCTTTGAACAGACAAAACGATGCTACTTAACTGAGGTTATTCCATTTTTTAAACTTCTCAAAGAACATTTCGAGGGCATGCAAAAAACCCTTGAAATGAATTAAAAGAAATGAAAGAAGTGTTTAAAGATATGGAAAACATGGGAAAACAAAATGCTATTGATCTTAAATATTGTGAAATTGAAAGACAGAACATTCTCATCACCAATGAGAATATGATTGCTAGATGTATTGCACAGGATGTATTTTATACTGCTACTGATTCTGCCTTAACTGCATGTCAATTTCATGAGTTGTCTATTGCATTGAATGTTACCCAGAATCGTGTTGTTGAGCTTGAGGGGGAGAATTTAAAATTGCATGAGAAAATCCAAAATGATGACCATGATAACATGGTCAGGCATTTTTCAAAACTAGAGGTTGATAATCTTAATTTGCAATTAAAATATCAACATTTAGAAGAAAGAATTAAAATCTCAAATGCCAAGACATCTTTGGATGCTCCTGAATTTGATGCATATTTTAAATTAAGCAAACGAGATGAAAAAATTCAAGCTCACACTAACACGATTCGAAAATTGAGGGCCTAAATTGCCCAATTAAAATCGAATAAGAGTGATGTGATTGGCACCCATAAACCATCGTCTTTAGATTCTCAGAATTTTCACTATCAAGACACCATCAATAAATTACAACATGAAAATGATTGTTTTCAAGCTGAAAATTCAAAAGTCAAACAGCATTACAAAGAGTTATATGACTCGATTAAAGTCACACGTAACAATCACAATGAAAAGATAACTTCTTTGCTAAACGAGATTGAGAATCTAAAGACTCAGGTGAAAGGGAAAATTCCAATTATCACTAGTGATAATGTTGTTCCAAAGGTTTCTGCTTGTGGTAAGTATGCAATTGATGTTGTGCCTATTCCGCTTCCCCTTAGGAACAATAGGTCTGCTCATCAAGTATATCTCACTCACCTTAAGGATAACCTTGATACCCTTTGTGAGATCGTAGAAGATGATTGGATAGATAAACCACTTGATAGTGCAGTTGTAGATGCCTGCTTCCTCACTAAACGATCTCAGGAACTCTTAGAATACGTCATTGGCACATGTCCTAAGATTGATAATAAGAGAGATAGGTTTATTGCATCATCCTCAATGACTAAGAACAAGCATGTTACCTTTGATGTACCATTAACGACATCTGAACCCAGCACATCAAAACCAGAAAAACAAATGGCAGTGAAACAAACTAATGTTCCCATCATCACTTCTACAGGAATAAACAGTGACACTAAAGCTAGCAGGTCAAAGCCTAGTCGCAATACAAAGAAAGATAGGACTGCGCCAGCTAAGAGTGCTCATCAGGAGAAAGTAGAAGACCATCTTAGGAACAATAAACTTGATTTGATCAAAAAGAATCGTGTTGATTCTAGTATTAGCTATAAGCGTACTGTAATTAATTCGAATTCTAATGCTATTTGTAAGACATGTAATGAATGCTTAATTTATGGTAATCATGATGAATGTATTGTGTCTTTCTTGATGTCTTCTCAACAATCCGCAGTTAAGAATGTTAGGAAACCTAAACTGAGTAAGCAAATTTGGAAAGCAACAGGAAAAATGCTTGCTCATGTTGGTTATCAATGGAGACCCACTGGAAGAAAATTCACTTTAGAAGATCAGTGCCCCTTAACTAGAATGACTAATCATAAAGTTGTGACTGTTAAGGAATGGAAGCCAACTGGTCCAATTTTTCCTTTAGAGACACAAGGCCCTGTAACTAGGTCAATTGCTGCTACTAGTGAAGTTTCCACTGTGAATAAAGATACTGGATGCTACCATTGTCAACTGGATGAACAATGGTTTGATCTTACCAAAGACACCATCAGAGACGCATTACAAATCACACCGGTCATTGTGAACAAGCCATTTACTCCACCACCACCACCTGATGATCTTATCAACTTCGTCAATGATCTGGGCTACCCTATAACAGTCAACACGTTATCTGCAGTGGTCACTAATGATATGTATCAGCCATGGAGGGCAATCATCACTATCATCAACATGTGTCTCACAGGAAAAACCTCAGGGTATGAAAGACCAAGAGCTCCAATGCTACAGATTCTACGGGGAATTGTTAAAAGGGCCAACATTGATTTTGCTGAAAGGATCTGGGAGGAATTCACTCACTCCATTCATAGTTTCACTGAGGACAAGAAAAAACTGGCATTGCATAAAGCTAGTAAGAAAACGGTCAACAAACTTGTGATTCCAAGTATCAGGTACACAAAGAGGATAATTCATCATCTTCAATGCCATCACAAGTTCCATCGAAGATCTGACTCTCCTCTCCACTTGCCATCTGATGAACATATCCTGGGAAATCTCAAATTCTCGGCAAAGGGAACCAAGCAAGAGTTCTTTGGGATGAATATACCTGAAGCTCTCATCACAAATGACATTCGTAATGCTCCTTATTATCAGGATTATTTGAATAAAGTGGCTGCGTATCAAAGGTATCTTGCTGATGAACTAGTTGGTGATGCTGGACCCTGGCACCTAAACCTCAGAAGTCAACCAAGCATAGCAAGACAAAATCCAACACCACCAAACCCACATATGACACTGTAAAACCCTAAAATCCAAAACGCGTAAAAAGACCAAAATGCCCCTACAACTTTGAAATTCAATTAAAGCTTATATAACTAACAAATAGATTGCAAAACCTATGTAACTAAACCATATATGATATGAAATAATTATGAGGCACCAAGTAATATTTGTTCAAGCCACCAAAAATATTTATAACACATTACCTAGTCACATTTGAACCGAAAACTTCATAAGTATATGTTTATTGTTTTAAAAAGGTTTAAGTGTGGATAATATCAAATAAATTAGGGAAGTAGGAAAATTTGATATGGATTGATTTGGTTGTTGGGTTGGCCGATCCTAGCTCTTTTTCCCCCTCCAAATTTTCGGCCTAGTATTCCTATAAGATAGCCAATATCCCTTTGACTCTCCACAAAAATACCGAACATCAAAATTCATCAAGAAAACCCTAAAAACTTCCCTACACTAAAGATTTCTGCCGCCTCCTTTTCTGCTGCTGTGATCGATCCAGAAAAACCACCAAGAAGTCTCTATCTTGTTCTTGTTCTAAGGTATATACATAGTACTATATCAATACACTAATTTGTGAATCAAAAACTAATTAAAATCGTGTTATGGTCTTGTTGTTTCCTGCTGTCGTGCGATCCAAGGAGAAAGGAGAGGAGAAAAGTTTTCGTGTGGTGCTTTGACCACTTGTTACCCGTGTTCTTCGTGGTCTACGAGGGTATTGTATCTCTTTGTTCGATCCTTGTCCTCATTCTTATGTTCTAATTCGAATCATGGTATAAAACATGTCACATAAAATCATAAAAATAAGAAACCCTAAAACTCTTAATATATGGATCGACTGAATTTTCTGTGGTAAATAATTCGATGTGAATGTGTTAGAACTGATGAGTATTGACCTAAATATGTTTTGGACTCACCTATAATCGTTGGTGTCAAGAATTAATGAACGGGATGATGAAAACCCTAAGTTATATATGATCCTGGGAATAACTGCTACTGACCTAAAACTTTACTCAACTTTAATCGGCTGTGGACTAATGATGTGAACGTATATTTTGATGTTTCTGGAGTCTAGATTGTAGTTTAATGAAATAGCTACCTGGAGAAATTTAGTTTGTAATTTTTGGAGGCCTAGAAGGCTACTTTTTGATTTTTGGGAAATCACATGTCTGATCGGATTTGTGAAGTCTGGGAAAACAGTCCGGGTTTTTCATTTATCATTTTAAAACCATAACGAATTAGGACATTTCCTTTGAACTGAGTAATATAAAACATGTTAGCTAATTACTGGAATTTTTGTATAATTTTATAAATTTTCTAGACTGGGTAAGCAGGTAGATAATTGTCGGGTGTTTTTAATTGATCCGGTTCTGGAACAGGTTGGGGAAAAGGATTTTTAGTTCGTACCTAGACAACTTAATAAAATCTGGAAAAATTTCATAAAATACTTAAGATCCTGGGGAACGTCCTTCAATTTTTATAGAATTTATTTCGAAGGTTTAATATGGTTTATAAATTATGAAAAACGGGTCCAGATGATACTTAAAAACTGTCAAGACATGTAAAAGGTTGTAAATTGTTATTTTCCAAAACTAAGGGTTATAAATTGTAAATCATGAAGCTTGAAGGTATAATTCGTATAATACATTAATTTGAGGGTACACTCTATAATCTTGGAAAATAAAATGCTTGATGTGTTAATAAACTAATGAGAGGGGTTAAAATGTAAACTATGTGAATCTAGAATTTTATTTCAGTAAAGGGATATAAAGTGTAAATTATGAAACCTAAAGGACTAAAAGAGTAACTTGGGGAATCTAAAAGCTAAAAAGGAAACTCTGGATAAATTGTGAGTATTAATGAAAATATTGGAACCCTGCTAAATATGGAAATCCGAACTTGAACCCTCTGGTGATTCTGTGTTCTTCTTCTCCTTTAGGTGTAAAGAGGGAGAGGTCCTGATCTGTCTCAGTGCCTTCTGCTTTTGTTCTTTTGTGCTTGCATTTGAATAAGGTACAGATACTCTGCCCTTTTTCAGTAAGGGTGTCCTATCTCATTGATATGATTCTGATTCTGATTCGTTAAGTTTTCCAAAGCCATTGCTATGATTCCCTTTGTTGTGAACCTTCGATATGACCTTTGCTTTGTATACTTTGATCTGTTAAACTCTGATTTGGATTTTGGCATTACATCTGATATATCTGTTATGAACCATCTGTTATGGACCATCTGTTATGAACCTTTGATTATGACACTTTGATTTGATATGATATCTGACTCTTAGTTTGATACCCGAGCCAAAATTTGTGACCCTAGCCATGAAGGTAACATGGCCGTGTCTGTGATGCACCACTGGCATGACTAGTGTGTAGCCCTAGTGATTTGGTTACACCGTCCCTTTGATTTGGTCTGCATGTGATTGGGTAGGGGCGTATGGATGCATCCTAGATCTGTTCTATTTAGTGGATTTAATATGATATGATATGATATGATTTGTCTGGTGATTGGTACTGTGTGCTATACATGCCCTTCACATTTCTGAGAGGTCGCTCCTCTATGGTTACTGTATATGAGATGATCTGATATGTTTCTGGGCTCGTGGTGGATTACTATCCTATATTATTCTTTCCCTTTTATTGACTGTACCTTATGATATTTCCTATTGCACCATATATATATCTGTTTCATTATCATTTAACCTTGCCATGATTCGTACTTCGTTATTTCTGCTTATTATATGTATCTGTTCACTGAGCTTTTTAAGCTCAGCCGCACGTTTTTCTTTTCGTGTGCGGCAGGTATCTAAGCTAGGAGCTGGGGCTTTTGCTTTGGGATGAGAGTTAGAGTTTCATTGGAGCTGTTACCTTAGATGACCACCTTTATTTTGACATTTGTTTAATTTGGATTTCATTTCTTCTATTTATTTCCTTTGGATTATTTCCTCATCTTTTGGAACTTATGTATTTGGTTTCAAGTCGTGTTGACTTGACTTTCTTATTGATGTATGTTTAAGACTTCCGCTGTGTGATGTGTATGTATGCTCTGATTTGTCACCGTGATGTGACACCTTTACCCTTGTCGGGTTGGGATGTTACAGACACTCTACGCAAGAAGAGAAAGGAGGCATCCTCTGCTGATGATGCTCCTGGTGATGCTAAGAAACCCAAAAAGAGTGTTGCGGGTAAGAAACAGGGGTCCAAAAGACAAAGACTGTAAGATCAATTTGTGAATGAAGAAGTTTCCATGCCTGAGCATATTCTGCAAGAAGAGGCAGTTAACTTTCAAAAGGCCGGAGAAGCCAGTTTGAAAGAACAAGAAAAGTTGCCGGGACACTCTACCAAAGGTGTGATCATCAGAGAACCTGATACAGGGAGACCTCAACCATTGGCGAAAGTGGATGGTAAAGGAAAGGGGATTGCCACTGACGAACAGGTTGCTCAAACACTTCTGGATATCTCTTCTCCAGCATCAAAGACAACCACAAAATTCATTCTCAAGAGACGAACCTCTGAAACCGCTAATGATACTGAAGATTCTGAAGCGGCAAGGGAAAAGTCACCAAGTCAAGAGCTTGATCTTGACTCTAGTGACACTGAATCAGAAGAAGCGGGAACCATGGAAGAGAATGTCGGGAAGGGTGAGACACAAGCTAAAGATACTACAGGCCCTGATTTTGGCAAAGCAAAGAAGGAGATATCACCCCATGAGAAGGATTTCACCTCTGATCCACCTCTTGTGAAGTTAAATGATGAGTTTGTGTTCAAAACGTATCCAAATGTACTAGAGAATCTTATGCTGAGAGCTGATGAACAGACTCATATACCTGAGCCAGATAGCTTAACTGGCACCCTTTCTTCGCTCAAGCACTTGGAACCAGACTTCACATACGGAGACCAATTTCTTAAAGACAAGCTCGCTGATCCTGAAAATGAGAAGACTAACGAAGAGAAGGAGGTTATGTCAATGGTGTCCATCAGTATTGAACAAGACACTTTAGCAGTTCCATCAATGGCAATTCCAACTCCAACGGTAACACCAACATCAGCAACCCACTCATCTGCAGCTACTACAACTGCTACAACAACCACCACCACGACGACTACAACTCCTGCACCTCCATCTACCTTCCCAAGCTTGGAGTCACAACTTGATGAAGCTCTTAAGCGTATTGCTGTTCTGGAAGGTCATAATCTACCCAAGGTTGTTAAACATCACAGCACTTGGTTTTCCAAGCTGGAAAATCTCAACATTGAATATAAGGTAAAGACTGCTGTAGATGAACACGTTGCCGAAGTAGTGGGTTGGGAAATGGAAACACCCTTGAGAGCTCGCTTCAGAGATCTTCCACCACTGATATAAAAGAGATTCTCCAACAGCGAATGTATAAGACAAACCTTGACCAAGGTCATGAAGACCATATAAGATTATAAGAAGCTTTGGAAAGATCAATTGACCGTGACAACTCTGATCAACTCATGGAGGACCTGGCTGAAACTCGTCCAAAAAAAAGGAGCCAGGACAAACCCAAAACACCTCATGGGTCTCCTCCTCATCCACCCCTTCCTCTTCCTCTATCAGGACCATCTGGAGCTGCAGGCTCATCTGGGGCATCAGGATCACATCAAGCACAACCACCACCTCGTCCTCCTGCATCATCTACCAAGGAAGATCAGACAAAACAATCTACAGGTCCAAGCTCATCGAAGAAAGCTGAGTCTACTGCATACACTGCTTGGACGACTATTGACACTAGATTCAAGCCTTCTGTCTCGTCAATTCCTGAAGATCTTATTATGAATGAAGAATCAGCTATCAACGATCAAGATTCTTATTCTGATGATGAGGATGATATCTCCAATCTGCATATTCCAAAGGTTAACCTGGGGAGAGATTGGTGGAAGTATTTCTCAAAGGATGACATATCTGACTCAACTTGGTCCGTACCTTCTGATGAGGAAAAGAAAGATTGGTGGCAACCTCTTCCCATAGGAGACAGACCTCCAACACCTGAACCGGCTTGGTCCATCCCTTCTTCTGATCCACAAGTTCCTGATAGCAACTGGGCTGATGCTATTGTGTCCAGCTATGTGCCTCCTCCAAAAAACTCACTGCTTGCACAGACTGGAGACACGGGAGCGTTTATCGACTGGTACTGTAAGAAGCAAGGAATTACTAAACTAACACCTAAAGACTTGGAAGGGCCAGCGTATAAAATTGTCAAAGCCTTTCATCCTGATGTGGTTCATCTTCAGTTCCAGATGGAAGAATGCCACAAGCTTCTGACTGATCAGGTTGACGAGGGAATTATCAAGTACAATGTCAGCAAACCACTCCCTCTGGGTGGTCCACCTGGACAGGTCACCATCCAAACAAACTTCTTCTTCAACAAAGATCTGGAGTATCTCAGGTTTGGCAGCAAAGAGCATAAACAAGCGTTGTCAATTACTAAGATGAAAGCTGCATATTATCCAGACATCGGGTTAGAGAAAATGGTAGCAGATCAGATGTGGATTGAAGAAGAATGCAAGTATGACATATCGGCTTCGTATGGTATATCACACTGGTGGTTCAAGAGACAACAGTTCTACATTGAAAGATTCGCTGCTGAAGGTGATCGCAAGGCTGTACGATCTCGCATGCAGATCTTAAGCGTAGTCAGAGTTGAGATCTTCTCAATATATAGCTATGACTACCTGAGGAAGATCGTCCTTCACCGAGCTGATCTCAAAGAACATATCATTGCAGAAAGTGACTTCAAACACTTGCACCCTAGTGACTTTGAAGATCTGTACCTGCTGAATCTTCAAGGCAAGCTGCACCATCTATCACCTAATGAAATGAAGACTCTTGCCACTGCCTTCAATCTATGGACCAGGGGCTTAGTTATCAGACAATGGGTAGGGGACTTTCAGCTTGGGATTGAGAGTTACCAGACTAAACTTAACCTCACGAGGCCTCGATAGGAAGCAAATGACCTGGAATTCAAGCACAACTACACGGTTCTTGAGTCTCCAAAGGCTGTGGTGTTCAGAGATAGGTATGAGGTTCAGATGATCATGCGGTTCGATGAAATCCACAAGTTCAGTGATGGTACTCTACAACAGATTGAAGAAGCACTAGACTACAGGGTCAAAGAGTACAAGATAAAAAAGGCAATACCAGGGCGGTATACTATGTTCTGGACTAAGAAAGATCTGGATATGAACAAGGAATTCATTCGTGCCATTCAAAAACGATTGAAGACAAGGAGGATCTTTCGCAGTCTGGAAAGGTATGTTTGTGGGCGTGTTCGAGAGGGCGATTACAGACTTCTACAAAGAATTGAATGAGAATATCTTCTCTGTAATAATTAGTCCTCTTCTGTTGTGTGTAATTATATTATGTTGTGAACTTTGTACTATTTAAGTAGTGATAAATATATGATTTGTGTGTCGTCCTTACCTCCCTCACTTGTTGAGGGGGAGCAGCATGAGGTACGTTTCAGTGCCTCATTCTTGATAAAAGAAGCGAAAGCTTCTTGCTTTTGAGTAGAATTAACTCAAACCTTTTTCAAAGGATCTCTACTAATTTTGCATAAAAGAACAAGTATTCCCTCTCAAGAGGGGGAGTATTTGAAAATCTTTGTACAAACCAATACAATCTTGTGAGACTCTTCCCGAAAACCTCAAAAAGCATATTTTAATCAAAGCTTTTCAAAAACAACATTAATATGCTATTTTTGAGGGGGAGAAAAATATAAATGGTGATTTAAATATAACTATGTTGAAATGGCATCTCATGTGAGCGTGACTCAGACTTCACCAATGAATTAATGAAGTGAAACTAACTGTCATTAATCGAAAGGACTTGTCCTGGCCGGGTAATAATTTCAAGCTGGTTTAACCAGTGATGTAAGCGTGTCTCGAAGAGGACTTGTCTGAGTAGAGTGTACCGTTTCAAGAAACTTTCTGTGGACTTGACCAGGCCGGGTAATAATTTCAATCTAGTCTAACTAGTGATGTAAGCGTGTCTCGAATCGGTCATGTTCACTGAAGGTGGATCAATTCAAAAAGTGCGAACTCTACCCAACATGTGCAAATTAATTATAAACATCTGAGCACATGTTAAGGGGGAGTATTTGAAAAGTACAAAACTCTTAAAGTGTTAGCAAATTGTGTTTCTTAATTATAAACACTTTAAGAGATTTTTCAAATAAATGGTTTACGGCAACATAGGATAGTCATGGTGTTATAAGGTGGCTAAGGTTAGGAAAACCGTCCTATGATCCGCCAGAGCCGGAGGGATCTACCCAAGGACAATACCAAATAGTTAGTATTAGAAAGTCCTTAGGTATGATTATAAAAAAGGAGTAATGTGATAAAGGAGAAAGAAGGGGTTGAAGAATTAAAAAGAAATGTAATGAGAAAGGGTGAAAAGAAATAGCCCTCCAATTATTCAACCTTAGGGCAGAAACCGGGTTCAATTCATATGCTACTAGTTGTTACTAAGGTAACACCGGTATTGAAGACAAGACGTCATGGACCCAGTGGCGCACTGCACTAAACCTTCTAGACACTCAAGTTCTCTTAAAAGGACTTGTTTCATTCTCACGGGGAACCCAACATAATATATCGACCGCTCATTACGAGTGATGTTGATATTGAAACAGGAGACACCGCTCCAGTCTCCGACTATCAAAAAATTGCATAGGAACACATGATAACACTGATGGTTCAACATTAAGGACATCAGTTGTACAATTAAGAGTCCTACGCAGATCCTAGCAATCTGCCAGAACATTTATGAGAGAAATTACAAATGTAATTCTCAATGATTGAATGGAAATTCCTGCCAGGGTCAACATCAAACGACCCTGACAGCAAGTCACTTTGGTAATTCCTTGTGGATTACGCTTAGTGTTCGCGGCAGTTTCAAACGATCTATAGTCGTGGAGTGAATTCCAGCGACTCACCCAATCGTTGATGTACCTCGGTAGATCTTGTAAGCCCTCTCGGGGGTATCCGATTCAGGAACGGCCTTGGCAAGGATTAGAGAAAGTTTTCACACTATGCTGATAACAATCTCGAAATCTTAACCTATAAGTGCCGGACATTTTATTGCTAACTGTTGTTTGCAGAAATCCCTGGCGGTGGCAGCGGTGTGCCGAAAAGATGCCGATTCATCACCCCATGCTCACACTTCATCATAATAATTAAAGAAATCATGATGATTGAATGACCTTCTACACTGCTTCTGCTAATCTGATGCTGAATATCATGAAACAAAAAAGTGTGAGCATGCCGGTCTAATGATCACGTTATCACAAGGATGCAACAGTACAAAGAGAATGACACACAAACTACCAAAACTGATGATCACAATGAATGCTAAATGATCACACTTACCAAAGGAACATTCATCAGAAGATCATGACTTAAAGTAAAAAGCTTACCAATTATGAAGAATCAAATACTACGAGCTAGGAAATTAAGTTCATTAGAATGCAAGAATTCAAATTGTAATTTTCCGGGTGACCTCCCTTAGGGGGAGATTGTTAGGAATATAAATATTCATATGAAAGACTTGGTCACCCCGAGTATCTATTAGCATTAAGTTAGCTCGTAGGCTTATTAGTATTAGTTTAGTTATCGTAATACTAGTTTAGTCATAGTAGTATTTATGGAATTAGGTTGGGTCTTTACCCACTGTCAGCTCACTCCACAGCCCATTTGGGGCGTTTTATGTGTAACTATGTATACCCTCTCCCATCCAAGGGAAAGGGTTGGATGTTCATTGGTTCTTAATCATTCAACTTCATTTTCTCTCACTAGAATATCCTACTCTCTCTCTCTAGATTTGGCTTATACATCAATCCGACCATGTGTTATGATATCTAGTATTCTACAGAAACCCAAACCCACATCAATCGATAGATCCAGAACCCCTCTTCTGATCTGGAAAGTTTGAGCTCAATCCGAGCCCATTTAGTACCACAGCCGCCACCACCGCCGTGACTGCCAACCACCACCTCGCCGAGACTTCCCCCTCCTCCTCTCTTCGAATAGGTAATCCACACGCCCTAGATCTTTCCTTTTCGTCACTTTTATTCAAACCTTAATTTTTATATATCATTTTTATTAAATAAAACATGTTAAAACCTTTTAAATTTAACCTAAACCGTGTGGATCTAATTTATTTTGCCGTAAAACCCGTAACTCAGTCCAAGTTGGGGTGACTCACCGAGTCAATTCGCGTTGACTCGGGGTGAGTCGATTATTTTTTTATTCATATCTTTTGATTCTAATTTATTATCTATTTGTGTAGCTTGGATTTGGAGTTTTTGTGGTCTCGATTTGGTCTTGATGGTTGAATCCGAGAGCCCCCCATGCTTATATGATGCTTTAATCGTGACTCAGTGAGTCATGGCAGTACTAGGGTTAGGATTTAGGCAGTTTGGTTATGATATATTTGATTCGATTTGGTTGTATTTAATTAGATTCGGATTTGTTGTATTTTGTATAGATTTGGATTGTTGGATTTTGATTTATTTGTGTTGTAATCATATAACTAGGAGCCTATGGCTCGGGTTGGCTCGAGCCGTGACTCAAATGAGTCACGGCATAGCCATGATGTTCGTGTTGTGTTGAGATGTTTGGTTTTGATTTGGAATTGTATTATGTGATTTGGCCGAGAGCCTTTGGCTAAGGAAAGATTCGAGTCGTGACTCAAATGAGTCATGGCATAGTCTTGATGGTTGTGATGTGTTGATGTTTGAATTTGGCTTGGTTTTGTTGCCAAAACCAAGAGCCTTAGGCTCGAATAGACTCGAGCCGTGACTCAATAAGTCACGGCCAAGGTCTAATGATTAATTAGTTCAAATATGGTTAAGCCGTGACCCAAAAAGAGCCACGACTAATTGGAATGAGTCTAGTCCAGACTCAAGTGAGTCTCGGCCATGTAAGACTCGAGGTTTGAAAACCTCAGGTTAGTATCGAGTCGGTTTGGACTCGGATGAGTCCTAAATGGTTAAGTGTTAATAAATTGGGCCTGAAAGTCCAATGAAATCCCAATAAGTATGAGTTAAGTATTGGGCCAAAGCCCAATACACTTGGGTCATTATATCCGTTATTTATTTGTTTTGACGTTTATTTATTATTCATTATTCAATATGGTGTTTCGGTTAATTAATTTGGAAAACATAAACAAAATAGTCAATAAACTTAATAACTACTATATACGCGAATGATAGTGTCCAATTAGATATATTTAATTTGTAAAATGAGGTAATAAAACTTGTATTCAAATGTCGTAACGACTTGGAAATATTTTATAAACGGGCGCATCGTGCCCAAATTTTGATAAAACCTTTTATAATTCAATCATTTGAGATTACCCAAATATCTTAAAAACCTTTTCGATACTTATATAATTTCTTCCAAAATTTCGATATTTCATCAATTATTTGGGAAAAAGGGTAAAACACCGAAACCATCTATTGATGTTTGCTGTTTGTTTTTCTTTATTATTCTTTTCTTAATTTTAATTCCTCTTTTCTCTTCGTTATTCTTTCTTCGTATCCGTTTGTGTTTGCCGGCTTTTATTATTTTAACATCTCGTATCCACACGAGTCTTAAACTTTATTTAACTCAAACGCCATTGAAATAAAACATTTTCATTTCAAATACGAGTATTGTTTTGGAAATCACTTTAAGGTTATTGCTGAGACATATTATTCATATATTAGGTTGTGCTAAGGTTCACTTGCCGTGCTATTCCACTTGATCATATTGTGATATCTCATTTCTCAGCTACTAAGGTGTGATTCATAGCCCCACTTTTATTTTTAAATTGTTTATAAACCCATGGGGGAGATACATGGTACTTACTTATTTTTATGAGCACAATTGTTTATTGGTATTCTACTCCTGACTGATGCGATAAATGCTAAGTACCTCTCTTGCCAAAAGCAAGTCCCTCGATCATGAACCATTAATCACTTGCGAGTGAGTGCGATTGTAGTTCATAGGCCTATAGGATTTAACCATCCCGCCATGTTGACTAAGGTCGGTCAGCATGTGATGTACTACAATTGAGTTAACTAGGTATCTAGCAAAAATATCTAGCTTTGGGGGCAACTATTATGTTATGAAATTCCGCGGTTACTGTCGACTTACGCCAGGGTTACTGGTGCTGGTTAACGCTTTGTGTGTCATGAGCTTAGCAAATAAAGAGAATGAATGATTATGTGATGCTTACCCGATATTTGTATTTGTTACTTATATCTTCCAGACTAAAAATCTTGTGCTCAACTATTATTTACTAAACCTATGGATTACACTCAACCTTTGAGTTGACTTTTTAGCATGTTTTATCTCAGCTAATTGATGCATGATGTGAGCACCAGGAGTGGCTGAAGGTTCAGGATGGCTATCATTGGGCTATACTTTTTGCCCTTACTATCTTTATCATTCGAATTATCTTTTAAAACTGTGTCTTTTATTCTGCTGCAAACTATCTTTTATTCCGCTGCAAACTATCTTTATTTTCCGCTGCTACTTGTGATATGAGTCTTTTAGACTCTAAACATTAAGTTTTGTGTCCGAATGATATGTTTTATTAAAAACTTCTCGTGATGAGATCGTTTTCTGTGATTGTGACTGTCTTACCCCTCACAAAGCACCAAAAGCTTAGTCCCGCTGCCATATTTCGAGTTGGGGGTGTTACAGAATGGTATCAGAGCCACCGTTTATAGAGAACGAAATCATACTCGACTATAAACATTTTCATGTGAGTCAAAACATTTTTCGAAATCGATATCCATCAGCCCTCCGTGCCACTTCACTCGTAAGTGCTTTACTTAAAACTTTTATGCATGCATGCTTTGCACAATCATATGTTTGGATTTTTCCACTACTATTTCATTTCATATGAAATTATTTTATAAAAATTTGGCTAGAAATTTTTATACTTGTCCCGATACTCCATGTAGAATATTATGGCTACATCAGTCCCTACCGGTCAGTTACCAGATGCACCCGTTGATCACCCCCTTGCACCACCGAGTCCAGAGATGGACCCACACCCTATTGATGTACCGCACCAGGATGATGAGGAGATGGATGATGATGATGAAGATGAGATGGATGATGACCATGATGATGACGACGATGATGATGATGATGACAAGGAGCCGATGGAGGAGGAGCAGGAGGCTCTCCCCATGCCGCCCTCGCCAGCAGTGTCAGACATCACCTACAAGTCCGATACTTCAGATGCCTTAGGTCATGCTTTAGCTACAGACACTACTAGAAATATGGCTATCCTTGACTCTTTTTTTATGACCCACGCTTCAAGATGACTCGCAAAAATGTGAGTCATAAAAAAACTGTCATAACTTGTAAAATCTGAAGGCTGGATGACACGCAATTTTAAAAGTCATAAAATACCACACGGAATACACTTCTATAACCCCCAATGTTTTACAACCCCCTTGGTTCACACAGACAAAACACACACACAGATCCCTATCTCCCTACCCACAGATCCCTATCTCCCTCAGACAATAAACATGCGATCCCTCTCCCTCCGCCATGACCACTCGATCATCACCAATCACCACTCACCGGCAATACCATCTCCAACCTTCAGCCGCCATCACCACCGCAAATCATTCTCTGGCTCTACACAAATAACGCCGCCACCACCAAGCATCA
The DNA here is from genome assembly GCA_021014915.2 of Artemisia tridentata subsp. tridentata. NCBI lineage: Eukaryota > Viridiplantae > Streptophyta > Magnoliopsida > Asterales > Asteraceae > Artemisia > Artemisia tridentata. Next base: position 217,226,439 of record CP139504.1, read on the forward strand.
CCACCATCTGCGCCACCATTCATCCCATCTGTCAGTATGCGTTTTCCTATCCATCTATTTAATTTATTTACTCCTAATTGTTCTTTATTATTTCATCTGATGCTTTTTTTATAACATCGATATAAATATTTTTTGATATTAAGTGAAATACTTTCGATATTGTCTTTTTTTTGGTTTGTAAGATTTTTATCTAATTTTGATGTTTATATTTGTAGGTATAAAGATGTTTATATTTGTAGGTATAAAGATGTTTATCTAATTTTTTTGGGTTTGTAACACAAACTTGAGCAGGTAATATTATTATGATTAATTTTTATTTGTATTGAATAAACCTCATGTACGACACATTTGTCTCCAATTTGGCTATGTAATTTGCAGATGGTTGACCGATCTGTTCCACCAACGGCAGATGTTTGATCCACCGTCATATTTTGTTCGTGACATTGGTACAGATCTGACCTTTCATCTTATTTGTCAAATAATGAATTAGAAAAAACCCATATACCTAATCGAAAAAGATTGAATTTTTATGTGTTACTATATAAAAAGTAGATCAGATTTTGTGAATTCGATGGATGTCATTTGTGTTTCTAGACATGAATATATTATATCCTTGAATCAGTTGGGATTTGATATCTTGGTATAAGTTTCATATCTTGGCATCAGTTGGGATTTGATACAGTCATATGCAGGAAACAAGTGGGGTGGGAAAATTTTAAACTTGCAGACCCTTTTTGTGATTAGTAACATTCACAGCCGAGAGGCTGTTATTTTGTTGTTAGGATTAGCTACAAAGTCCATCCAAAGGGGGTGCGTTTACTTGTTTACTTAGTGCACAAACATAGGGTGTTTGTTTGATGATTTCTATCCAGCCAAAACCAGCCCCAATGAGGGCTCCATATAATGTAATTGCAGGTTTATCTGTCTCTGTGCTGTGCTCTTGTAGCATCTGCAGTCGGAGCTTATCTTCACATCTTATGGAGGCCTTCTCTCGTCTGGTGTCTCGATCCTCTTTTGGTTGCATTTTGCTTCATCCATCTTTGGTGGTTCTGTGGCTATGTTCCAGATCGAGGTAAATTTCTCTTCATGATCCCTTCTTTTATGGTTTATTTGTTCTCTTGCTGATGTTCAATGTCCCCACTAGAATATTTCAAATGATTGAATGCTTAGTTGGTCCTGTTCATGTTTATTTTTGTGGTTTCAGCTATATTTTGGACTCCTGGTATTCGTTGGGTATATGGTGGTCGACACTCAGGAGATCATCGAGAAGCCTCACCTTGGGGATTTGGATTACATCAAGCATGCACTCACACTTTTTACTGACTTCGTTGCTGTCTTTGTTCACATCCTTATCATCATGGTAAGTCGTATTTCTGCATGTTCTTGTTCTATCTCGCGTTAGTTTTCACAGAAACTGACCCATTGGTTTCTTTGTACTTGCAATAATTGAAAATTGCTCAAGCTTAATCCAACGAGATTATGAGCTCACCACTTCTTTCTTCTCAAATCATACTCATTTAATTAAGAGTTAAGAGTCGTCAACTTGAACTCATTTAATAAGAACTGAGCTGATCTGTTCATCTACTACTCGTAAAGGATCAAGTTGGTAAATTCTTAAAAGAGTGTTAAAACTAGAGCGGGTTGAATTCGTCAAAAGTGGCTGTAGTGTATAAGTGTATTTAAGTGCCTACCTTTTATAAGAAAAATCGAGGTTAGTATCATAATTATATAGTTGTCTTAATAGTATCTAGTAATATGACCAGATATAAAGTTTAAGAGGGACAAAAAAAGTATTTGCAGGCCCTGGTCCGTTTATTAGAAATAGTTTTATTCTGGCTCGGACTTCTTTTGCAACTTCTGCTCTTTAAACTGGACAATTAATTGGGTTTCTTTCTTTCTTGGTGACTGAGCAGCGAGACCCAGAATCTCAATGGCAAGTATCCAAAGCAGCAGCCACCGCCACCACCAGCAATGAAAGATGATGACGATGGGTTGGATGATGAAGACGATGATGAACATGGTGAAACTTTATGTGGGTCATGTGGCGAAAGTTATGCGTCTGATGAGTTCTGGATATGCTGCGACATTTGTGAGAGGTGGTTTCATGGTAAGTGTGTGAAGATCACTCCAGCCAGAGCCGAACACATCAAGCAGTACAAGTGCCCAACATGAAGCTACAAAAGAGCCCGTCCTTGATGCTGTATCTGTATCGTGGTGTTCTTAGCTGTGTACTCTGGTAGTCTCTAACTGCATGTTTAGTTATGTTTAGCAATGATAAACCTGGTTTTTAATTTTGTATAGTATCAGGTTTTTAATATATGAAATGCGTTATTTTGATATTTGTGTTTTTAATTTTGTATTATCAGGTTTTTAATTGTCATTTAATAGAAAATTAGGAATTGAAAAAAATTATTTAAAAAAAAAAAGAAAAGGTTATGACACGCAAAAAGGAGAGTCATAAAACGTGGGTCATAAGTGCGCGTCATAGAGGGATGACGCACATATGCGAGTCATGAATTTTTATGACTGGTCCATCCTTGACGGGCATTTGCGCGTCATAAGACCCCTTTATGACGCGCATTTGGAGTCAAGAATAGCTGTTTTTCTAGTAGTGAGAGGTGACACCTACATTTGAGATGGACGAGTCTTCAGCTGCACTGCGAGTTACCCATGCAGAGCTCTGAGCCGAGCTGAGTTGCTTGAGGCAGGATATCTCCTGGTGCCAAGGTCGTTACATGTCTATGTCCAGACGATTGTGCACGCGACAGTCTGAGGTCTTAGAGTTGAAGAAGGAGATTAAGGGTAACAGGAGAGCGACAAACAATTTATATGTGGAGTTGTACGACCAGGCAGCGAGGTTGAGATCTTCAGAGATAGCTGATGCAGAGATTAAGGAGCGTTTAGTGTCATTAGAGCAGAGGATGACAGAGGTTGAGAGGATTGTGGAGAGGATGGATCTTGGAGCTGTGTTCTCTGATATCGAGAGTCGTCACTACCAGCAGAGTATTCAGGAGTTATGGTATTAGATCCATGCCATGCAGTGGCAGGCGTATTATGACAGGATGGCGCATTATCGCTTTGATGATAGTATTGATGTTTTGGCTGCATACAGAGGAGACCATTAGTAGAGATTAGTGATCATCTTTATTATAGTACTTTGGTATTGTAGTAGTAGTTTACCTTGTACGTACTAAACTTACTAGTTTCAGTTAGTAGATTTTGATAAGAAACTTGTAGTTATTCTGCATATCTTGTAAAACTTATGACGAGTATCGAATCTATGATGTATTTTGGTGATGTACTATTTATGATGTTGAATGGATGCTATATTATGATGTATCATTGTGTTATTTACTTTGTGTTATGATTCTGTTACGTTAATCAAATACTTACAATGTTGTACATTTGTAATGATTGATAGAATTATGCCACCTAAGAAGATGACCCCAGCCGCGATCCAGAAACTGATTAAGGAAGGCATAGCTGCGGCGCTTGCCGGGCAAGTAGGTGCTGGCAACCAGAATGTTGGACAGGCAAGAGTGCAACCTGTCTATGAGAACTGTTTCTGCACTTACAAGGAGTTTATGAACTGCAAACCTACTACCTTCAAGGGAACTGAAGGAGCTGTCGGTCTAACCCAGTGGTTTGAAAAGATGGAATCAGTGTTTCTAAGAAGTAACTGCTCTGAAGACTACAAAGTGAAGTATCTAACGGGAACCTTGATGGAGCATGCATTATTGCGGTGTAATGCATATACTAAGGATGTTAGGTTAGAGAGAGCTTATAGTATTCCATGGGAAGAATTTAAAAAGAAAATGGTGAAGAAGTATTGCTCCCGTAGTGACATGAGGAAGTTGGACACTAAATTCTACTATTTGGCTGTGAAAGGCGTTGATCTTGCCACTTATGTTTGACGATTTCAAGAGTTGAAGGTCTTCTGTGCTCACATGGTGACAGACAATGAGAAGTTGCTGCAAAAATTCATCGGTGGTCTACCAGCTAGTATTGAAGGGCACGTGACATCATACAACTCTCAGACTTTGGATGATGCAATCCGTATATTTGAATGACTGATGGATCAGGTGGTTAAGAATGGCTCTGTTTAGAAGAGTAACAACTATGATCACAAAAGGAAGTGGGAGGACTACAGGAGAAGCAACAACTACAACAACCGCAACAACAACAATCACCCTCACCATCACCATCACCACAACAACAACAATAACCAGTACCGTAACAATAACCATCACCACCAGCAGAACAGACGACAAGAGGCTGTCAGGACATACGTGGCTGCACCAGCACAAGTTGGAGGATATGCCAAGAATCACCCATTCTGTGATAAGTGTAACCAACATCACCCTGGACCATGCACAATAAGGGTGTCAAAAATGCAACAAGGTTGGGCATGTTGGTAATAATTGTAAGGGAAAAGCTGTGGCTACTGGGAGCAATGCACAACCAGTTGTAACCTGTTTTGGATGTGGGGAGCGTGGACACTACAAGAGTAATTGCCTAAAGAACACTGGACGAAGGACTGAAGGCGCTCGTAGCAGAGCATATGTGATGGGCAATGGAGAGCAGCAGCAGGATCCGAACGCAGTCACGAGTACATTCCTACTCAACAATCTTCGTGTTAAAGTCTTATTCGATTCTGGTGCCGATATGAGTTTTGTATCTTCTACGATCTCGCCACTACTTAGCCTCACCCCTACCTCCCTAGACACCAGTTATAGTATTGAACTAGCTAATGGCAACTTGGTTAACACCTGCACTGTAATCCGAGACTGTACCCTAAACCTTCTAGATCACCCGTTTAGCATCGACCTTAAGCCCATTGAACTAGGAAGCTTTGACGTAGTGGTGGGTATGGATTGGTTGTCCAAACATCAAGCCAGTGTTATTTGCAGCGAACGAGTTGTTCATATCCCTCTCGATGACGAAACCTTGGTTGTCCACGGAGACCGTAGCAGAACCCGTTTGAGTATCATCTCCTGCATTAAGACTCTGAAGTATATCGAGAAAGGCTATCATGCATTCCTAGCACATGTGTCCAAGAAAGAGTCTGGAGAGAAGAAACTCGAGGACGTTCCGATTGTGCGTGATTTTCTTGAGGTATTTCCTGAAGATCTGCCTGGGCTTCCACCGGTTCGACAAGTGGAATTTCTGATTGACCTAGTTTCGGGAGCTGCACCTGTGGCACGTGCACCATATCGACTTGCTCCGATGGAAATGCAAGAACTATCTAAACAGTTACAGGAGTTGTTGGATAAAGGGTTTATTCGACCTAGTTCATCACCTTGGGGAGCACCGGTATTATTAGTGAAGAAGAAGGATGGATCGTTTAGAATGTGCATTGACTACCGTGAATTGAACAAGCTAACAGTGAAGAATCGCTACCCGTTACCTAGGATTGACGATTTGTTCGACTAGTTGCAAGGATCAGATTATTAATCAAAAATAGATTTGCAGTCAGGTTATCACCAACTTAGAGTCCGGGAAGAGGATATTCCCAAGACGGCGTTCATGACTCGCTATGGCCACTATGAGTTTCGAGTGATGCCCTTTGGTTTGACAAACGCACCGGCTGTATTCATGGACCTCATGAACCGAGTGTGTAAACCATATTTTGTAGGAAATAACCATCTTGATTGTGTGGATGATTCGGGTGGTCTTAGGTTATGGAAGATCAAGAAACCCATGGTGGAAGAACTAGAGAGATGAAGTTAGAGAGAGAGTTGGAAACCCTTGAGAGAAAACCTGGAAAGTTAGATTAAGTGTGTGAAAATAATACAAGAGTTCCAACCCTTCCCAAGTGTGGGAAGGGGTATTTATACTTACTAATATTATGCCCCTAGTGAGCTGACAGTGGGGAAAGCCCCGACCCACTCCACAAATATAAATACGACTAAACTAATAATACTAATACTAATATTGCTAAGCTAATATAAATAAGCCTACGAGCTATGTAGATGCTAAATAGATGCTCGGGGTGACCGAGCCTTCATCTAAATATTTATATTCCTAACAATCTCCCCCTAAGGGAGGTCACCCCGGAAATAATAATTTGAATTCTAGCATTCTGTCTTCTGAACTTGACGTCATAGCTCGTAGTCTTTGATTCTTCAATGTCTTTAGTCTTTGTGCCTTCAGCAGTAATGATTTGATGACTGATTGATTGTCTTGGATGATCTTTGAGTATTCTTCGACTTTATCATCCAACATTTGTTTCCAAGTCATCTTTCAGCAGTATGTTTCCATGTGATGTGTTATTCTTTGAGCCGACATGCACACACTATTCTGATGTCATGATCTTTAGCATCAGAGTTTGCAGAAGCCGTGTTGAAGGTCTTTTTGGTTGATCATGACTTTGTTGAATTACAATGATGATGTAGTGTGAACATGTGTTAGAGGATTGGCATCTTTCTGCAACCAGCTACAACAGCAACCAGCTACAGCATTCAATCAGCTACAACCGCAAATAGCTGCAACAGCAATCAGCTACAATCGCCAGAAGTTCCTGCATACGACAGTTAGCAATAAAATGTCCGGTACTTACAGGTTCGGACTTCGAGATTGTTAACAGCATAGTGTGAAAACTCTCTCTAATCCTTACCAAGACCGTTCCTAATCGAAAACCCACAGAGGGATTTTTAAGATCGAACCGTAGCACATCAACGATTAGGTGAGTCACTGGAGATCACTCCACGACTGTAGACCGTTGGAAACCGCCGTGACCACTAAGCGTAATCCATAAAGAATTACCGAAGTGACCTGCTTTCAGGGCTGCTTGATGTTGACCCTGGCAGGAATTTCCATTCAATCATTGAGAATTACATTAGTAAATTCCCTCATAAATGTTCTGGCAGATTGCTAAGATCTGCGTAGGACTCTTAAGTTTACAACTGGTGTCCTTAATGTTGAACACCCAGTGTAGAAATAATTCATGTCCCTATGAGATCTTATTATGCATCTCGTGGCTCTAGACTCTATAGTGCGTTTTGATTTAGTGAGCGGAGGCTGGAGAGGACTGCCACCTTTTCAATATCATCCAACTCGGAGTGAGAGAGACGATAGGAATGTATTGAACTCCGTGACAATTGAAACAAGAATCCTTTGAGGGACCTTGAGTGGCTAGGGAGGGTTGTGCAGCGTATCACTGGGTCCATGATACTTTGTCTTCAATGCCAGCAATCAACTATGTGATTCTGACAGCATATGTATTGACCCGGTTTCTGCCTAAGTTGTAAGGAGGGCTATTTCTTTTCACCCTTTATCTTTACAATTCTTTTTCATTCTTCAACCCCTTCAGTGCTTACCGAGACTTCATTACTAGTACCTTGTTGGGTTTGTTCCAGTACTAGCTCCATCTCAGTCGGCACTCTTCCCTTAATCACACTTTTCTCCTTTTTAATCATACCTAAGGACTTCTACACTAACTAGTGGATTGTCCCTGGGTAGATCCCTCTGGCTCAGGCGGGATCGTGGGAACTTGAGCCTAACCTAACCATCCTTATAACTCCATGCATTAATTAAAATGGTCGGTCTTTGGTGTACTTCCACGATTGCCATAAACCAAATCTTTGAAAAATCTCTCAAAGTGTTCATGATTCTGAAACACATTTTTGCAAACACTTGAGAGTTTTATATTTTTCAAATGCTCCCCCTCAATATGTGCTCAAATGATTGTTTTATAAATTTGCACATGTCAGGTGAAGCTCGCACTTTTGAATTGATTGATTTTCCAAGAACATGATCATCGCGAGACACGCTTACATCACTAGTAAACTAGCTTGAAATTATTACCCGTCCAGATCACATTCAAGGAAAATCGCTCGAAATCGGTACATTCTACTCAGACACGTCCTTTGCGAGACACGCTTACATCACCAGATAAACTGGCTTGAAATTATTACCCGTCCAGGACATGTCCTTTCGACTACTGACTTTAGCTATCGTCAATTCATTGGTGAAGTCTGAGCCTTGCTCACATAAGATGCATGCCAAAACCTTTGCTCCCCCTCAATAAGTGCATTGGTATACAAAAGAGTTTAGCACTTGCTGGAGAGCTTACATTCACATCCAAAACATTTTGCCCCCCCTCAATATGTGCATTGATATATAAAATGGTTTAACACATACGGGAGAGCTTGCATATATGTTCAAATCATCACATTTTATCAGATTTCATATTTAAATCACATTCTCTCCCCCGATCAAAAATTTCAAACCATTTGAGATTTGTGATCCCAATTGATTTAAATAAGTTAGAAAAAATGTGAGAGAAAATGTGTCTGATTTAATGTTTTTTGATAATGGAATATACTATGCTCCCCCTTAATCCAAGAGGGAGATTCACTGCTTATTATGCACAAAGTGATTATTATGACACAAATGATATTGCCCTTTTTGCGCAGATGATGTAATCACCCGCTTTTCTGAGTTAGTAGTCAACATCAATTATCCATCCACCAACAAGTCTTTCGCAAATGTCGTTGATCCCCACTTGGCGAGACCAAAATAGATGAATGGTGGTGGCGGTGGTGAAAGTGTTGTTGTTGTTGTTGTTGCCGACGTTGTTGTTGTGGTGAATTTCGAGCCAATCAATAGAGTTTGATCGTCTGATCAAATGGTTAGAATGGGAACTGGCACATTCATTTTGGCTATGGAATCTGCATAAGAATATCAACACAGATATACATACATACAGATACACTATTCCTTAACAGCTACCCTTCAGCAGCTTGCCACATTATAATACCAAATTCATTTAATCAAACCACAGTCAGGAAATACGTCAAACTACTATCTAGCATGAAGAGCAATTAGCAATCATGCACATGGCAATTCACACAGATATCAATATTCAATTCAGGATCTTAGGAACATGATTCTAACATAATAGCAATCTACCTAAGCGAATGTGGAAACTTATTTTAGACCTGATTGCATCTACTAAAACAAGTTTACGTGATCGTTTATAGGCTCTAGGTTGTTACACCTTTGATCTAGGATTATAACTATGTTAAGAACAATGATAATATTGGCGGAATATTCAAATGAAGAATACAATACTATCACAACAAGGTTTTTCCAAGTTTACCGTTTGTTTATTCCATTAGCCCCAATGTTACATGATCAATTATAACACGATTACTATCTAATCAGGGATCGAAGATCCTTGAGGCTAAACAAACCTAACAACATTAAAACCCATGTCTAATGTTCATCAGACCCCACGTCTGATGTTCCCACACACACTCTTTAAGTGCTCTTACATTTTAACACAACTTTGTGTTGTTGTAATTTGAGAGTACGAAGCACTTTGGTGATCACTAATCACATAGTGATACACTTTTATCTAAGGGGTGTGATCTTCCTTTTATAACATAAGGAAGAACATTACAATTTGATAAGCTTTAGTCATCCACTTGCTCTTACATGTGTCAAGTCAATAAGATACAACTTGTATCTTGAGTGTTCAACTTGATGACTTGATAAAATATCTAGATATTATATTTTGTATAAACATGACTCATACAAAATAAATATCTTCTTCGTTCTTATCTTCTTAGCAGCAGAGTGACTCACTGATTCAGCAGCAGACTCTTTGCACTAGCAGTACCTTTGTTGCACTGGCAGTACCTTGCTTCTGAACTAGCAGTACCATTTTGTACTAGCAGTACCTTCCATCTTGAACTGGCAGTACCTTTAAAATACACTAGCAGTACCTTTCTTGTATTGGCAGTACCTTGCTTTTAGCGTATTTTGCTTATCATTTCAGTATACTTCATGTTTCATTCTTCTTGTTTTTGTAACATCAAATCTATGAAAATATAATTCCTAACAATCTTCCCCTATTTGATGATTAGAAAACAAAAACATTCTTGTACGAATTTCCCTAGACGAAGTAGAGAAATTGAGATAACTAAATCTCACCATGAATGAAACCATACTGACTTCCCCTTAATCTATACTATCCACCACGTCTCTTCCCCTTTTTGTTATCAACAAATAGAAAATTTACAAATATGATTTTTACAACTATGAATTAATATGACAAATCTAGTCTATCCTTCTAACATCTCAAATTACCCTCCATTAAGCTTTCCGCACTAAAAATGAACTTGAGACATCAAAATTTTAAACCATCAGTAGCAATACTAATCAACAATAATAAGAATCAATAACTTTCCCTTGTGGTGTTGCATAAATACAATAAATAAATGGTTAAACACTTGAACATTGAAGCTTCCCCTGAAACCCATATGTTAACCATTCGAATCTCCAATTCTGTAGGCTTTTATGACTGATGAAGAAAAACCAATCATTACAAACTTGTTGATGAAGCAGAATAAACCAACTTTGTGTCCTATATCTTGTACTAAAACTGACATACAAACATATACCCATTTCGTTATATATGGAGACCTCAATCTCTTGACAATAAACTCATTTCCTATGAGACACTGAGCACTACAACGTTACTCCTTTAAGTGTTTGTCAATTCGTAGTCACTTGAACGAACGAACAAGTTATCTTCTCAACAAAAGATATGATAAAACACAGTTTTGAAAAATTCAACCTCAACTTCAAATAAGCAAAAAATGACCTTTTTCACCAATAATAAATTGATAAACAAGCCTTTTTATCTTTTAAGAACCAACTCTTCTCTTGTGTGTGATTCTTCTCCTATGTGTGTGAAAACCAAGAAAGAAAAACCAAAAATTCGACCATACCTCAACTGTTTTTGCAGCAGTTTTCAACGATGCATATCTTGCAACCTAAGGCTCAGATTGAAGATCCCTCCAGTGAGAATCTACCTTGATATACCAAGAACCTTCAACAAAAATTTCAGCTCGATCCAACGGTTAACGAAGGAGTTATAGCCTTTGCAAAACTGCTCTACAGAAAGTTGCGAAAAATTAAATAAAAACGAATTTTTCTTCTTTCTTTAGCTAAAACCTTTTCTTTTCCTAGATCCAGAGCCCCCCGCTCTGATACCAACTGTGGAAACTTATTTTAGACCTGATTGCATCTACTAAAACAAGTTTACGTGATCGTTTATAGGCTCTAGGTTGTTACACCTTTGATCTAGGATTATAACTATGTTAAGAACAATGATAATATTGGCGGAATATTCAAATGAAGAATACAATACTATCACAACAAGGTTTTTCCAAGTTTACCGTTTGTTTATTCCGTTAGCCCCAATGTTACATGATCAATTATAACACGATTACTATCTAATCAGGGATCGAAGATCCTTGAGGCTAAACAAACCTAACAACATTAAAACCCATGTCTAATGTTCATCAGACCCCACGTCTGATGTTCCCACACACACTCTTTAAGTGCTCTTACATTTTAACACAACTTTGTGTTGTTGTAATTTGAGAGTACGAAGCACTTTGGTGATCACTAATCACATAGTGATACACTTTTATCTAAGGGGTGTGATCTTCCTTTTATAACATAAGGAAGAACATTACAATTTGATAAGCTTTAGTCATCCACTTGCTCTTACATGTGTCAAGTCAATAAGATACAACTTGTATCTTGAGTGTTCAACTTGATGACTTGATAAAATATCTAGATATTATATTTTGTATAAACATGACTCATACAAAATAAATATCTTCTTCATTCTTATCTTCTTAGCAGCAGAGTGACTCACTGATTCAGCAGCAGACTCTTTGCACTAGCAGTACCTTTGTTGCACTGGCAGTACCTTGCTTCTGAACTAGCAGTACCATTTTGTACTAGCAGTACCTTCCATCTTGAACTGGCAGTACCTTTAAAATACACTAGCAGTACCTTTCTTGTATTGGCAGTACCTTGCTTTTAGCGTATTTTGCTTATCATTTCAGTATACTTCATGCTTCATTCTTCTTGTTTTTGTAACATCAAATCTATGAAAATATAATTCCTAACAGCGAATCCTGAGAACATATGCACAATATCAACAACAATTAAGCAACAATCGACCAACAAAAGTCAAACGACATTTGAAACTCATTCATTTAGATCATACAAATGCCAGTGGAGTATTCAAGAACATCAAACACAACTGGTTTTCTAACTTCTTTTAGGTTTTGAGTCTTAAAGCATTTTGGGGATTATACGATGATTCCAAAGTAACACAAATGAACCTTCTAGATACATAAAGCTAGGAAACTATAAGCAAATTGCACATAATGTCCTAAACTTTCTAGCAACTAACACATTTGGCCATTTGATATAAAGTTTTTGCAAGATCCTCTTCAACTAATACCCGATCAACTAAAAAACCTTTTCTAACAAGTATGTTTCAACCAATAAATCCGTTTGATGATATAAAATTTGAATTCACTCTCCCCCTCAATCAATGACCTAGTTAAAGATTTGTAGTCGTTGATTGAGTGACAAATTTTATGCATAATCCAAGTATAAACAAATTTCATACAACACATATCCACCAAGTGTCTCACAAATAATTTTCAGAAGAATCACAGAATGAAAACTATTTGTATGCAAAGAAGATTTCTCTTCCTTTTCAAGAATTGATGCACTGAAACGTACATCTGATCGGCGAAACATGGATATAAAGTAATCTATGCCCAGGTGAACATCACCCAGTCGGAGGAACAACCGTCTTTTTGGCGACGTGCTTTCCCCAGTATGAAGCGCGGGTTGCTATCTAAAGTAATAGCAAGCCATTTTAGACATGTTTTAACAATTCATTTTAACTTCTGCTCGAGCTTCATTTAAAGACCCGTGCCATTATTGAATGACATTTCTAAGTCCGTAAATGTTATCGATAAACAGAAGACATGCCTAGGTGAAACTATTTTTGGTCTTTTCTAATTTTTTAATTTTTTTTATGGTTTTTCTGATTTTACGATTCTCTATTTACAATTAGCAAGATTTCTATATATCTATTTACAAAATGGTATAAGATATGAAAAAAAATGTAAGAAGCAAAATATATACAAGGATACGAACCAGAAACCATTACTCCTCAGCATTCTGAATCTTCTCCGCATTCATCACTTGACTTGCTGAAGAGCAATGTGAGCACTTTTAAACAGGGATTGATTCTGGCTTATCACTCTCCCCTAATTAGTGCTCTCCCCCAATCTGACAACCTTTCTGATGAACACCCATAATAGAAAGAAGACTTTGGATGAACGCCCATAATATGAAGAAGTCTTTTGATAACCAAATGCATGCCGTCTTTAGTCTTCTAACACTCCCGTCTTTGAGTAACGCCGTCAAAAACCTTAGGCATCTTTTCGATAGTTTAAGATGAGCCTCAACTGAAATCTAGCTTAACCCCACAACTCATCAAACAAGAACTGTCATGAGGTTAAGCTAAACCACAAATTTACGCCTAGTAACAACTTGATTTCAGCTTAACCTCACAACTCATCAAACAAGAACTGTCATGAGATTAGGTTAAAATCAAGTTGGACCTAACCTTAAACTACAGAACAACTTGAACCTAACTTAACTCCACAACTCATCAAACAAGAACTGTCATGGGATTAAGTTAAATATCAAGTTGTAAGAAAAGAGCTCAACATTTTTGAATGTAGAGAAGACTGAAGACTCGACCTTCTTCAAGATTGCCCAATTTGGAGGAACAGAATACCAATCATCTTCATCTCACCAAATGCCTTCCAGTAACCTTACATATAACCCATCAGCCCGCAGCATACACATGAGATGATAACACCCAACAGAGAATGTAGAGTAAACTGACGACTCGACCTTCTTCAGTCTTAAGTATAACACCAAAGTAACAAGTTGAACCACTGATCATATATAGTATGTATCCATCCTTGGATATTAAGCCCTGATCACGTGAACCTGTTGTGCGTCCTTGATGTACACATTCTCTCTCCCCTGATGGTTACGATTAATCAGCCCATGACGTAACAGCGAAACGTAAATACCAAGGTAACAAGTTGAACCACTGATCATCTCTGCGGTTATCAACACCGGAATAAATGATTAAGCCCGATCACGTAAACCTGTTGTGCGTCCTTGGTGTACACATTTCTCTCCCCCATGATGGTTACGATTAATCGGAATCATCATCATGATGTGTACATGTAGCCTAATGACGTATACATGAAGCATTGACTAGAAACCCTTTGATGCTGATTGAACCAGCCCGTGAGACTATGTAGATTAGCATTCCATGACCATGTTCTTCAACACCTTGATAGACGGAAGAAGTAGTGTTGGAGAAACATGGTTTGCACGACTCCTGAACTGACGTATTCGGGAGTTGTATGACCATTTCTCAATCATCAACCAACATGTAGATTAATATTCACCCTTTCCCCCCCTCAAAAATTGCATATGCCTGGCAACTGCAATTTTTGATGATTGAACTTGTGAATATGAATACCATCAACGGTAAGTGGCTCCGCTTGACGGTTCTTGAAGACTAACACGTTGTTTATTCACCCTTTCCCCCCCTCAAAAATTGCATATGCCTGTCAACTGCAATTTTTGGTTGAATACGTGAATAAAAGTATACTCCAATATGCGCCGATCCACTTGAAGATTGAATAAGCACGGAAAGAGCATGAATCTTGTTGATGAGAATGGCCAAAAATAAGAAGATTTCTCTTCTTCCAAAGATAAAGCGCACTGAAGCGTACACCTTTCTTTTCTTTGAAGAACGAGGCCTGCACTGAAGTGTACAGACGTCATTATGTTGAAGAGCGAGGCCTGCACTGACTTGTACAGACGTCATAATGTTGAAGAGCGAGGCCTGCACTGACTTGTACAGACGTCATAACTCTCTCTTTACTACTTCTCTCGTCTAACTCCATACCAACCCCATTATCATTCTATCGGCTTGATGTCGTGACCACTGATGGAGTAAAACCCAATATGATGAACTTGATACTGAAGTAATATAACCCGAACTTGTGACTTAAACTTGTACTAATGCGTGACAAAGAGCGGTGTAGAGACTTCGTGCAACATTGAATCCCTAAGTACTCTATACTCTTCAACCAACCAACCATCAAGTATAAGACGTACATCACCTATTGGATATCCACAACTTCGTGTGACACTGAGCACTACAACGTAACTCCTTAAAATGATAGTTATTTTGTAATAGAGAGAAAGAAAAAATAACTAGATATCCAAGTCCTCGTCATTGTATTGAAAGCTCGAACAAGGGTCTCGAAGAATCTTCATCCAACCTCCCCGATATCTTCAGATACTAAGTACACGCACCCATGAAATTTCACTTCAGCCTCAAATAAATAATACTGAACTAACCCCGTAGTCACATCTTGTCGATTAAATGCCTCGATCCAGCCATTTGTAATGTTATAGCTGAACTTTGATAATGGTTTTAACCCGATCATGGTCAAGAGTGCATAGTACATCATCACGGGATTTTACAAATCTATGATTTAAACCGAGAAATAAGTTCTTTCGCGGGATTTTACAAAACCAAGAAGAAACCGTGAGACAGTAATAGATTGAATGTGGCATGAATGATTTGATTTTGGATAACCTCAGTTTGGGTTAAGAGTATCCCGTGAGAATTACAGATCACATCACAACTTTTTAAAACCTTTGGCCAACTAACCAACCTTGTACACAGATTGGTGACCACTTGATGAAGGAAACCCGATATACCAATACTGAAAACTGAAGTAGAAATCCCCAAATTTGTTACTTAAGCTTGCACTAATGTTGGAAGAACGGTGTAGAGAATTAATGCTCCAAGCAGATCTCTAAGTGCTCAATACTCAACCAAAGTATGAGACATTAACACCTCTTGAGATTATCTACATCGTCATTGACGTGTGACACTGAGTACTCCAATAACTCTTAAGTGATAGTTACCCCGACTGCTGGTAACTAGATAACCCAAGTCTTCAACTTAAATTTTAAGCACGAGCAAGTTATCATTGAAGGTCATGCATCCAACCAACCCCGACTTCAAGATAAAATAAGTAGACGCCTTCGTGAAATTCAGCTTCAATCTCAAATGAGGAATACCAAATGAACTTCGTGATCATCTTGTGCTGTTGACTAGTCAAAAGGAGAAGAAACATGCGCTAATTCTCCCCCTCAAAAAGGACATGAAATGACCTTTTTGCCTAAGTTGAGAGTCCGTGATGGTTGTGAATTTGTCAGGCACAATACATGGAAAGAGACAAATAAAACTATTGCAACGAAGATGGTGATTGAGACTCTCTTGAAGTAACCCCTTACTTGTCTCCTCATCAATAGTTTAGCAGATTAATAAATTCCCTGAAGCTCATAATATGCCAAAACCGCTTGATGAAATATGTTTAACTTTAGAATGTAAAAGGTTAAACCACGTCTCTGAACAACCACCTCTTGTCTTTAAGTCTGACCACCTCTTGAGAAGATCTTGTACTATAATCCCATTAGAAGCTTGAGAAACAACAATCACTTGATGAAGCTTGATAAAGGACAAGTTCGCGACTTATACTTGCACTAAGTTTGTGATTAAGAACTTATATTGAGCACAACAACGTAACTCCTTTAAATATAGGTAGTGATATATACCCAACCTTCCATCCTTTATTGTATATATCTACTTCTTGAACATCCAAGTCTAATCACCTTAAATTGAAAATTGTGATTTAGAACCTATATTGAGCACAACAACGTAACTCCTTTAAATATAGGTAGTGATATATACCCAACCTTCCATCCTTTATTGTATATATCCACTTCTTGAACATCCAAGTCTAATCACCTTAAATACGCTCGAGCAAGGGTCATCAAACATCGTGCATCCATCCACCCCAAGATGTTTGTGACACTAAGTACACCAACCCGTGAATTAACAAACCAACCAAGTCACCATAATTTCCCAATTCCTTCCGTTCTTGAAGCACAAACTTATCCCGAAAAATTGGTCACACCCCGTAAGTTTTATTAAGTCTGAATCCAAGTCCAGCCTACCTGTCCAAAATTAATTTCATGGGATTTTACAGCTCTTGAGATTTAAACCGAGAAATCGAATCTTTTCGCGGGATTTTCTAAAAACTAAAAGAGAAACCGTAAAATCAACAAGAACAACTAAGAGTGAATTGCAATACTAATCTTTAAAATTCAAGTCAAAGAAGTCAAATCACAACTTGATCAGATCGCAACAAGTCAAGTCACAGGTTATCAACTTGCAACAAGTCAGATTGCAATCAACCAAATCATAATTAGTCAAATCGCAAGTGTCAACTTGCAACGTCAAATCGCAACTGGTCAGATTGCTATCAGTCAAGTCGCAACAAGTCAAAACGCAACTTGACATATCGCAATTTAAACAAATTGTTCTTTGTCAGCTATAACTCAAATTGCAAAGATCAAATTGCAGGATCACTCAAATCGTAGGCACCAATAAGACATTTCTAAAAAATCCACAACTCAGTAATCACGTTGATATTCATATACCCAAATACTGGCCGTGACATGAGTATACTCGTGGCGTTTTATCACAACCAAAGTACCACTCATCATTTGGATCCACCAAAGACAGTCCAATGCTCAGTCAAATTCAAACAACCTTACTCATTTTCAAATAACTTTCGCTGCAATCCAAACACATTGGATGTTGATTCAATACACCAGCCCAATCCAAGATTTTCAAACCCAGTTTGAATTCCACGTGTTGGTTCCAGCCCATTAAATGAGATTTAATACCCAATCCAATATCATAGCCCGTAATCACGCCCTAATCTCATGGCATATATATTTGATTTACCCTAATCTCATTTCTTATCAAACAATACGCCCCCTGCAACCAAGATAACCCTAATCTCATATCATGCGCCCCCATCTAAACAATTTCTCTATATCCAGTCAAACACCAATCCTAATCACATCTCAATGAAACCGATCTATCATTATTCCTTCATCAATCTTCATCATCACCGATTACATAACAGATCCTGGAGATCGAACATCACAAATACACACATAACCGAACCGGATCTTCATGTATTGCTCCATTTGAATCAAGATAACTATGTATATTGCTTCAAGATCCATTGGTGGGTCTCGGGTAGGTTCTGATTTACTTTCATTTTCGTGTCACATACGCTTGATGAACTCAAATAAGTACATTTTATTACTATCATTTATCCTATTAATTTGACTTGTTTTACTATATTATGTATGAGGATTGATACTTAATCGTTTACTTTTGTAATTCTCAGGTAAAAACAAGCATTTGGTGAAACTTGGCGATTTTGGACTAATAATGGAGCAAAACGTGCATAAAGTGAAGAGTCTACTGAAATGAAGAAGATCAAGACTAATCTGCTCCAGATGCGCCGCATCTCACTATCAACATGCGCCGCATCTCTATCAAGATATCACCAGATACGATCCAAGATACAAGAGGACATGCGCCGCATCTAATAAAGAGTTACGCCGCATCTTCTGGCGGTGTACGAATATTCCTGAATATTATAATCTTGGACCCCACGCGAAGTTAAGTACATGCGCCGCATCTACTTAAGTAGATGCGCCGCATCTTTCCTCAGACACAAACTATAAATACCCCGTAGACCAGACGCATTAAGGAGATGAGAGAGATTCGGAAGTTCGAAAACCAAAAGACCGAACAGAAGAGAAGGACGAATTCAGTCAAGAAGGCAGCACAAGACACACCCAAATCGAAGATACAAGAGCTGTAAGAAGGTGCTGCATGTATTTAATTCATTAAGTAGTTTTGTTTTATTGTTTTAGCAAACTTTAATTCATCAGGATTGGTGGCTTGTGTAATGTGACAACGGAAAGATTGCACTCCCTTTAATACTTGCTTTCCCATCAATTAAAGTTTATATGTTGATGTCTTTGGTTACTACTTATTAGTGCATTGACCACCTCTGTGTTTATTAGTGGCTTGCGGGCACCCGACTGCGGGACAAGGTGTGGCTCCCACGGTTGTTTCTAAATTGATCACTTAGGAATAACTTTTAGACATAAGTCGTCATTAAGGGTTTACTCGCCGATAAGAATAGGACCAACGAGAAAGGGTTAATTACATACACTTCATATAAAGCTATCAATAAAACAAGTGACAATCTACTTAATCATAAGGACAGCCCTCTTATTGTCTCTAGTATCTATCTGTGTACGTGTGTGCTACTTGCTGATTCGTGCCTATTTGTTTATTTTACTATTTAATTGCAAACAAAACTGTGCCAGTCTCTCAGGCTGAAACCCCCTTGCGTTAGGATATTAAAATACTGATTAGATTAACGAGATTATACGTTCCACTCTTAGTGATCGACACTCTACTTACCATTATCTTCATACTGACCGGGTACACTGCTCGTTAAGTGTGTGTGTTATTGATAAGTCGGCTAAATATAAATTTAAAACTTGAGTAGGCATTAAAACTGCTAAACCGCAACGACACATCACGCGCATCAAGTTTTTGGCGCCGCTGCCGGGGAGTGAATTGTTATTATCTGTTAATTTGATTTAGTATTTTAATAGAAAAACCTAATTAAAATACTCGTGGTGTATCTTGATTTGTTTTTCTTTTTATTAGATTAATTGCATCATTGTACTATTTTGCATATTTGTTGTATTGTGTGTTATTTGTTTGCTTTTGTTTTTATTTTTGTGTGTTTTATTTTTGTTTCGTGTGTTTTATTTTTTGTTTTTATTTTTCGTATTTTTCTGTTCTGCTATCGTTGTACTGTGCTAAATCAAACGATACGGCGCATCTGATATCTCAGATACGGCGTATTGCGTTTAATTTTTATATACAACGCGTTTAATTAATTCGATACGACGCATCTTTTCCCCAAGATACGGCGTATCTGTTTTTAACAAGAAAATTTTTCTAAGCGATAAAGTAATACGACGCATCTGCTTTTGTAGATACGGCGTATCTGTTTTGATAAAATTTTTTTCTAAACGTTAACGCCATACGACGCATCTGCTTTCGCAGATACGGCGTATCTATTATTTTAATTAAAAACAGTTTGCGAATTATTAAACAAATACGGCGTATCGATTTCCGTCGATACGGCGCATCTTACTGAATCAAAAATCTTTTATTTTTAAACGTAACGAAAATACGGCGCATTAACTTTCGTTAATACGACGCATTTAATTTTAATTAGATAAATTGATTTTTGATTGATTAATTCGATACGGCGCATTCATAAATTTAAAGCGGCGTATCTATTTTCTGAATAAAGTCTGATTTAATTTTAACGATCATAAGATACGGCGTATCCAACTCTTTGGATACGGCGCATCGTCTGCAGATATCAGTAACTTTAATTTTTCGTATTCCGTTTTCGTTATTAATTATCTGATATATTACTTTCTCGAGCATACCCTACTGATGCCTTTGTGATTGATTTCAGGAAGTGCATGACCAGGAGTTCTACGAAGAACTTGATTCAACCTTTCGAAGATCCTGAACGAGCCCTACATTCGCTTAAAAGGCTTTTCAACACAAGAAGCTTTGATCTTTCAAGTTCACTCGAGCTTGATTACTTTTCTGAAGAAAAAGAGGAAGTTGAAACAGAAACAATGGGCGAAAACACTACTATGGAGGAATACATGAACAATACCCGTGCTGATTACACTTCAGGAGTTGCTAGGCCTAAGTTTGATGACAAGTCAAAATTTGAGTTGAAGGGACAATTTCTCAAAGAGCTCAGAGAGAATGCTTTCAGTGGGACGGAACAAGAGGATGCTAATGAGCATGTTGAAAAGGTCCTGGAGATTGCAGATTTGTTTACTACAGAAAGTGTCAATACCGATCAACTCATGCTAAGAATCTTCCCAATCTCACTAAAAGGAGCTGCTAACAAGTGGCTAAGGAATGAACCTGCTAGTTCAATCACTACGTGGGAAGGTTTGAAGAGCAAATTCCTGAAGAGATATTGTCCACCTGCTAAGACTGCTAAGAAGATGGAGGCTATCAATAGTTTCAAGCAAGAGCCTGATGAAACCCTTTATCAAGCTTGGGAACGATTTAAAGATTTATTGATAAAATGTCCTCAACACTATCTAACCCCTATGCAGGAAATAATATTGTTTTATCAGGGATTGGACGTGCCTACTAGACAGATTTTGGATGCTAAGGGAGCTGTACCTCAGATGAGTGCAACTAATGCTAGGAAAGCGATCCAAGAAGCTGCTGATCATTCTCAGAAATGGCACGATGGGACCTCTACTAGATCTAAGAGCAGCACTAATTTTGATGGAATTGCTGCTATTCAAGCTCAATTGGATAAAATTAGTAGAGAGATGAAGAAGCGAGATGAAAGAGCATATGCTGCCCAAGTTGGATGTGAAAAATGCGAAGGACCTCACTACACTAAAGATTGCCCGAACAAGAATGAAAGTGAGACGTTTGAAGAAGCTTATTACACCCAATTTGGACAACCATTCCGACCTTCAGCAAGATTTAGGGAAGCTAGTCCGGGATTCTATCAAAAGAACAACTTCAATCCCGCTTATCAAGAGAGGAGGCAGACTTTAGATGATACTTTAAAGCAAATTATGGCCGATGCTGCTAAAAGACATGAAGAGAATACTGCTATGATCAAGGAAATTAGAGCTTCAACGGACACTACTACAAGAAATCAAAGAGCTTCGATCAAAGCATTGGAACAACAAATTGGTCAAATGAGCAAAGTTCTTCAAGAAAGGGGATATGGAAGTTTACCGAGCTCAACTGAAACCAACCCAAGGGATCATGTCAAGGCCATAAGCACCACTGAAGAAGTCACTCCTAATATACCTAGAAGATCGATGAATGGTAATGATGGTGCAAGACCCGAATTTTTCTTTAACTCTTCAATCAGCTTAAGGAGACTACTAAAAGAGAAGACAAAAATTGAAGAGGAGATCAAGGCAACAATGAAAGAAGAGAGCCCTGCAACCGACTCAAATGCCTTGCCTCATAAAGAAAGAGACCCAGGAAGTTTTACTCTACCTTGTTCTATTAATAATATATCTTTCAATAATGTGTTGGCTGACTTAGGAGCTAGTGTTAGTGTTATGCCTCTTAAGACATTCGCTACCCTAGGACTAGGAAAATTAGCACCAACTAAATTACTTATTGAATTGGCTGATAAAACAGTAAAACGACCTGAAGGGATTGCTAATAATGTGCTAGTTAAGATTGAGCAATTTATTTTTCCCGTAGACTTTGTTATACTAGACATGCCCGAGGATGTTAAGATTCCTTTAATCCTCGGAAGACCTTTCTTGTCTACTGCCCACGCTAAGATTGATGTGTTTAAAAGAAAAATTTCATTAAGAGTAGGGAATAATAAACTAGTCTATAAGTGCCAAGATCCGGTTAAAAGCATAATTAGAGGTGTTTATGTGCTAGGATTAAGAGAGCGTATGGACCTCGATCTTGAAGCTAGACTTATGGGAGAAACATTGATTCAAAACAACTCAGCTAATCCTAATCATGAAGACTTTGAGGAATTCATTGACCTTAATGTACCCACAGAACTTAGACGCGATATTGTTAGTGATTCTGATGATGAGTGGTATGATTGTGTAGTAATTAATAAACGTAGGAGAGTAGTTGAGAAAACGAATTTGAATAATGATGTGTTTATTGAACTACCACCCCACCTTGCTTATTTGTGCCTGTATGATAATAAGAATTTCCCGTCTATCATTTTGTCATCTCTGCCCGAAAGGGACAGGACTTTGTTTATACAGATATTAAAGAAAAACGGCGTGGAAATTAAGGACGAGCAAGGAGTGTTCAATATTACTAAATTGGGGATGAAGGAGCGTGATGTTTCCGACTCCTTCAATGATCGATACTAAAGTGCTGAACGCGAGTCTAACTTGAAGACTCTGGAATAAAGACAAGTGCTTACCGGGAGACAACCCGGATTTATCTTTTATCATTCTGTTTTCTGTGTCGAGTCAGTCCAGGCCGCACGAAGATACGGCGCATCTCAGTCCTGAGATGCGACGCATCCTCTGCAATGGTCATATCTTATTTTATTTTTCTGCATTTTAATTTTCGACTTTAAAACTATTTATCAGTTTATTTTAATGCGGCGCATCCCTGGTTAAGGATGCGGCGCATCTTTATTCTGATCCGTATTTATTCCAGGCTCGATACGGCGTATCTTCTTCAATAAGATACGGCGCATCGACTGACCTGATGATTTTCAGTTTTAATTATTTTTTTAGTTTTATTTTTATCTAACTACTAATGTATTATGCAAGTTGAACCTTTCTTATCTTAGGTGTGTTTTAAAGTGTTGGTGGTATTATAGTTTCCTGAATTTTCTGTGGATACATCAAATATGAAGCTTTAACGTTCTAATCCACAAGAAGATGATTTTTGCTCATATACTAATGGAGGATCATACCGAGCAAATCTCAGGGGAGTTTTTCTGTTCTAATTCTTTTTATTTTCCAGTTTTTAACCTTTTATACAAACAACGAGGACGTTGTTTAACTTAAGTGGGGGGATAGGAGAATTAGAACACTTAATAATTACTTGTCCTAAACTTTTTCAAAAATTATGCTTAAAATGTGCTTAATATATCAAACTTAAATTTTTTAGCATGTTTTTGTTTAAGATCTAAGTTGCATAACTGCACACAAGACGTTATTTTCAAAAATTGTGATTTTTCCAAAATTCACAAATCTATGAGTGTGCCGGTGACTTGTAAACTTTAGAACTTGGCTTGTATACTATTCGAGACCACCATAATGAGTATATTATTTATATAATTGGAATGACTTGTCTAAATTGGTAAAATTCTAGGATTACACCAAATAGCCTTTATATGTTATGTGTTATTAACTAACTACACTGGTTAGTTAACCCCCGTATAAACCCTTTTGTTACTCTCATTTTAAGAGTAAGATACCCCTAGAAAAACCCTCAGAGCCATTCCTTTCGTTTCTTACACCTATGTTTAAAATGTTTCGTTACACCTTAAACCTTAGCCTACCCTGTAGATTAGAATCCGTGGTTGGTTAATTGCTATAGGCAGAGTGTGTTTCCTTACATTGCCTGTGTTCGCGTGCGTAATTCATTATATATGGTTAGGTCGGGAAATTGCACAATGCAAATTGGAGTGAAAGTAAATATTGTATATTTTTGAGTTTATTTTTCGTGTGTTTACTACTTTCACTATTAGCGTTATTTCTGAAAGTATGAAAAGTATGAATAAAAATTATCCGGAAAGAAAGTTATAGTGATGTGGTGAAATTTTACACATCTATGTTTATGTTTCAAAAAAAAAAAAAAAAAAAAAAAAAAAAAAAAAAAAAAAAAAAAATGAGAAAAGAAAAAAGAAAGAAAAAAGAGTTGGATGTTTATTTTAAGCCAACAATGTAAAGTTATGTAAGTGGTTCATATGGCCACTATTTGTTGTACTATATCTATGGATTGAATGGGAATTGGCAGTTATGGGAACGCCAATTAAGGTTTATTCTTTGATTAAGACCTTGTTGAGTATAATTCGTGTCTACCTAAAGCGTGTGTTTCAAGTGTTAAAGCGTGAGTTATTCAATGATATGAGTCTTATTCATGGGATGGTTGGGATAGTGATTAACCACACTTAGGATTTTAATTTATTTGTTTTGTTTATTTTTATTTTTATTTTTACACCAATTTATATCCCAAATGTTATCCATACCCTGTATTGTTCTTTATCCAACCGAACCTTTGATTTATTGAGATTAGGGATTTGAGCAATCTTAAGTATCGTAGTCGTGGATTCGGCTATGTATTTATGATTTTGTCGCCCTTTTTGATATATTATTATTGGTGAAGTTTGGACCTATCTTTAGCCTATTCGAGTTAAGGATTTGAGCAATTGCAAGTATCGTGTTCGTGGATTCGATCATGTATTTGTGATTTTGTCGCCTTTTCTGGAATTTGAGATCGATAGTGAAATAAGAATAATTAACCCTTAAGCCTAAAAACCCTTTTTACCGCTTTAGACTTGTTATTCCTTAGCTTTAGTGGTGGAGATGTGTATACTTGCCAAGCTTATGATAGAATATTCGTCGCGACTGGACAGTTAAACGATTAGATTTGCTTTTATCGACTTATTTTATTTTACTTCTAATTCGTTAAGTGTTTAGTTGTGTGATTACGAAATAAACGAATACATGCTTAAATATAAAAATAAATCCTAACATCTTTTAGGATACATTTTCATGAGATTTAATCTAAGGTTTACTTGGGGACAAGTAAAGTTCAAGTGGGGGAATATTTGATGAACTCAAATAAGTACATTTTATTACTATCATTTATCCTATTAATTTGACTTGTTTTACTATATTATGTATGAGGATTGATACTTAATCGTTTACTTTTGTAATTCTCAGGTAAAAACAAGCATTTGGTGAAACTTGGCGATTTTGGACTAATAATGGAGCAAAACGTGCATAAAGTGAAGAGTCTACTGAAATGAAGAAGATCAAGACTAATCTGCTCCAGATGCGCCGCATCTCACTATCAACATGCGCCGCATCTCTATCAAGATATCACCAGATACGATCCAAGATACAAGAGGACATGCGCCGCATCTAATAAAGAGTTACGCCGCATCTTCTGGCGGTGTACGAATATTCCTGAATATTATAATCTTGGACCCCACGCGAAGTTAAGTACATGCGCCGCATCTACTTAAGTAGATGCGCCGCATCTTTCCTCAGACACAAACTATAAATACCCCGTAGACCAGACGCATTAAGGAGATGAGAGAGATTCGGAAGTTCGAAAACCAAAAGACCGAACAGAAGAGAAGGACGAATTCAGTCAAGAAGGCAGCACAAGACACACCCAAATCGAAGATACAAGAGCTGTAAGAAGGTGCTGCATGTATTTAATTCATTAAGTAGTTTTGTTTTATTGTTTTAGCAAACTTTAATTCATCAGGATTGGTGGCTTGTGTAATGTGACAACGGAAAGATTGCACTCCCTTTAATACTTGCTTTCCCATCAATTAAAGTTTATATGTTGATGTCTTTGGTTACTACTTATTAGTGCATTGACCACCTCTGTGTTTATTAGTGGCTTGCGGGCACCCGACTGCGGGACAAGGTGTGGCTCCCACGGTTGTTTCTAAATTGATCACTTAGGAATAACTTTTAGACATAAGTCGTCATTAAGGGTTTACTCGCCGATAAGAATAGGACCAACGAGAAAGGGTTAATTACATACACTTCATATAAAGCTATCAATAAAACAAGTGACAATCTACTTAATCATAAGGACAGCCCTCTTATTGTCTCTAGTATCTATCTGTGTACGTGTGTGCTACTTGCTGATTCGTGCCTATTTGTTTATTTTACTATTTAATTGCAAACAAAACTGTGCCAGTCTCTCAGGCTGAAACCCCCTTGCGTTAGGATATTAAAATACTGATTAGATTAACGAGATTATACGTTCCACTCTTAGTGATCGACACTCTACTTACCATTATCTTCATACTGACCGGGTACACTGCTCGTTAAGTGTGTGTGTTATTGATAAGTCGGCTAAATATAAATTTAAAACTTGAGTAGGCATTAAAACTGCTAAACCGCAACGACACATCACGCGCATCAAGTTTTTGGCGCCGCTGCCGGGGAGTGAATTGTTATTATCTGTTAATTTGATTTAGTATTTTAATAGAAAAACCTAATTAAAATACTCGTGGTGTATCTTGATTTGTTTTTCTTTTTATTAGATTAATTGCATCATTGTACTATTTTGCATATTTGTTGTATTGTGTGTTATTTGTTTGCTTTTGTTTTTATTTTTGTGTGTTTTATTTTTGTTTCGTGTGTTTTATTTTTTGTTTTTATTTTTCGTATTTTTCTGTTCTGCTATCGTTGTACTGTGCTAAATCAAACGATACGGCGCATCTGATATCTCAGATACGGCGTATTGCGTTTAATTTTTATATACAACGCGTTTAATTAATTCGATACGACGCATCTTTTCCCCAAGATACGGCGTATCTGTTTTTAACAAGAAAATTTTTCTAAGCGATAAAGTAATACGACGCATCTGCTTTTGTAGATACGGCGTATCTGTTTTGATAAAATTTTTTTCTAAACGTTAACGCCATACGACGCATCTGCTTTCGCAGATACGGCGTATCTATTATTTTAATTAAAAACAGTTTGCGAATTATTAAACAAATACGGCGTATCGATTTCCGTCGATACGGCGCATCTTACTGAATCAAAAATCTTTTATTTTTAAACGTAACGAAAATACGGCGCATTAACTTTCGTTAATACGACGCATTTAATTTTAATTAGATAAATTGATTTTTGATTGATTAATTCGATACGGCGCATTCATAAATTTAAAGCGGCGTATCTATTTTCTGAATAAAGTCTGATTTAATTTTAACGATCATAAGATACGGCGTATCCAACTCTTTGGATACGGCGCATCGTCTGCAGATATCAGTAACTTTAATTTTTCGTATTCCGTTTTCGTTATTAATTATCTGATATATTACTTTCTCGAGCATACCCTACTGATGCCTTTGTGATTGATTTCAGGAAGTGCATGACCAGGAGTTCTACGAAGAACTTGATTCAACCTTTCGAAGATCCTGAACGAGCCCTACATTCGCTTAAAAGGCTTTTCAACACAAGAAGCTTTGATCTTTCAAGTTCACTCGAGCTTGATTACTTTTCTGAAGAAAAAGAGGAAGTTGAAACAGAAACAATGGGCGAAAACACTACTATGGAGGAATACATGAACAATACCCGTGCTGATTACACTTCAGGAGTTGCTAGGCCTAAGTTTGATGACAAGTCAAAATTTGAGTTGAAGGGACAATTTCTCAAAGAGCTCAGAGAGAATGCTTTCAGTGGGACGGAACAAGAGGATGCTAATGAGCATGTTGAAAAGGTCCTGGAGATTGCAGATTTGTTTACTACAGAAAGTGTCAATACCGATCAACTCATGCTAAGAATCTTCCCAATCTCACTAAAAGGAGCTGCTAACAAGTGGCTAAGGAATGAACCTGCTAGTTCAATCACTACGTGGGAAGGTTTGAAGAGCAAATTCCTGAAGAGATATTGTCCACCTGCTAAGACTGCTAAGAAGATGGAGGCTATCAATAGTTTCAAGCAAGAGCCTGATGAAACCCTTTATCAAGCTTGGGAACGATTTAAAGATTTATTGATAAAATGTCCTCAACACTATCTAACCCCTATGCAGGAAATAATATTGTTTTATCAGGGATTGGACGTGCCTACTAGACAGATTTTGGATGCTAAGGGAGCTGTACCTCAGATGAGTGCAACTAATGCTAGGAAAGCGATCCAAGAAGCTGCTGATCATTCTCAGAAATGGCACGATGGGACCTCTACTAGATCTAAGAGCAGCACTAATTTTGATGGAATTGCTGCTATTCAAGCTCAATTGGATAAAATTAGTAGAGAGATGAAGAAGCGAGATGAAAGAGCATATGCTGCCCAAGTTGGATGTGAAAAATGCGAAGGACCTCACTACACTAAAGATTGCCCGAACAAGAATGAAAGTGAGACGTTTGAAGAAGCTTATTACACCCAATTTGGACAACCATTCCGACCTTCAGCAAGATTTAGGGAAGCTAGTCCGGGATTCTATCAAAAGAACAACTTCAATCCCGCTTATCAAGAGAGGAGGCAGACTTTAGATGATACTTTAAAGCAAATTATGGCCGATGCTGCTAAAAGACATGAAGAGAATACTGCTATGATCAAGGAAATTAGAGCTTCAACGGACACTACTACAAGAAATCAAAGAGCTTCGATCAAAGCATTGGAACAACAAATTGGTCAAATGAGCAAAGTTCTTCAAGAAAGGGGATATGGAAGTTTACCGAGCTCAACTGAAACCAACCCAAGGGATCATGTCAAGGCCATAAGCACCACTGAAGAAGTCACTCCTAATATACCTAGAAGATCGATGAATGGTAATGATGGTGCAAGACCCGAATTTTTCTTTAACTCTTCAATCAGCTTAAGGAGACTACTAAAAGAGAAGACAAAAATTGAAGAGGAGATCAAGGCAACAATGAAAGAAGAGAGCCCTGCAACCGACTCAAATGCCTTGCCTCATAAAGAAAGAGACCCAGGAAGTTTTACTCTACCTTGTTCTATTAATAATATATCTTTCAATAATGTGTTGGCTGACTTAGGAGCTAGTGTTAGTGTTATGCCTCTTAAGACATTCGCTACCCTAGGACTAGGAAAATTAGCACCAACTAAATTACTTATTGAATTGGCTGATAAAACAGTAAAACGACCTGAAGGGATTGCTAATAATGTGCTAGTTAAGATTGAGCAATTTATTTTTCCCGTAGACTTTGTTATACTAGACATGCCCGAGGATGTTAAGATTCCTTTAATCCTCGGAAGACCTTTCTTGTCTACTGCCCACGCTAAGATTGATGTGTTTAAAAGAAAAATTTCATTAAGAGTAGGGAATAATAAACTAGTCTATAAGTGCCAAGATCCGGTTAAAAGCATAATTAGAGGTGTTTATGTGCTAGGATTAAGAGAGCGTATGGACCTCGATCTTGAAGCTAGACTTATGGGAGAAACATTGATTCAAAACAACTCAGCTAATCCTAATCATGAAGACTTTGAGGAATTCATTGACCTTAATGTACCCACAGAACTTAGACGCGATATTGTTAGTGATTCTGATGATGAGTGGTATGATTGTGTAGTAATTAATAAACGTAGGAGAGTAGTTGAGAAAACGAATTTGAATAATGATGTGTTTATTGAACTACCACCCCACCTTGCTTATTTGTGCCTGTATGATAATAAGAATTTCCCGTCTATCATTTTGTCATCTCTGCCCGAAAGGGACAGGACTTTGTTTATACAGATATTAAAGAAAAACGGCGTGGAAATTAAGGACGAGCAAGGAGTGTTCAATATTACTAAATTGGGGATGAAGGAGCGTGATGTTTCCGACTCCTTCAATGATCGATACTAAAGTGCTGAACGCGAGTCTAACTTGAAGACTCTGGAATAAAGACAAGTGCTTACCGGGAGACAACCCGGATTTATCTTTTATCATTCTGTTTTCTGTGTCGAGTCAGTCCAGGCCGCACGAAGATACGGCGCATCTCAGTCCTGAGATGCGACGCATCCTCTGCAATGGTCATATCTTATTTTATTTTTCTGCATTTTAATTTTCGACTTTAAAACTATTTATCAGTTTATTTTAATGCGGCGCATCCCTGGTTAAGGATGCGGCGCATCTTTATTCTGATCCGTATTTATTCCAGGCTCGATACGGCGTATCTTCTTCAATAAGATACGGCGCATCGACTGACCTGATGATTTTCAGTTTTAATTATTTTTTTAGTTTTATTTTTATCTAACTACTAATGTATTATGCAAGTTGAACCTTTCTTATCTTAGGTGTGTTTTAAAGTGTTGGTGGTATTATAGTTTCCTGAATTTTCTGTGGATACATCAAATATGAAGCTTTAACGTTCTAATCCACAAGAAGATGATTTTTGCTCATATACTAATGGAGGATCATACCGAGCAAATCTCAGGGGAGTTTTTCTGTTCTAATTCTTTTTATTTTCCAGTTTTTAACCTTTTATACAAACAACGAGGACGTTGTTTAACTTAAGTGGGGGGATAGGAGAATTAGAACACTTAATAATTACTTGTCCTAAACTTTTTCAAAAATTATGCTTAAAATGTGCTTAATATATCAAACTTAAATTTTTTAGCATGTTTTTGTTTAAGATCTAAGTTGCATAACTGCACACAAGACGTTATTTTCAAAAATTGTGATTTTTCCAAAATTCACAAATCTATGAGTGTGCCGGTGACTTGTAAACTTTAGAACTTGGCTTGTATACTATTCGAGACCACCATAATGAGTATATTATTTATATAATTGGAATGACTTGTCTAAATTGGTAAAATTCTAGGATTACACCAAATAGCCTTTATATGTTATGTGTTATTAACTAACTACACTGGTTAGTTAACCCCCGTATAAACCCTTTTGTTACTCTCATTTTAAGAGTAAGATACCCCTAGAAAAACCCTCAGAGCCATTCCTTTCGTTTCTTACACCTATGTTTAAAATGTTTCGTTACACCTTAAACCTTAGCCTACCCTGTAGATTAGAATCCGTGGTTGGTTAATTGCTATAGGCAGAGTGTGTTTCCTTACATTGCCTGTGTTCGCGTGCGTAATTCATTATATATGGTTAGGTCGGGAAATTGCACAATGCAAATTGGAGTGAAAGTAAATATTGTATATTTTTGAGTTTATTTTTCGTGTGTTTACTACTTTCACTATTAGCGTTATTTCTGAAAGTATGAAAAGTATGAATAAAAATTATCCGGAAAGAAAGTTATAGTGATGTGGTGAAATTTTACACATCTATGTTTATGTTTCAAAAAAAAAAAAAAAAAAAAAAAAAAAAAAAAAAAAAAAAAAAAATGAGAAAAGAAAAAAGAAAGAAAAAAGAGTTGGATGTTTATTTTAAGCCAACAATGTAAAGTTATGTAAGTGGTTCATATGGCCACTATTTGTTGTACTATATCTATGGATTGAATGGGAATTGGCAGTTATGGGAACGCCAATTAAGGTTTATTCTTTGATTAAGACCTTGTTGAGTATAATTCGTGTCTACCTAAAGCGTGTGTTTCAAGTGTTAAAGCGTGAGTTATTCAATGATATGAGTCTTATTCATGGGATGGTTGGGATAGTGATTAACCACACTTAGGATTTTAATTTATTTGTTTTGTTTATTTTTATTTTTATTTTTACACCAATTTATATCCCAAATGTTATCCATACCCTGTATTGTTCTTTATCCAACCGAACCTTTGATTTATTGAGATTAGGGATTTGAGCAATCTTAAGTATCGTAGTCGTGGATTCGGCTATGTATTTATGATTTTGTCGCCCTTTTTGATATATTATTATTGGTGAAGTTTGGACCTATCTTTAGCCTATTCGAGTTAAGGATTTGAGCAATTGCAAGTATCGTGTTCGTGGATTCGATCATGTATTTGTGATTTTGTCGCCTTTTCTGGAATTTGAGATCGATAGTGAAATAAGAATAATTAACCCTTAAGCCTAAAAAACCCTTTTTACCGCTTTAGACTTGTTATTCCTTAGCTTTAGTGGTGGAGATGTGTATACTTGCCAAGCTTATGATAGAATATTCGTCGCGACTGGACAGTTAAACGATTAGATTTGCTTTTATCGACTTATTTTATTTTACTTCTAATTCGTTAAGTGTTTAGTTGTGTGATTACGAAATAAACGAATACATGCTTAAATATAAAAATAAATCCTAACATCTTTTAGGATACATTTTCATGAGATTTAATCTAAGGTTTACTTGGGGACAAGTAAAGTTCAAGTGGGGGAATATTTGATGAACTCAAATAAGTACATTTTATTACTATCATTTATCCTATTAATTTGACTTGTTTTACTATATTATGTATGAGGATTGATACTTAATCGTTTACTTTTGTAATTCTCAGGTAAAAACAAGCATTTGGTGAAACTTGGCGATTTTGGACTAATAATGGAGCAAAACGTGCATAAAGTGAAGAGTCTACTGAAATGAAGAAGATCAAGACTAATCTGCTCCAGATGCGCCGCATCTCACTATCAACATGCGCCGCATCTCTATCAAGATATCACCAGATACGATCCAAGATACAAGAGGACATGCGCCGCATCTAATAAAGAGTTACGCCGCATCTTCTGGCGGTGTACGAATATTCCTGAATATTATAATCTTGGACCCCACGCGAAGTTAAGTACATGCGCCGCATCTACTTAAGTAGATGCGCCGCATCTTTCCTCAGACACAAACTATAAATACCCCGTAGACCAGACGCATTAAGGAGATGAGAGAGATTCGGAAGTTCGAAAACCAAAAGACCGAACAGAAGAGAAGGACGAATTCAGTCAAGAAGGCAGCACAAGACACACCCAAATCGAAGATACAAGAGCTGTAAGAAGGTGCTGCATGTATTTAATTCATTAAGTAGTTTTGTTTTATTGTTTTAGCAAACTTTAATTCATCAGGATTGGTGGCTTGTGTAATGTGACAACGGAAAGATTGCACTCCCTTTAATACTTGCTTTCCCATCAATTAAAGTTTATATGTTGATGTCTTTGGTTACTACTTATTAGTGCATTGACCACCTCTGTGTTTATTAGTGGCTTGCGGGCACCCGACTGCGGGACAAGGTGTGGCTCCCACGGTTGTTTCTAAATTGATCACTTAGGAATAACTTTTAGACATAAGTCGTCATTAAGGGTTTACTCGCCGATAAGAATAGGACCAACGAGAAAGGGTTAATTACATACACTTCATATAAAGCTATCAATAAAACAAGTGACAATCTACTTAATCATAAGGACAGCCCTCTTATTGTCTCTAGTATCTATCTGTGTACGTGTGTGCTACTTGCTGATTCGTGCCTATTTGTTTATTTTACTATTTAATTGCAAACAAAACTGTGCCAGTCTCTCAGGCTGAAACCCCCTTGCGTTAGGATATTAAAATACTGATTAGATTAACGAGATTATACGTTCCACTCTTAGTGATCGACACTCTACTTACCATTATCTTCATACTGACCGGGTACACTGCTCGTTAAGTGTGTGTGTTATTGATAAGTCGGCTAAATATAAATTTAAAACTTGAGTAGGCATTAAAACTGCTAAACCGCAACGACACATCACGCGCATCAACGCTTTTGATCTTCAGTCAAATAACGAACTAAAGAAATATAATATAACAAATTTGTTATAGTTATTTTCTTTATTTATTCGGATATTAAAAAAATCTTCGAAAGGGTTTGTGATGATCGGTCTCTTTGTGGTTATGTATTTCGAATTAAGTCTTTGAATGCACAAAGAATGACTGAAACCTTTGTTTGTAACTGTTGCAGTCATTAGTTTGTCACCAGCCAAAATGAAGATTGAAGACACGATTGAGAGAGAGGAAGGTTAGATGTTAGGATTAGTTGTGATAATGATGTTTTGAATCAGTTGTTGTAAAATGATTCGAGCATAATTTCATTTTAGGTAATTGAATGATTATTGTTTTGGATCAAATAGGGATTAGATGTAGGTTTCATGTTGTTGTTGGCTGAGTGGTTACTGATGTTGTTAAAATGATTGTTGTTGTCGTTAGACCGTTTGACCGAGTGACAGACAAACCGCATCGATGAAATGGTAGACAAACCACATTGATGAAATGGTAGACAAACCGCATCGATGAACAGATAGACAAACAGCATCCATAATCCATGAACAAATAGACAAACATCATCCATAATCATACAGACAAACCGCATCCATGAAAAAATAGACAAACCGCATCCATAATCATTCAGACAAACCGCATTCACGTGAAAACCGCAACTTTGACTAGTCAAAGCTGTCACTTTCACCCAGTTTTGTCCTTTTCCCTTTTTGGCTACTATCCAAAAAATATACACAAACCGCATACAAGAACATCATTCCCAGATTTCTTTATACAAACTGCTACCAAAAACAATCCACAAGAAACTTTGATGTTCATGCAAGACCAGTGAAAGAACAAGATATACTTACACGACTTGTGATGCCCAAACCACATAACATGACTTGATATACTGGACTGACTTTTGAATTCGAGCACAAGAAAAAATAAAACAAAAGCAGATCTACAAGTACTAGCGTCCACCAATCATTGGAAAATAAAACAAAAACCACATGTGGTATACACCACAAATCCAAAATATTCACGCACATGAAGCCTATAATCACAAAAGTCAACAAGTGAAGTCATTCGAACAAAACAAAAAAATTATGGGTTAACAGTATATGTAATATGATTCGAACCAAAAAAAATGAAACCAACACACAATCAAAACGAACCTAACCATGGCTCTTGATACCAATTTTAGGAAATAACCATCTTGATTGTGTGGATGATTCGGGTGGTCTTAGGTTATGGAAGATCAAGAAACCCATGGTGGAAGAACTAGAGAGATGAAGTTAGAGAGAGAGTTGGAAACCCTTGAGAGAAAGCCTGGAAAGTTAGATTAAGTGTGTGAAAATAATACAAGAGTTCCAACCCTTCCCAAGTGTGGGAAGGGGTATTTATACTTACTAATATTATGCCCCTAGTGAGCTGTGGAGTGAGCTGACAGTGGGGAAAGCCCCGACCCACTCCACAAATATAAATACGACTAAACTAATAATACTAATACTAATATTGCTAAGCTAATATAAATAAGCCTACGAGCTATGTAGATGCTAAATAGATGTTCGGGGTGACCGAGCCTTCATCTGAATATTTATATTCCTAACATATTTGGACAAGTTTGTCATAGTTTTCATCGACGAAATCTTGATCTACTCCAAGAGTGAATAAGAGCACAAGCAACACCTGACGATGATTCTTAAGTTGCTCAAAGAAGAACAATTGAACGTAAAATTCTTTAAGTGTGAATTTTGGATTCGCAAGGTACAATTTCTTGGTCATGTGATTGACAAAAAAGGGTTGCATGTAGATCCCGCAAAGATTGAAGCTATTGAGAATTGGCCAACGCCTTCTAATGCTACAAAAATTCGGTAATTTTTGGGATTAGCCGGGTATTACAGGAGATTTATCGAGGGATTCTCCAAAATAGCTAAGCCGTTAACTACATTGACTTAGAATGATAAGAAGTATGAATGGGGAAAGGATGAAGAAGAAGCATTTCAAACCCTGAAGCAAAAACTGTGCAGTGCACCGATTTTGGCATTGCCAGATGAAGTGGAAGATTTTGTGGTTTATTGTGATGCATCATATCACGGGTTAGGATCAGTTTTGATGCAATGAGGGAAGATCATAGCTTATGCTTCCAGACAACTTAAGACTCATGAAGAGAAGTATACCACGCATGATTTGGAGTTTGGAGCAGTGGTTTTTGCACTCAAGATATGGAGGCACTACCTATACGAAACAAAGTGTGTTGTCTTCACCGATCACAAGAGTCCTCAACATATCTTAGATCAGAAGGAGCTGAATATGAGGCAACGACAATGGTTGAAAACTTTAAGTGACTATGACTGTGAAATCAGATACCACCCGGGAAAGGCGAACGTCGTGGCTGATGCCTTGAGCCGTAAGGAACGGTTGAAGCTGCTGCGAGTTTGAGCTTCAGTTATGACCATAAATTCGAACCTTCCTGCTCAAATTCTCCATGCTCAAGAAGAAGCCATGAAACAAGAAGATTTCCAGAGTGAGAATCTTTATGGAATGATACAGAAAAAGTTTGAAAAGCGTTCAGATGGAACCTTGTGTTTTAAAGGAAGAAGTTGGGTGCCGCGTTATGGAGGACTGCGAGACTTAATCATGCACGAGTCTCATAATTCAAAGTACTCTATACACCCAGGATCTGAAAAAATGTATCACGACCTCAAGGAGTTATATTGGTGGCGAAACATTAAGGCCGAAGTTGCCGATTATGTTCGCAGATGTTTGACGTGCGCGAAAGTTAAGGCCGAACATCAGAAACCGTCTGGTCTTCTACAATAGCCTGAGATTCCTGAATGGAAATGGGAACTGATTACTATAGACTTCGTCACTAAACTCCCAAGGACTACAACTGGTTTCGACGCTATCTGGGTTATAGTCGATCGATTAACGAAATCAGCACATTTTCTACCCATTAAAGAGAACTACAGCATGGATAAGTTGACAAGGCTTTACGTGAAGGAAATAGTATCGAGGCATGGAGCCCCAATATCTATCATCTCTGACAGAGACAGCAGATTCACTTCTAACTTTTGGAAATCGCTTCAAGAAGCCTTTGGCACAAACCTCGACATGAGTACTGCCTATCACCCACAAACAGATGGCTAGAGCAAAATGATGACTCAGACTTTGGAAGATATGCTCCGAGCTTGCGTAATTGATTTTGGAAATGGGTGGGATACTCATTTTCCTTTGATTGAGTTTTCGTACAACAACAGTTATCATGCAAGCATTAAGGCTGCACCGTTTGAGGCATTGTATGGTCGAAAATGCCGATCACCCATTTGTTGGGCTGAGGTAGGAGAGGCTCAGCTCATTTGGCCGGATATCATTCGTAAGACTACAGAAAAGATTGTGCAAATTAAGAACCGATTGAAAATCACGAGAGACCGTCAGAAGAGTTACGCGGATGTGAGGCGTAAACCGCTACAGTTTCAGGTTGGAGACAAAGGTATGCTGAAAGTCTCACCGTGGAAAGGCTTGATACGGTTTGGCAAACGAGAAAAGCTGAACCCAAGGTACATTGGACCGTTCAAGATTCTAAACAGGGTTGGTCCTATAGCCTATCGGCTGGAATTGCCTCCTAAGCTTAGTAGAGTACACCTTACCTTCCACGTGTCAAATTTGAAGAAATATTTATCCGACGAGACAACCGTAATCCCACTTGATGAGATTCAAGTTGATGAGCAACTGAACTTTATTGAGTAGCCCGTGGAGATTATGGAGCGTGGGATCAAACAACTAAAGAGGAGCCAAATTCCCATTGTGAAAGTTCGCTGGAATTCCAAGAGAGGACCCGAATTCACCTGGGAACGCGAGGACGAGTTCAGGAACAAGTACCCTCACCTATTTGAAACCAGAATTGATAAGTTAAACTGAAATCCGGGACGGATTTTCCAATATAATGTATGTGCTGTAACACCCGGTAATTTTCCAAACTATTTTTACTAGCCAAATATTTATTTTTGCATCACCGTAGCAGTTGAACCTTTTCTGAATTTATTTGAACTTGAGAAACGCGAGATATCTTGAAAAATGTGAACCTTAGTCCCTTATTACGTCAGCACAACCTAGAAAATGCGAAACAAATCGAATTTTCCAAATAAATTGATTTCGAGAAAGTTACGCATATTTATACTCGTTTTCATCCGAAAAAATATTTCGGGAACAATGGTGCAAGTTTCATAATTTTTCGAGTCCATTTGGTACGTCGAATGGGTCCCACATTGTTTATGGCAAAAGTTTTACCAATTGACAGCTTATACCCCCACCCAAAATTTACCCCGCACCCCCTTGTACTTTGCTATTGTCCAGGTTTAACCCCTGCCTTGGTATAAAAGGCAGAATTTTTATTTTTTATTCATTTGCAACAAACACACACTCACATATTACTCTCTCCCCTGTCTCACCCCTTTCGGCCACAACTCCGGCAACCACCGTCGCCGAAAATTTTTCTGGCGAAACCCAAACCCGCATCAATCGATAGATCCGGAACCCCTCGTCTGATCTGGAAAGTTTGAGCTCGATCCGAGCCCATTTAGCACCATAGCCGCCACCACCACCGTGACTGCTAGCCACTACCACCTCGCCGAGACTTTCCCCCTCCTCCTCTCTTCGAATAGGTAACCCACGCGCCCTAGATCTTTCCTTTTTGTCACTTTTATTCAAACCCTAATTTTTATATATCATTTTTATTAAATAAAACGTGTTAAAACCTTTTAAATTTAACCTAAACCGTGTGGATCTAATTTATTTTGCCATGAAACCCATAACTCAGTCCGAGTTGGGGTGACTCACTGAGTCAACTCGCGTTGACTTGGGGTGAGTCGATTATTTTTTTTATTTATTTCTTATGATTCTAACTTATTATTTATTTGTGTAGCTTGGATTTGGAGTTTTTGTGGTCTCGATTTGGCCCTGATGGTTGAAGCCGAGAGCCCCCCATGCTCGTATGATGCTTTAACCGTGACTCAGTGATTCACGGCAGTACTAGGGTTAGGATTAGGGTTAGGATTTAGGCAGTTTGGTTGTGATATATTTGATTCAATTTGGTTGTATTTAATTAGATTTGGATTTGTTGTATTTTGTATAGATTTGGATTGTTGGATTTTGATTTGGTTGTTTTGTAATCGTATAACCAGGAGCCTATGGCTCGAGTTGGGTTTGAGCCATGACTCAAATGAGTCACGGCGAGGCCTCATGGTTGTGCCGTGTTGAGATTTGGAAGGGGTTGGATTTAGATTGTATTATTGTAGATCCGAGAGCCTATTGGCTCGAGCCGTGACTCAAATGAGTCACGACATAGCCATGATGTTCGTGTTGTGTTGAGATGTTTGGTTTTGATTTGGAATTGTATTATGTGATTTGGCAGAGAGCCTTTGGCTCGGGAAAGATTCGAGCCGTGACTCAAATGAGTCACGGCATAGTCTTGATGGTTGTGATGTGTTGATGCTTGGATTTGGCTTGGTTTTGTGGCTAAAACCAAGAGCCTTTGGCTCGAATAGACTCGAGCCGTGACTCAATAAGTCACGGCCAAGGTTTAATGATTAATTAGTTCAAATATGGTTAAGCCGTGACCCAAAAAGGGCCACGACTAGTTGGAATGAGTCTATTCGAGACTCAAGTGAGTCTCGGCCATGTAAGACTCGAGGTTTGAAAACCTCAGGTTAGTATCGAGTTGGTTTGGACTCGGATGAGTCCGGTTTTTATTTGGAATTGTATTATGTGATTTGGCCGAAAGCCTTTGGCTCGGGAAAGATTCGAGCCGTGACTCAAATGAGTCACGGCATAGTCTTGATGGTTGTGATGTGTTGATGTTTGGATTTGGCTTGTTTTTGTTGTTAAAACCAAGAGCCTTTGGCTCGAATAGACTCGAGCCGTGACTCAATAAGTCACGGCCAAGGTTTAATGATTAATTAGTTCAAATATGGTTAAGCCGTGACCCAAAAAGGGCCACAACTAGTTGGAATGAGTCTATTCAAGACTCAAGTAAGTCTCGGCCATGTAAGACTCGAGGTTTGAAAACCTCGGGTTAGTATCGAGTTGGTTTGGACTCGGATGAGTCCTAAATGGTTAAGTGTTAATAACTTGGGCCCAAAAGCCCAATGAAAGCCCAATAAGTATGAGTTGAGTATTGGGCTAAAGCCCAATACACTTGGGTCAATATATCCGTTATTTATTTGTTTTGACGTTTATTTATTATTCATTTTGGAAAACATAAACAAAATAGTCGATAAACTTAATAACTAATGTATACGCGAATGATAGTGTCCAATTAGATATATTTAATTTGTAAAGTGAGGTAATAAAACTTGTATTCAAAAGTCATAACGACTTGGAAATGTTTTATAAACGGGCGCATCATGCCCAAATTTCGATAAAACCTTTTATAATTTAATCATCAATTATAAATTTTGGGAAAAGGGTAAAACACCGAAACAATCTATTGATGTTTGTTGTTTGTTTTTCTTTATTATTCTTTTCTTAATTTTAATTCCTCTTTTCTCTTCGTTATTCTTTCTTCGAATCCGTTTATGTTTGCCGACTTTTATTATTTTAACATCTCGTATCCACACGAGTGTTAAACTTTATTTAACTTAAACGCCATTAAAATAAATCATTTTCATTTCAAATACGAGTATTGTTTTGGAAATCACTTTAAGGTTATTGTTGAGACATATTATTCATATATTAGGTTGTGCTGAGGTTCACTTGCCGTGCTATTCCACTTGATCATATTGTGATATCTCATTTCTCTGCTACTAAGGTGTGATTCATAGACCAACTTTTATTTTTAAATTGTTTATAAACCCATGGGGGAGATACATGCTACTTACTTATTTTTATGAGCACAATTGTTTATTGATACGCTACTCCTGACTGATGCGATAAATGCTAAGTACCTCCCTTGCCAAAAGCAAGTCCCTCGATCATGAACCATTAATCACTTGCGAGTGAGCGCGATTGTAGTTTATAGGCCTATAGGATTTGACAATCCCGCCATGTTGACTAAGGTCGGTCAGCATGTGATGTACTACAATTGAGTTAACTAGGTATCTGGCAAAAATATCTAGCTTTGGGGGCAATTATTATGTTATGAAATTACGCTGTTTGGATTTTAAGTAGGGATGGTGCGGATTGGATTTTAAGTAGGGATGGTGCGGATTAATATCATAGTAACATTAAAAAAAAAATCAAAAAAATCTGAAAAAAAAAAAAAAAAAAAAAAAAAAAGAGGACAAAAAATTATTAAGAATCGCTGAAAAAAAAAATCAAAAAAGAATCGTTTTCATGGTTAAAAGGTATTATGATACTATGGTTTTTTTTAATATCACTCTAACACTCATACTTTTTTTTGAATTTTTTTAATATCACCGTAAGTTTTTTTAATATCGCAATAAAAAAAACAATGATATTAAGTTTTTTACTAATATCAAAGTAACTTTTTCAATATCACGGTTCATTTTTGCATCTAAAAAAGCTCAATATCACGTTGGTTTTATAATATCATCGTAACTAACATGGGTTTTTAATATCACGGTTCATTTTTACATGTAAAAAAGCTTAATATCACGTTGGTTTTATAATATTACCATAACTATTATAAAACCCTTTCATAATATCCTTAATATCACGGTAGGACTCATAATCACAAAAAAAGGTGCTCAGAAAAATCTGAAAAAATAAAAGAAGTAAAGAAGACAACATTAGTAAGGATCACTCAAAAGGAAAAGAATTAAAAAAATCGTTTTAATGGTCAATTGGTACCGTGAGCGTTGCGTCAGATCTTTACTTTTTTACAAAAGTCAAGATCAGATCTGGAAATGGGCGGTCCAGATCTATCCGCACGAAAAACAGAAATCTGCACCTGATCCTCGTGTGTGTGTGTGTGTGTGTGTATATATATATATATATATATATATAGGGAAAAGTGAATATGGGGCTTTCTCGCATCTAAGATTACATGCGAAACTATTAAAAATCAATACAAAATAAATCATTTTGGTTATTATTTTTTCAAAATTTGAGTAGTGGAACTAATATATGCATAGTGAAACGCATTTTAACGGTGAATTAAATAAAACCATTGTTGAATCTATAGCTAATTTGTTAGTTAATGAAATCACCTAACAATATGATGTAGAAAACGTATGTATCAACGTGAACCCAACTTAATTGATGTTGTGATGAAATCAAGAGAAAACACTAATATTGTAAAGGAAATGATACAAATGAGGCAAAGTTGATGTTATTCTTGTTAAAACGACGTAATCTTTGATGGTTTTGCATGTAAGCTATATATATATATATATATATAACAGGAGGCGTTATATATATATATAAGCTATATATATATATATATATATAACAGGAGGCGTTACACGTAGATAATGCCACATAAGTCCACGTCATTGCCATGTAATTGTCATTAAAAGCTATGTCATCACATTTTGTCCACCTATGCAACTATTAACCCTTGCTAAAATTTAGATTAAAATTAGTGTAAAAATGAAGGTAGAAAGGTTCGAACATAGGATCCTCTCCAAGCATAAACAATTATCTCAACCAGTGGAGCAATCCAACTTTTGTTATTTAATTTCCATCTCAAAGTTGATAAATATCTAAAAGCTATGGGAGGGAATTTAAACAAATAACACCTCCCCTTAAAATCTGCCATATAACCCTAATTAAACTAATATCCTTTCATTAAACATGAAAAGAAATCAAGATCTCTCGCCCAATCCTTCGAACCCCTCGCAGGTATGATAAAATTAATTACCCCAAATCGTTTCGGAGGTATAATTATTGCCCATAATTGTCGTTTCAGAGGTATAAAAAATTGAGAACCCATATTGTCTGTTTTGATATCAAGCATGATACTAAATTATATATTTACATTAATAATGTTTAGTATGAGTAATCGTGTTTTTAATCACAGGTGTTTGATGAATTGTCTAAAAGAAAAGGATATTCAAGTTTATGGGTTAATATTCGCTACTTAGCCAATTCCATTTACAGATGGGTTAAAGGCTCCATTTTTAACATGTGTTGTGTCAACCATAAACCTATGGTAAGGTTTACTGATGATAAATAAATCTTTGTAGTTGAGTTCCTTTAAATGTAACAATTAATACTCATTCTATGGATAAAAAATAGTTAAAGAAATGTT
Organism: Artemisia tridentata subsp. tridentata; assembly: GCA_021014915.2. Classification (NCBI taxonomy): domain Eukaryota; kingdom Viridiplantae; phylum Streptophyta; class Magnoliopsida; order Asterales; family Asteraceae; genus Artemisia; species Artemisia tridentata. The sequence continues at coordinate 217,269,383 of CP139504.1, forward strand.
TGTAGATGAGGTGAAAAAATGACTTCTTTGCCAGACCATTGATCAAATCGTATTTACATTCATTAAGGTATCATTCTCATTCATTATTTTTTTATTTTTTTATTACCTTAGTTTCAGTAAATAGGTCCATACATGATATTAAGCATACATAAGCAATTTTAAATATTGTGAAATAAGCAGTTTGGGAGTTGGTTATTTGATTATGGTTAGGTCTATCTTAGTAAGCAGAATTGTCAACACTCAAACAGTTGGTTATTTGATAACGTATTATGTTTTGTTACGGTAGAAAATGACCAAAAAACTATTAGTTTTTGCATAGGTTATAACTGATTTTTGACTTCTGGTGATTTCTAAAAGCATAAGTAGTTGCAGCAATCCCAAACACCCCTTTAGGGTCGAATAATCAGCTCACGAGTGATAAGTTTAATAGTTGCTCCTCGAAAATTGATTCTGTGATGATTCTAAAATACATAATCTAAAAATGAATGCAATCCATATTACTCCCTAAGCTACGTGTCTGAAATATATTGACTGGGATAGCTTCTTACTGCATAGCATATTTGCTCATATGTTTATGATATTATGTGAAACTATATGTTGGTTGATTCATCCATTCTTTCATTTATGTCATGTATGATATTTTTGTGTCATTTGTAGGAGAGTTGGTTTAGTGTGCTGACTTACCAAGATCATTTGGCACATAAGATCAGTCCATTGATTGTTGGTGATCTTTCTTAAACAACAGATGGGTTAAAGGCTCCATTTTCAACATGTGTTGTGTCAAACTGTCAACCATAAACCCATGGTTAGGTTTACTGATGATAAATAAATGTTTGTAGTTGAGTTCCTTTAAACGTAACAATTAATTCTCATTCTATGGATAAAAAATAGTTAAATAAATGTCTGTAGATGATGTGAAAAAATGACTTCTTTTCCAGGTATGTTAAGTAATAATAATATAATAATGCACATTAGATATCATATTCATATTGAAGATTGACTTTATTAACTTAAATTTTCTGTCTTGACGCAGCTATTTGGTGGCGGTGCTTTGACGCTACAATTGGGGCAGTATTCATGCAATGGTGGTGCTAGAATAAGCATGTGCAATACTGGGCCTATTTCCAAAGTCAACTCGAAAGTCACCAGTAAATCACTAAGAACTCGAACCAGGTTATTTGCAATAAAATTGTTTTTGCTAAATTTAACTCAACGTGAAAAAATTACTTTAACCATATTGTTCCACCCGCGCTGCTATATACATTCTAATTGCTAACAGTATTATAAGTAACATGACATTTTCTTACCAGTTTTTTAGAAATTGGTTGATTCGGTTTGTATACTATGTAAAAAGTACAAAAACTAAGAAAATAAATGGAACACGTATTTAAGAAAGATAAAATTTTAGTTTATCAATAATTGCATTTGTCTTGAAATTGTACTTAACATTATCAATAATAAAGTTTCAGGGGCTATATTCGTTCAATAGTGGTGCTGGAATGTGTAACACCCCAACCCGACAAGGGTAGAAGTGTCACGCAAATGGTGACATATCAAAGGCAAGCATAACATACGACTTACATATTACAAATGGTTTATAATGTTACAAAGGAAATACACCAAATCTACGTAGTCATACGTAAGTAAATTCTAACTAAGGTATCGTCTTCATAAGCTAATCTCTCATCCTAAAGCAAACCCAAGCTCCTGGCTTCCTACTAAAACCTGCCGCAGGAAAAGAAATGCGGCTGAGCTTAAAAAGCCCAGTGAACAGATATATAATAAACGGAAACCAAAATTAAATGGAAATGAACAGACATATCATAATGAATGAGATATAGGAAAAGGAAATAAAGAGTAAGGTTTAGGACAGTCATCCACCACGAGCCCATATCATAACATATCACATATCATATCATATCATATCTTCATAATCATATAGAGGGGAGACCTCTCAGATAATCAGATAATATGAGGGGTGTCCTCATTCTTTAGGTGGAGTAGCTAGCTCCCATATTTTGTGAAAGGAGTGGATTGCACCCAGCCCCAGTCACCATATCATATCAAAACGAACTGTCCACGAACACGGACACGAACCTAGGATGCATCCATTCGCCCCCCGAACAAATCATATTGGCCATATCAAATCATATCATAGTGAGCTCATATCAAATCAAAATGGGGACGGTGTAACCAAATCACTAGGGCTACACGCTAGTCATGCCATTGGTGCATCAATGACACGGCCATGTTACCTTCATGGCTAGGAAACGAACTTGGCTCGGGTATCAAACTGGGGTCAAAGGTCAATATCAAAGCAAAGGTTCACATGGTCATGGTCCAAATATCAAAGTTCATATCAGAAGTTTCATATCAAAGTTCATATCAGAAGGTTCATATTAAAGGGTTCATATGCCAAAGGTTCAAATCCCAAGGTTCATAGCAAAGGTCAAAGTCAAATCATAATAAGGGTTCAAGAGACCGAAGGCACCTTATTAAAAGGGCAGAATATCTGTACCTTATTCCAAAGCAAAGCACAACCCAAAAGAATAAGATGCAAAGGATCATGCCCTCTCCTTCTTCACACCTAGAGGGGTAGAAAAGAATTACAAACCTTTCCATTTTAAGTAACTTTCCATTTTTAGCAGGTTTCCATATTTAGTAAGTTTCCATAATTAGTAAGATTTCCATATTCTCATTTAGGTTAAGTTATTATTGAATCATAATATGGCTTTAGGGTGCATTTAAACAAGTCACAAAAGTTTAGGGTCAAATATGACAAGTTTTCATAGTTCAGGGTTATAAACGTAACTTTACCAAAGTTCAAGGTTTAAAATAGAAATCTCATAATTTACCATTCGAATACTTTATTTTCCAGAATTACACTTTTAGCCTCCAAGTTTCCAATATTTACGGATTACACCCCTTTACTTTATTAATTTACAAGTTAATCTTATACTTACATAATTTACAAATTTAACCTTTACAATATTACATTTGCACCTCAAGCCCTTCATTACACATATTTACAGAAAAATACCCTTTAATTTAATTATGGCATGACAAGTCCTTCAAGTTTCATTAATTTACACATTACCTCCTTCTAATTAATTAATTTACATTTTAAACCTTATAAATATATAATTTACACTTTAACACTTATCATGTTTACATTCCTCATCAAGCCCTTTTATTCTTTCAATTTACAGAAGTAACCCTCAATATTATTATGTTACAAACAGCCCTTAAACTTTCGGTAAATTACATATTTAGTCCTTGAACTTTATTACATTACAAATCTATTTACATAATTAATCATAATTACATATTAAGCCCTTAATTTCTTAATTTTACACAATGAACACTTATTTTAACATGTTATACGAAAACACCCTTAAACATTCACAATTTTCTCATTAAGTCCCTCTAGTTATCAAAGTTACATATTTAGTCCTTTAATTTACAATTTCAACCTTTAATTATTAATAATTACATCTTAAGCCATTAAATTACCAAAATTACACATAACCCCCTGGTTATAATTAATTTCTCAATTCATCCTTAAGTTTCTAGAAATTACATATTTGGTCCCTCCATTTTAATTATTTATTAAATCGATCCATAATTACCACATAAATTCATATCTTGCCAAATTTACAAATAAGACCCTTATGTTATAATTTTTATATGTTCCCCCTGATCTATAAAACATTACAAAAATATCCCACAAGTTTTAATAATTACAAAACACCCCTTTAACTATTTTTCTTCCAATCGGTTTACATAATACTCATCAAAATCGAACCCTAAAATTCCCAAATCATTATACCATCATTCTATTACCATTATATCATCAATATTTCCAGATTTAACCACATAGAACCCTAGATCAATCGGCCAAATAGTTTTCCACAATTTTTCCTTTTATTTCCCCAAAATCCGATTATAACCTAAATTCCAAAACCTATGAATTCGACATCCACAATTCAAGATACCATTTTTCTCATGTTATATGATGTATATAGAAGCCACGAAAATTATACACAAGGCTCCCAAAAATCGCATGCGTGTTCTATGGAATTAAACTCGATTTAGGGTTTTTAAACTTATTAATTTCGTTCGACCAAATCATAATGCATGGTTCAATTCCAATAATTTTTACATGATGTATATGATCAGTAGAAGGTTAGAAAAATACCAAATCAATTATTGAATGACCGGATTTCACGCTTTGATTTATTGTTGCTCGGTTCTAATTTGCGACCCAAATTAATTCGCTAACATCAAACGATCGACTCTAGGAGTGTGTAGCTATTTTTCCCACCTTCTTGGCAACCCTAAGAACTCCATAAAATTTACTCTTGATGCAGAAAAATCGAATGGAGGCTTGGATGGATTTTTGAGAGTGGCGGCACAATGTATTTTAGGGTTTAGAGGTGAAAATAAATTAGGGATTGTGTATCTTGTGTTATGGCCGAACATAGGGGAGGGTATGAGGCCAAAGAACCGGCCTTCACAAGGCCCAAATTAATTTACCCTTTATTTTGTGTATTTTCTAATTTAATTGTGATTTAAATGCTTTTTAATTAATAATAATTGTGCATTTAAATTCTCGGCGCACACAAGGGTATTTTGGTCATTCTAAAACTTGAATAAATATTAATCGAAGTCGTCAAAATTATTTTGTATCATATCTTGTTCGTTTCCAGAAGTTTGGGATCGATTCGGAACTTTAACTAAGCTTTAATTAAATTTCAAAGTTTCAGGGGCATTTTGGTAATTTTTGCATGTTTTAGATTTTCGGGTTTTATAGAATGAGCATTGGCTGGGCTTGTATATATGTGGTAAATGATATTTGATGAGCTAAAGGATCGTAGATGACACCTTCATCTCAGATTTGAAATATGTAGGTTGTTCAGACAAGACAAGATAGACGGGTAAGACAAAATTAAGACGCATGTGTGGGTCAAAATGGGTCATTTTTAGTATGGGTCAAAAGGTATGTGAGTCATCACCTTCAACTTATTTCTATATGCCAATATTTACCTTAATCTTTACCTACGATAAATGGTATTTATGGTTTTATCCAATTTATCCTTTAGTGTAATAAACTCTTTTACTCTACTATATGATGCAGGTATTTTTGAACCACAAGGGATTGACGTCCCGGAGCCAATACATACTGTATGCACAAAATGGCAAAGTGATCCTTTCTGCTTAGGCTCCTACTCTAATGTTACAGTGGGACGATTACATGGATGGCACAAATACATTAGATGATACAAGGTTTGGGCATGCAGGCAGCAGCAAGCAATTACTGCTGTTGGGCTAAAGTATGATTCATGTTCACCATTTTAAAATCTTATTTCGTGCATTTCCTGTCAATTTTTTTACACATTGCCACTCAAATATGTCTACTTTTCTATGTTAGGTTCAAAGTAATTGTATGTGTCATTGATGAGACCGGTTTAGCTTCCCTTTTTCTTTTTCATGATATGATTCATAAGTCGGTTGGTGTCCCCTGTTACAAGCTAATAGAACAGTATGGGCCTTCCTATCGAAGCTAACCTTCCTCACCGTGCTCTGGTCTGGTCCTCTACTCATTTTCGCAACTATACCTCTGGTAAGTGCCTAAATTTGTATAATGTTATCAATCTCTTCATTTTTATATGAATGGATTGAATTTATTTTTTTTATAAATGCGTCAACTGTTTCTATCTTTTAATATATAAAACCCCCTAATACGTTATGCTCTTGATTATCTTTGTAAATCAAATGGGTCTGTTGACGGTATATGGTAGTAGAAATTTGAAGAAAGTATAAGTTCCCTTTACTGTTTGTAAAGTTTAATAAGATTCAAACAGAAAATTTTTATAAAGATATGTCGGAATCTGTCAATATGGCATCTGTCCAAAATTAATGAACGTCTTCTTTAAAGGGTTGTTTGGATGTTGTAGCTCTCTGAAAGGAGGTGTTGACTATATTACCTACTCCAAGTATGGTAACTTGGTGAGTTCTAAAATACCATTTAATAAAACATAAAGAATTTTATCAGTGTTTTAGAATTGTTAGTAAAGTCGCTATTTCTAAATAATTAAATTTAGTTTGGAAACGTACAAAAATTGTTTAGACAGTGTTTTTTATGTGACCATAAGAATATGTTACAGATTTACCAATATTGAAATGATACATGAATTGTCATATCTTGCAATCTCTTAAATATATTTATGCATAATGGTTCTCTTCTTTGTATGTTTGCTTAGGTCTTTAAGGAATGTCACATGTCTGACGCGTCTGGTAGTACTTATGAGTTCTCTCTTGGCGAGACAAAAAGCATTGGAGCTTATGGAGACAACAAGATAAATGAAAATCAGGTACTTGATTTAACTTGACATTTTCTGCTTTTATATCTGGTCGACCGCACTCATGATGGTCTTTATTGCAGATCCACTGGATATGGCAGAAGGTGGTGAAGTCAGAAGACGACGTCGATAGGGGATTCCAGCAGTTCTTGGATAATGTCCAGTACAAAAGCAGTGGCATACTGCGTTATGAACGCATATTTGGATATGGGTTTGTGAGCACAGGAGGAATAGGTATCAATTGCAACCCGTTTATGTGAAAATGGTTAATTTGAGCTGTATTTTATTGATAATTTATCCAATGGATAAAACTAAAATGTGTCAATGTGAGTAAAATTTTATTGTAAACGGACCAAAAAGTTTTAGCTAAATGTTTTAGCTCAACAAGGTATGAGCCAAATGAGATGGTTTAACAGTCTGTCAAATAACCAAGAATCCGCATTGCTGTATTAAATAAATATAGCGCATTCTTTAACTATCTTTTATTCTTATACATTAAATATTTACAAATTTCATGAAAATGGAGTAATAAGTGTTGGCGTGTCAAACCAGCCCGTTTTGACCCATTACCCAACCCGCACATTTTTGCCACCTATAATGGAAGAAAAATTCTAAGAACACATAAACATCTTCGTTACTTCATGTTGTTGTCTTCATCTATGATTCTTGGGTGGTCATTTTATTTTGATGTAATTAAAGTTGAATATGAAAGCACATATGATTTTTGACGACTCTTAAGTCTTAAAGTAATATCATCTAGAGTGTCTAAAAGCAAGTAAAGTGAATGTCTCTAACTTAATACCTATTAGTTATCCGTATCCTGAGCACAATGCTTCATGCTTTTAGTAAAAGAATTTGTATTGTGAGTAGACACCACAAAAGAATTTGTTGCAAAGCTGGATCTGAAACCAGGTCTGAAAGTCTTCGATGTTGGATGTGGCATTGGAGGAGGCGATTTCTATATGGCTGATAAATTTGGTGTTGAAGTAGTTGGCATTGATCTTTCTGTCAATATGATCTCTTTGGCTCTTGAAAGGGCAATTGGGCTAAACTGTTCAGTTGAATTCGAGGTTGCTGATTGTACAAAAAAATTGTATCCAGACGATACGTTTGATGTCATCTACAGTCGTGACACCATCCTCCATATTCAGGTGATTATGCTTATTATTTGTATTACAACAGAAAAGCACATGCAAACACCATTACAGCCCTTGTGATTCAGTATCACATAAACACTTTTAAAACACGCATCCGGTTACTCTTTGAATAGTTCAGATGTCATATATACCATGTTTGTTCTTATTCTTTTCCGTTACGTTTTCTAGGTGTAATACCCGAAAATCCTAAACGTGTAAAATGACCAAATTGCCCCTGAGAAATTAAAATCTAAATAAAACATATGTAAAGCATCAAATAAATTCCAAACTTCTAGCAACGAACGAGTTATGATCCCAAATAATTTTAACAACTACATTTAACAATTATACAAGCCATGAAAATTACTAAAATGCCCTTGGGCGCATAATGTAATTTAAATTCAAATTTATGATTTATATAAAAGTAATTTAAAGGTAATTAAAGAGTATTAAACATGGTAAATCAATGCAATTATTTTTCCCTTGACCAAAATCCCGAAATTATGGCTAATTATCCTACCCAAGACTCGGCTAAAATCAATTTAAAATCACAAAACACATTATCTTTTGGAAACCCTAATGCCGATTGGAATAAAACACACACACAATTTCTTTAGCCACCATTCGACACTCTAAAATCCCTAAAGCATTTTTCTGTGATTGATCATCATCTAAAGGAGCCAAGAAAAATCCCTTTCGAATTATTTGAAGCCTTGGTCGATCGTGGTTCAAGTCCTTGTCGCGTATACACAAAAGAAGGTAATCTCGTTCATAAATAAATTCGACCTTCTAAAAATTCGTTTCTCAATTTTCTCATGTTCCTCATATCATGTTTAATCTAGGAAAAATAGTGTTGGAGCTGTTCTTGGTCGAAATCTATTTTTGAGGAAATTATTTCCTATCGAGCGTGTTTAACAAAGGTAATTCGTTTATAAATCGTGCGACCTCCATAAAATTCGTTTGCTATTTTTCATGTGATCCTTATGTCGAATATACCTTGGGAAAAATGATTGCAAGGTCTGAAGGTTGTTCGTGAGGTCGTGGTGATTTCTTGCACGTTTTGGGTCATACGCGTATCATAGAATTCATTCAACCTTTTTCACACGTTCAAAACTTGATTTGGTATTTTTCTCAGACCCTTTACATGTTAAGAACATCAAGAAAAATATATAATTCGACCCATGCATGTTATATGAATTATTTGGGTTTTAAATCAATAAAACAAAGCGTAAATCCTTAAAAATACCATACGAATTATGAAGGCTGAATATATATTTTATTTACGTGTCTTATAATCATATGAGGTCTGGAAAAATGTTTGGATGAATTGTCATGGCTTAAATAATGGTTTTACAAATTTATTTTGTTATTAGGGTTTCGAAATTTAAAAGCGTATAAAAGGGTATAAATTGTTACGACCTGATTTTGGGTGAATTAGGGCTTGTTCTTATGTTTATAAATGAGGTCAAATGATGAAGCAATGATTAAAGATGATTAGAGAATATTAGAGTTTGGTTTTGTGAAAATAAAAGTGTTATCGTGTGGTTTTAAAAGTCTAGGGTAGATTATGTAACTTCTAAAACTCTTGGGTCATTTTTTTTAAAACTTATTTTAGAACATGTACTTGCTGTATAAAATATAAAAGGAAGGGGTCTAGTGTCATTTTTGTATTTTAAGGGATTAAAATGTTTGTAGGGTTTAATTATAGTTCGAATTATAAAATAATTAAATAGAGGGACTAAACTTGTAATTTTGGGAAACTTATGGGTCATTCATGTATTTAATCATATTTAAAGTGCCATGTGTCATTTTGATAATTTAAGGGGTTTAACATGGTAACATGAATATTTAAGGTTTAATATGTAACTTTATTAAGTTAAGGGACTAAACATGTAAAATCATGAAACCTCAAGGGTGTAAAGTGTAATTTTGGATATACTAATATTAACATGACCTAATGGCTAAATATGGTAACTTACTAAGTATGGAAACTTTCTAAAAATGGAAACCTGCTAAAAATAAAAAGTACTTGATATGAACATGGGATCCTTAGTAATTCTGTCTCTACTCCTCTAGGTGTCAAGGAGGAGAAGTTTTATCGGTGTCTGCCATTTCACTTGCTTACTGATCACTAAGGTACAGATATTCTGCCCTTCTCTAGTAAGGTGCCTTCGTCTCATTTTCTGACTTCTGGTTCATTTTTATGTTTCCTTGTTCTGTGAACCTTGCCCGTCTTCTTATAATAATTTTTCATGAACCTTACTATAAACCCTGACTTGAACCTTGAAATATTTGATATGAACCATTCAACTTGAACCCTTGTTTGAGCTCCTGTCCTGATCCTTTGTTCTAAACCATGTCTTGAATCCTACTATGTTTCTTTTGACAGTTGGCATGACCCGTTTCATCACCTGGTAACCTGAATATTTAAGACCCGTAGATACTTGAAGGTTCATAGGATTTTATAACTACTTTTCTAAATTATATATGAAGAGGTTTTGAAAATTTCTTTAAAAGACTTTCATTATGAAAACTGATTTAAAGACCACTTTATTTTAAAAGGATTACTTTTAATAAATTGACATGAACCTTCTGGTACTTGACCTTTCTGATATTGAACCCTCTGATGTGAACTTCCTGATTTATCTCCTGTCTTGAACCCTGATATAAATCATGACCTGGACCACCTGACACTCGATACTTGAACCTGACACCTGAAACTTGGACCTGACACCTGATACTTGAACCTGATACCTGGTACATGATACCGATTTCTGATGCATGATACCTGATACATGATACTGATACCTGATACATGATACTGATTTCTGATGCATGACACCTGACACATGATACATGATACCTGACCTTAACCCACAGTTTGATACTACGAGCCACTCACTAGGCATGAGGGTTTCATGTCCATGTCAGTCGATGCACCGATGGCATGACTCTAGGGTAGGAGAGTGATGACCTATCCCGTCCCTGTTATGATTATGATTTACGTAGAGGCAGACTCTGGCCACCTGGGGCGTATGGATGCATCCTAGACTTGACCTGACCTGACCTGTTATATGATATATTGTTATTCATGGTGACTGATGGTGTGTGCGATACACGTCTTTCACACTCTGGGAGCTAGCTACTCCATTCATGATTTCTGGGATTAGTGAGAGGAACATCTCTCTGCATGGCGGTATGATTATGATTTCATGTTCATGTTTCTGGGCTCGTAGAGGATTACTGTTTTCCATGCACCATATAGACTTATGACCTTTACCTTTCATTACTGACACCCTATGACATGATACTGGGTTTATCTATGCACACTGGGCTGGGTATGTTGGGCTTGTTGGGATCCTTTGATTACTTCACCATTACTCATGATACTACCCATGTTTCTTATATCTTTGTATCACCTTTATATTTCTTCTCATCTATTATCACATCATGTATGATTCCTTTCGTTTTCCCTATTTCATTATTATTGTTTTTACCGTTATATCTGTTCACTGAGCTCGTGTAGCTCAGCCGCGTTTCTTTTCCCGCGGCAGGTATTTAAGCTAGGAGCTGGGGTATGGCTTTTGGGAAGAGTGTATCTGAGTGAAGCTTGTTTTAGGTGGATTATTTCATCATTTGGATTTTGTTATGTACTTCATTTACTTTCCGTCTTACTTTGTAATTAAGTCATGTTGACTTATTTCTCTTTGATTATGATATGATTTCTGCTGTTTTGATTCACGGATGCCATGTTATTCTGATATGAAACCATGTACTTGTGACATCTTTGCCCTTGTCGGGTCGGGGTGTTACAATTTATGGTATCAGAGCTACAGGCAACCGAAAACCTTCGGCTTAGGCCATTTGACCTGTGAGGATCTGGGTAGACATTAGGTTTCCGTCCGCGCACTCTCTTCCGTTGCTTCTGTTATCCTACTTGATCAGGTCGACACCTTTCGTATTCTATTTTGTCATCAATATACTCCTTCTGATCGTTCTGCTAATCGTGTAGATGGTTTCCACACGCGCTCGAGAGTACCCCGCACGGAAGAAGCAACGATGGACCATCGTTTATCCTACCGGCAACAGGAAGATTGGGAAGATATGGAGAACGGCAAGGAGGAAGTTAATTCCTGCTAGTATATGGCCGTGTTATATCGAGGAGGAGCTGACCATAGTGAACAAAGATGGAGCAGAAGTGCTAGAGTACTCCACCCAGGTGATCTACAAAGATGGAGCGGCCATTCGGTACGCAGGCAAGTGCCCCAATTTCATTGAGGAGAATGGAGTGGTACGAATCCAGCCCCGCAACGTGGACAACCTCGAGGATGACAAGAAGGACCCTGCCGATGCGACTCCCGCCTCAGCCTGAAGAGATCGCCTGCATGATTTGTTTCCTTCTGTTTGTTTGAATGATGTGATACACATGTTTCCTTTCCGTTTATGACGCATTGACTTTCTCTTGATTTTCGTACGAATATTTTGGATTTTGATCTAATAATTACATTCCAAATTGAATTCTGAGATTTTGGCTTGATTTGTTATTCTGAGTATTTTATAATCATGATCCGATGGAAGAAACCAAGTATGTACGTTATTCTGCTCTACCTTAAGAGAATTTACTCCATCCGTTTATCTCCGTCATCTTACGTTAAGATCCATTCTGCTAAACTATTCCAAATCTGCTGCAAGTAACGCTTATCTGATCCGGCATGTTCTGTCTCGTTTCTGTCATGTTCGCTCTTCTATGTCCCTGCAAATTTCGAGGACGAAATTTTTTTTGTTAGTGGGGAAGAGTTGTAATACCCGAAAATCCTAAACGTGTAAAATGACCAAATTGCCCCTGAGAAATTAAAATCTAAATAAAACATATGTACAGCATCAAATAAATTCCAAACTTCTAACAACGAACGTGTAATGATCCCAAATAATTTTAACAACTTCATTTAACTTTTATACAAGCCATGAAAATTACTAAAATGCCCTTGGGCGCATAATGTAATTTAAATTCAAATTTATGATTTATATAAAAGTAATTTAAAGGTAATTAAAGAGTATTAAACATGGTAAATCAATGCAATTATTTTTCCCTTGACCAAAATCCCGAAATTATGGCTAATTATCCTACCCAAGACTCGGCTAAAATCAATTTAAAATCACAAAACACATTATCTTTTGGAAACCCTAATGCCGATTGGAATAAAACACACACACAATTTCTTTAGCCACCATTCGACACTCTAAAATCCCTAAAGCATTTTTCTGTGATTGATCATCATCTAAAGGAGCCAAGAAAAATCCCTTTTGAATTATTTGAAGCCTTGGTCGATCGTGGTTCAAGTCCTTGTCGCGTATACACAAAAGAAGGTAATCTCGTTCATAAATAAATTCGACCTTCTAAAAATTCGTTTCTCAATTTTCTCATGTTCCTCATATCATGTTTAATCTAGGAAAAATAGTGTTGGAGCTGTTCTTGGTCGAAATCTATTTTTGAGGAAATTATTTCCTATCGAGCGTGTTTAAGAAAGGTAATTCGTTTATAAATCGTGCGACCTCCATAAAATTCGTTTGCTATTTTTCATGTGATCCTTATGTCGAATATACCTTGGGAAAAATGATTGCAAGGTCTGAAGGTTGTTCGTGAGGTCGTGGTGATTTCTTGCACGTTTTGGGTCATACGCGTATCATAGAATTCATTCAACCCTTTTCACACGTTCGAAACTTGATTTGGTATTTTTCTCAGACCCTTTACATGTTAAGAACATCAAGAAAAATATATAATTCGACCCATGCATGTTATATGAATTATTTGGGTTTTAAATCAATAAAACAAAGCGTAAATCCTTAAAAATACCATACGAATTATGAAGGATGAATATATATTTTATTTACGTGTCTTATAATCATATGAGGTCTGGAAAAATGTTTGGATGAATTGTCATGGCCTAAATAATGGTTTTACGAATTTATTTTGTTATTAGGGTTTCGAAATTTAAAAGCGTATAAAAGGGTATAAATTGTTACGACCTGATTTTGGGTGAATTAGGGCTTGTTCTTATGTTTATAAATGAGGTCAAATGATGAAGCAATGATTAAAGATGATTAGAGAATATTAGAGTTTGGTTTTGTGAAAATAAAAGTGTTATCGTGTGGTTTTAAAAGTCTAGGGTAGATTATGTAACTTCTAAAACTCTTGGGTCATTTTTTTTAAAACTTATTTTAGAACATGTACTTGCTGTATAAAATATAAAAGGAAGGGGTCTAGTGTCATTTTTGTATTTTAAGGGATTAAAATGTTTGTAGGGTTTAATTATAGTTCGAATTATAAAATAATTAAATAGAGGGACTAAACTTGTAATTTTGGGAAACTTATGGGTCATTCATGTATTTAATCATATTTAAAGTGCCATGTGTCATTTTGATAATTTAAGGGGTTTAACATGGTAACATGAATATTTAAGGTTTAATATGTAACTTTATTAAGTTAAGGGACTAAACATGTAAAATCATGAAACCTCAAGGGTGTAAAGTGTAATTTTGGATATACTAATATTAACATGACCTAATGGCTAAATATGGTAACTTACTAAGTATGGAAACTTTCTAAAAATGGAAACCTGCTAAAAATAAAAAGTACTTGATATGAACATGGGATCCTTAGTAATTCTGTCTCTACTCCTCTAGGTGTCAAGGAGGAGAAGTTTTATCGGTGTCTGCCATTTCACTTGCTTACTGATCACTAAGGTACAGATATTCTGCCCTTCTCTAGTAAGGTGCCTTCGTCTCATTTTCTGACTTCTGGTTCATTTTTATGTTTCCTTGTTCTGTGAACCTTGCCCGTCTTCTTATAATAATTTTTCATGAACCTTACTATAAACCCTGACTTGAACCTTGAAATATTTGATATGAACCATTCAACTTGAACCCTTGTTTGAGCTCCTGTCCTGATCCTTTGTTCTAAACCATGTCTTGAATCCTACTATGTTTCTTTTGACAGTTGGCATGACCCGTTTCATCACCTGGTAACCTGAATATTTAAGAACCGTAAATACTTGAAGGTTCATAGGATTTTATAACTACTTTTCTAAATTATATATGAAGAGGTTTTGAAAATTTCTTTAAAAGACTTTCATTATGAAAACTGATTTAAAGACCACTTTATTTTAAAAGGATTACTTTTAATAAATTGACATGAACCTTCTGGTACTTGACCTTTCTGATATTGAACCCTCTGATGTGAACTTCCTGATTTATCTCCTGTCTTGAACCCTGATATAAATCATGACCTGGACCACCTGACACCCGATACTTGAACCTGACACCTGAAACTTGGACCTGACACCTGATACTTGAACCTGATACCTGGTACATGATACCGATTTCTGATGCATGATACCTGATACATGATACTGATACCTGATACATGATACTGATTTCTGATGCATGACACCTGACACATGATACATGATACCTGACCTTAACCCACAGTTTGATACTACGAGCCACTCACTAGGCATGAGGGTTTCATGTCCATGTCAGTCGATGCACCGATGGCATGACTCTAGGGTAGGAGAGTGATGACCTATCCCGTCCCTGTTATGATTATGATTTACGTAGAGGCAGACTCTGGCCACCTGGGGCGTATGGATGCATCCTAGACTTGACCTGACCTGACCTGTTATATGATATATTGTTATTCATGGTGACTGATGGTGTGTGCGATACACGTCTTTCACACTCTGGGAGCTAGCTACTCCATTCATGATTTCTGGGATTAGTGAGAGGAACATCTCTCTGCATGGCGGTATGATTATGATTTCATGTTCATGTTTCTGGGCTCGTAGAGGATTACTGTTTTCCATGCACCATATAGACTTATGACCTTTACCTTTCATTACTGACACCCTATGACATGATACTGGGTTTATCTATGCACACTGGGCTGGGTATGTTGGGCTTGTTGGGATCCTTTGATTACTTCACCATTACTCATGATACTACCCATGTTTCTTATATCTCTGTATCACCTTTATATTTCTTCTCATCTATTATCACATCATGTATGATTCCTTTCGTTTTCCCTATTTCATTATTATTGTTGTTACCGTTATATCTGTTCACTGAGCTCGTGTAGCTCAGCCGCGTTTCTTTTCCCGCGGCAGGTATTTAAGCTAGGAGCTGGGGTATGGCTTTTGGGAAGAGTGTATCTGAGTGAAGCTTGTTTTAGGTGGATTATTTCATCATTTGGATTTTGTTATGTACTTCATTTACTTTCCGTCTTACTTTGTAATTAAGTCATGTTGACTTATTTCTCTTTGATTATAATATGATTTCCGCTGTTTTGATTCACGGATGCCATGTTATTCTGATATGAAACCATGTACTTGTGACATCTTTGCCCTTGTCGGGTCGGGGTGTTACACTAGGACAAACCTGCGTTGTTTCGAACTTTCTACAAGTGGTTGAAACCAGGTGGCAAAGTTCTCATTAGCGATTACTGCAGAAAATTTGGAACTCCATCAAAAGATTTTGCAGAATACATTAAGCAATGAGGATATGATCTTCATGACGTAGAAACTTATGGCGGGGTATATATACACTTATAATATACATATCAATAAAACAATCTTAGTATAAATAGTAGTTTTGTGCTATTTGATTTATATACTTTTATTCTTTAGATGCTTAGACATGCTGGCTTTGGAGAAGTGACATCAGAGGATCAAACAGAACAGGTTCTTGCATACTTTCACCATGTTTTTTTGTTTTAGTATCTGATGTTAGATGCCGGCAGACCTACAAAATGGAGTACATACTCTTAGTGTAAGAGAAAAGGAAAACAACAACCTATTGTGGTACTGTAGTAGTATATATTCATATTAGAAAACTTATATCCATCATGAATTAGAGCAAATTGTAAGTTTACTCATTTCCACTCATTTACATGTGTATGATTCCTTTAGGTTATGTTTTATGTCTAATGTGTCAAACTATTAAACCACTGAAAATAGATAAAAAGAAACGGGTTGAAGAGGCAAAGTAAATAGAACATTATTTAAGTAAAAAAAAGAGTAAACTACAAAATACATCCCTGTGGTTTGGTCAATTTCACACGATACATCCCTCCCAAAAAAAGTTGCGCCATACACATCCCTCCGTTAGTAAAAGTCAGACACAATACATCCCTCCGTTAAAAAAAGGACTAACGGCGCAAACCATTTCTCCGTTATCTCCTAACGAGATAGAAAATGTTTACACCATTAGTCCTCTGGGTTAACTCTATTTACACCGTTAGTCTTTTTTTACGTTTTCGTCCGTTTTTTTACGTTTTCGTCCACTTTTTTACGTTTTCGTCCACTTTTTTACGTTTTCGTCCGCTTTTTTACGTTTTCGTCCGTTTGGTTTCAATGATTGACTTAATCAGCTGACTCGAATCATTTATAAAAATTCGAAAAAATTTATAAAAATTCAAAAAATTTATATAAATTCGAAAAAATTTATAAAAATTCAAAAAATTTATAAAAATTCAAAAAAGTAATAAAAATTCGAAAAAACTAATATAAATTCAAAAAATTTACAAAAATTCAAAAAATTTATAAAAATTCGAAAAAAATTATAAAAATTCGAAAAATTTATAAAAATTCGAAAAAATTTATAAAAATTCGAAAAATTGATAAAAATTCAAAAAATCTATAAAAATTAGAAAAAACTTATATAAATTCGAAAAATTTATAAAAATTCAAAAAATTTATAAAAATTCGAAAAAATTTATAAAAATTCGAAAAAATTTAAAAAAATTCGAAAAAATTGTTAAATTTTTTAAATTCAAAAAAAATTCAAAATTTTTTTTAAATTCGAAATTTTTCTTTGAATTTTTATAAATTTTTTGAATTTATATAAGTTTTTTCGAATTTTTATAAATTTTTTGAATTTTTATAAATTTTTTGAATTTATATAAGTTTTTTCGAATTTTTATAGATTTTTTGAATTTTTATAAATTTTTCGAATTTATATTAGTTTTTTCGAATTTTTATTAATTTTTTGAATTTTTATTAATTTTTATAAATTTTTCGAATTTATATAAATTTTTTGAATTTTTATAAATTTTTCCAATTTATATTAGTTTTTTCGAATTTTTATTAATTTTTTGAATTTTTATTAATTTTTTGAATTTTTATAAATTTTTTCGAATTTATATAAATTTTTTCCAATTTTTATAAATGATTCGAGTCAGCTGATTAAGTCAATCCTTGAAACCAAACGGACGAAAACGTAAAAAAGCGGACGTAAACTTAAAAAAATGGACGAAAACGTAAAAAAGTGGACGAAAACGTAAAAAAACGGACGAAAACATAAAAAAGGACTAACAGTGCAAATAGAGTTAACCCAGAGGACTAACGGTGTAAACATTTTCTATCTCGTTAGGAGATAACGGAGAAATGGTTTGCGCCGTTAGTCCTTTTTTTAACGGAGGGATGTATTGTGTCTGACTTTTACTAACGGAGGGATGTGTATGGCGCAACTTTTTTGGGAGGGATGTATCGTGTGAAATTGACCAAACCACAGGGATGTATTTTGTAGTTTACTCTAAAATAAAAAAAAAAAAAAAAAAAAAAAAAAAAAAATTACTGTAAGGATTTTGCCTAATCTAACATGCATAAACATTAGGTAGACCCTTTTTCTTGAAATCATATTTCAGTATTTGGGACACCATTTTATTTTTATTTTTTTGGCAAAGGTTTCATAGTGAATGAGGGAGATGATCACGATGATGAAGATGCAATGAGGATGCGTCATCCTCCTTTGCATACTCGTGAAGATGAACAGGAAGATGTTGAAGCTCTTGAGAGAGAAATTCAGGGGAGATATGGTAGGAATCGGTCAGATTATGTTGATGATGATGATGAAGATGATGACCAAACTGAGGTGGAACAACAAGCTCTCTTGCCATCTGTTCGTGATCCAAAGTTGTGGATGGTGAATTGTGCAGTATGCCTTGAGTTCTTTTATCTTTCTATCATTAATGGTATCTTTACTTAGGGTCAATTTGGTATTTTTTGCATGTTCGTGATCCAAATAAATGTGATGCCTTCATTGAGGTATGCTACTTTCCTAATCTTGAAAACACAAAACCACATCGGGATACTCAATTCACACATTCCAATGATCACCCTATAGTTATCCAGGTCAATCATTATATACTCATGGAACTGCACTTCTTACTGCACTATTTGTGTTTTTGTAGTTGCTTTTGGTTTTAAATCAGTGGGCCGGATGAGGTATTGTTGCTATTCGATTGTCAATGTTAAGAGAATTTTAACTTTGGAAGGCTGATTCACATCTTGAAATTTTGAGGACACCTGAGATAGAGAATTAATACGGCTCTTGGGAAAACTGTAAGAGGCTTGCTGATTCATTTTCCAATCTTCATGTGGACTGGCTGTGTGTATGTCGATGTTGCAACAAAGATGTTAACTGCAAAAATTACACTCTGAACATTGTTTAACAAGTTCTTCATCGACTTTAATCAATATGATATTTACTATTTGCTTCATTTTACAAATTACAACTTAATTTTTATGTCATTTTTAATTTGTCATAGCTCATAACAATTATGCTAAACATTCTTACTTATATATGAATTTCTTTTTTCTTTTTGTTATAAATACGTATTCGTTTTATTAATACGCAATAAATTATCACGTCATCCAATTTTTAATTAGTTTAATCCCACACAAGAATATTACTTCACTAATAGTCTAATACTAACAATTGATATAATGAAAGTAGCCCATCCATCTAGCGGGTCATGCAATTAGTTTCTTTCTATATAGGTTATGAACTACATTGATGAAGAAGCTTAGGAAGTCGATTCCGATGCGTATAGTGGGAGATCGGTACCTGATGACGATGATTTAGCCAGCTTTATTATTCAATTACTATGATATATTTATAAAAAAAGCTTTATTTCGCATTTGAACTAAAAGCATATACTTTGTAATGGCATATAATTTAATAAGTTTTATTTCCTCTTACCGGATTACCATTCATTTCTTTTTGTTCTTTATTCACTGTATAAATATTTTAACGATTTCATAATTCATTAACCCTTACTTAATTTATTCCTTAGCCACTTTTCCAGCAATTTTTACCCACCTTCTTTCGCTATAGTAAAATATGTCAACAATATTCATAAGCTTACGACCATTTCTTTCAACATGTACACTTTCCAATCATTTTTTACCACCCTTCTTTCGCTATAGTAAAATATGCCAACGATAATTATAAGTCATGCCCGCCCAACGGGCGGGCTTATATGCCCGGGAGGGCTTATAAGTCATGCCCGCCCAGGTGGGCGGGCTTTGACAACTAGTATATATATATATATATATATATATATATATTATATATATATATATATATATATATATATATATATATATATATATATATATATATATATATATATATATATATATATATATATATATACTAGTTGTCGAAGCCCGCCCAATGGGCAGGCACGCTTTGTAATATTCCTTTTGTAATTTACACGTTATTTATTGTAGAAATTGTCCATATTATTTATATTTGGTTTTATTTTGTTTTACATTGTCATTATTAGTGTATTTGCAGTTCTTGGACAAATTATTATTGTGAATGCCAAGATGATATGGTTGTTCACGAGATGTTAAACGAATGTATATGAAAGATGGAATAGACGTGTACAACTTCATTAAATCGGTTAGAGGAGTATCCAAAGAAGAAGGTGATAATGAATGTGAAGGTAATAATGAGTGTTTATGAGGTTATATCGACTATTGTGAACATTATTAATATTCCGATTGCAGGAAAAACTAAATCTTACGACCCTCAAACCCGATGGGTCGGCATGACTTGTAATTTACGTAAATATGGTTATGCTATTGTTATGTATGTACAACTTATTATCAGTTGATGTTAATTTAACTGATATGGTTGTTCACGAGATGTTAAACGAATGTATATGAAAGATAGAATAGACGTGTACAACTTCATTAAATCTGTTAGAGGAGTATCCAAATAAGAAGGTGATAATGAATGTGAAGGTGATAATGAGTGTTTATGAGGTTATATCGACTATTGTGAACATTATTAATATTCCGATTGAAGGAAAAACTAAATCTTACGACCCTCAAATCCGATGGGCCGGCATGACTTGTAATTTACGTAAATATGGTTATGCTATTGTTATTTACGTACAACATATACTTGTATTAGTTGTTTGTTATTTTGAGTATATTATTTTTTAATGTTTTTTATTTGAGATTTTTATTGTTTAATTGTATGACATGATTGTTTGAGTGGTTGGTTGTTTTGTTTTTTTGTGTTGTTTTAAATTGAATCGCCGGTTTAAAATAATAATGGTTTAATATAATTGTTGGTATTTTTGAACGTGATTGTATACTTTCTTTCTTTTTTTCAAAAGCCATAATGCACATAATTCTTAAGAGGCGTTATGAATTTCAAAAGGTTTGTTTATATCTAATTTAGTTACCAATGTATCAGCTGCATGTAACCATCCACATTTAATTTTTTGTACAATATGTTCACATGAATTATACATGATACACATTTTCAATGCATGTTAAATATGTATAGAGTGTTGCATTAACAAAATAGGTAATCATTACATCTATATTTTTTTTAGGTTGAATTAATTTATAGCCATTTAAAAAGTTAAGGCAATGTGGTTTTTAATCTTCCGATTAGTAAAAAAAACAAACACACGCATCATCATCATCATCCGATAACTTCCTGTGTTCATAAAGGGTTTTTTTTTTTTCTTTTTTCGAACATTTATAAACAAAGTATGAATATTGAGTTACTTTAAGAGTATGTGTTTGTGGATTATTTATTTAAGTTTTAATCTGTTAATTAATATAGTATAATAATGTAATTAAAATAAGGTGTTTTGTCAGATAATGTATTGGTTGTAATTAGATTTATTGTTTAATTGTATGATTTTAATATTGCATGTTGGATATGTTGCTTAGTTTAAAAAACCCCAAATGTTGTAGTGGGGTAGTTAAACGTGAAATTAGGCATTTTTTTATACATGGTAAGTGATTTGTTTATTCATTTAAGTCATTTTTATATGTGTGTAACATTATGTTGTATAAGGTGAATGGTTTCTTTTCCATTCATATTGGTTATAGATTGTGATGGGCATCATTTTATTTCTGAAATTTTATTTATCTTTTATATATCACAAATTACAGCTAATGTTCGTTTAGTTGTATCTCATTTTGGTCTAATGAGGATCTCTAGCGCTTTTTAAGGGTGGTATATTAGAGTTGATTAGTTTATAGGAGCAGTATTAATGTGACAATTCGTACTGATGGAATCTAAATGTTGATAAAAAGCTCTAACAATACTTAGTTTAAAGGAACGGTAGTAAGTCGTATGTTATGTTATTTTTGAAAAGGTTTTATTATGTTTAAGTTTGTTAATAATATGATATCGTTTTTTCTGCGAATTTTGTACTTAAATAGCATTGCAAATGAGTAATATTAAATTTGTTAAATCTCACAGATGGCATTTCTAGTTAAGTTTGAGAATGGTGCTGAAAGTGGTTTTAAAATTCCAAAAAAAATTGTTTGAACTAATTGATAGTAAAGATTGTGAATAAAGTGTATGAGTTTAAGATCCGTAATGTTTTTTTTTTTTTTTTTTTTTTTTTTTTTTTTTTTTTTTTTTTTTTTAAGGTATAATCCCTATAATTCATATGAGATATTATGAGTTTCAAAAGTTTGCCATAAACAATATATGTATTTTACATATTGAGAACAAAAATAGATAAATGATCATTCGATATGAGAACATAAAAGTTATTAAATTATTCGCAAGAACAAAGTATACGTTGTCAATTCATATATGAAATATAGCTTCTTTGTACACAACGTTGTTGTTGATCTTATGTATTTACCTCTAAGTAAAGAAAGACATCCATTTATTTATCAATCTAAAAAGCATTTTATACATACAATATTGAGTTGTTGATGACGTTTCATGTAGTTGCTTATAGCTTTCAGATGGTTGATGTTGGTCACCGAGTTCCTGCTACTGGCTTGCAAAGAGTTTCTGATGTTCGTGCCGTACTTCATATGAGGTATAATCCCCATAATTCATATGAGGTATTATGAGTTTCAAAGGTTTACCTTACATAATAACAATATGAGGTGCCGTCATTCCAGCCAAGGTGTTGATCATTGCATTGTCGTTGGTCCTGAATGAGGTCCATTTACATCCTTGTTCGCCAGCGTGTTTCACCACAGCAAAAATCTGTGGGAAAGGCATCTAATTAAGCTAAAAAATATTACCAAGTAGCCCCTGAATGCAGCCTGTTTAAAGACTACAGATTATCCATAAAACCAAATTCAGGTCAACCAAAATGGATAGTTCAATACTTACACTGAATAGGAGGAGTTAGATCCTAAAGCGATAGAAATTCCAAAAAGCTTTCAAACTCAAAGCTCAGATTCCCCGGCTCTCCATTTTCATCAACATCTTTTACCGCCACCGGCGCCGCTTCTGCTGATCTATTATTATTTTTTTCGCTCCCTACACATTCATAGCACAGTAAGAGCTTGACAAAAAGACCAAAAAAGGTTGAATTTCAAAACCTATAATTTCCAAACCTTAAAGAGTTACCGATTATGTGGCCGATCTGTGAAAAGCTCAAACGCGACAAACGTTGTAGCAAATATCCTATCGCAGTTTGTGCAATATATCAGGTCCAAATTTCACCGACTTCAAATTTAGTTTCGTCTGGTATTTCTTTAATCACGCAACGTCTATTTTCCTTTATCAGCGACGAAAACGTCGGCAACCATGAGTTCACACTGCAAACATATGTAAATATCAGGACACGACTATGTACGTCGTATTACAACATAATGCCTGTTTCCTTCAACCATGATGTTATTTTGGCTCGCACCAACCACACTACCCTACCCTGTTAACATATCTTTCACGTTCTGCCCTATTTTCGTCAATGTTTCACCAAGCGGATGCATTATACCGTAAACCATCCCTCCTTATTGATGCTTGCAGCAGCCTTCTTTTGCCATACCACCACCTTGTTGATACTCGAAATTCTCATCCTGCATCATACCACCTTGCTTCCTATGTCTGATGTTGGTTTCCTCCAAATCTTTGGTCAAGTAAATGTATTCTGCCACACCGCATAAAGAACAACAGAAAGCAATGATTTATCATCTGGTTAAACGAAAATGGGACAATTTAAAAGTCTTTCAGAGAGCAAGCAAGTGCAACCTTTGAAATCAGTTTATTTGAAATAATACTTAATATATTATTCATTCACCAAAGTTTAAATTGATAGACAAAAAAAGTGTTTGAATGCCACCTCAACCCAACCTGTTTAAGAGCCTACAGATTTACCCATTATCCGATCCAACATAATGCGATAGCCCATTACTATAATCTTTTTGACAAGGGAACATCTGGAAGTTCTTATTGGTCAGAAAATAATACAATTTACCTGAATGTTGTCTCCTCTAGGATGCTTTCTTGCACCCTTTTCGAGGACATTGACAATCTGAAATACATGATGTAATGAAAACATTAATTTAATTTTTAGTTTTGACAATGACACAGTTATTAAAATAGAGAAAACTTATTTTAACATAGAGAAAAGTAAGAACTTATAGTTCCTTCCAGCATCTTTAGTAATGCCTGCTGCACTCCCTCACCCGATACATCTCTGCTAATGTTAAGACTCTCAACCTAAGGATATGTGAAAGAAAGAAAGAAAAAAAAAAAAGAACTTAACCGATGGTACCCATGAAAGGTAAATACATGTTACTTCTGAAAGTGAACAAATTTAAGCAAAACCTTCTTTGTAATCTTGTCGACTTCATCTATATAAACGATACCCTGCTGCGCAGCTGCTACATTATAGTCAACAACCTGCATTAAGAAAAGAAAAGATATTATGATCAGTTATATTTAACATATAAATACCATCAATTAGTGATCGATCATTGCCTAAGAATAGGTGGATGTGACATACTGTCAAAAGCTTGTATAAAATAGATTCCACATCTTCTCCGACATAGCCTGCCTGCAAATCACAAAATATTCAGTACAGTAACACAATAGGTCAAATGCAAACAAAGTTTATTCATGTTTTGTAGCATGTGGCAATTATTAATGGCTCAAATTACCAGCCAAGTGCAGACATATCTCCTATGTGACTAATTATAAATATTTACTTACCTGAGTGAGTGTAGTTGCATCCGCAAAAAAAAATGGTACGTTCACTAAGCGTGCTAATGTTTTTGCAAGAAGTGTCTTCCCAGTAATCAAAATTCACAAGTACTCAAGTGTGAGATTAGCAGGGAGACTGAATAGGCTATACAATACCAGAATCACACAAGTTTAATCTACCCCTTAAGGAGTAGGACATGTTACCTGAACCCGTAGGGCCCATTACAAGAATATTACTTTTTTCAAGTTCAACAGCTTCACTATCCACCTGATTTGCCTTCTTGTGTCCTAAATGTCCTGCAGGCCTAACTTTCCAAGTTGTGATATCATATATATCAGAAGCACTTTACAACAACCGAAAGCTGCTAACTATAGTCGCCACACTATAGGGTATGTACGTGTAGTATTGTTGGTCCAAATGTATAATAACAATATTTTTAGAAGCTAAATTTTTAACTTTTTTTAAAAGTAAAAAATCATTATAGGATATGCAGCAGACCATACAGGTCCATACCTAGCCTGCATAATCGCTTGATCCTCCATATGGATGATGTGAAATAGTAAGTCCATCATAGCATATAATTGACAAGATAGCAACAACACCCTCCTATGTTATAGTTAGTCATAAAACTGATATGTAGTTATGTAAAGTGTAATGCCCCGAAAATCCAATCCAACCCAGCCAAGCCCCATGGCACAATACTAAGCAAGTACATACACTGATCAATAAGGTTCAGGAAGAAAATATATATTGGCTTAAAGTCATAAACCTATACCCATATCTATGACTTTACTAAGTTCAAGAGGCATAATAATCCAATGTCAAAAAACAGTTTCAAACCCATGATATAATATCAAACACAAACAAACTCACTCGCTTTGATATTGTATACCTTCACAAGAACCCAAGATCCTCACTCTGGTCTTCCGCCAACCATTGAGCACTTCATCAAACACCTGTTATCAAACACAAACTAACTAAACTGAATGAACTCGCTGCACGACTTCCCAAGGCTTTTGAATCAATCTACTTCTTGCCATGAGGCAAACAATTGTTTAAAAACCAATAAGCCAATAAATATTTAAACTACTTCAAAAAGCTAAATATTGTCTACAATTCCTTAATTGATATATGTACATGATATCTTTAGTGAAACTTCATATACTCTCGTGATCATACAACCCAATTAAAACATAATAGGATGCTTCACATACCCCCTTCAATAATTAAAGATAAAATTTGATTTTACGTCATGAAATTCTTCTAAAAATCGATTGACTAACATACAAACGTGAGTGATATTCAGTTGGGAGCGTAATAGTCATACCTAACCTATTTTTGAATAAATTTATCTTTTTCCGGTTTTGTAAATGGGACAACATAATATAGTCACAACCTTTAAATTATATTATGACACAATAGCACACAGATATTATGTTATAGCATATATGATCATTTATAAAATATATGCTATAACATATATTTTATAAAATATATGCTATAACATATGATATATTATGTTTAGCTGTTATCAAGTTGTTTAGTTGTTCATGATTCGAGTGAAAATGGGTGATTTTCGTAGATCAAAACAAAACCCATGTTGAACCGTTACCCAACCCGTTGCAACAACTAGTTTAGGTAGAGGGAATTGAGCTAATTACCTGTCTCAAAGATACTACAGCAAAATTATTTCCTTTATCGTTTGCTGACAACACGACCTTCTGAACCATCCATCTTTCAGTGTGCTTCAATTTCACACTATGATCAGTTCCCGATTCTGTAAATTTCCCAATCACTATATCCCCACTTTGTAGATTGGCGCCAATGAATGGAAACCCATCATCATCAAGACTGTCAACCCGACCAATCTTGCTTTGGATCTTCCTAAAGTTGACAACATCATCGGTGTTGATCTTCTCCACATTCTTTTCCTCCTTGTTCTCGACCTCAGCTTTATAGCTTCTGATATGTTCTGTCCGGAACATACCACAGCCTAATGAAGCTTTGTTCATGACCAATGAGTCCTCTTGGTTGTAACCAAGATGGAAATTCACGGCCACGATTGCACACTGGCCATTAAAGAACTCGGGTCTAGATATCATACCCTTATGACTTTGACCGATAGATTGACCAGTTTTTTCAAGACAATCAGAAAGCACTGTCTTGAAAAGAGGCCGCTGAGGATAAAAAAGCTGGTGGGACAGGGTATCAACCCTAATGTCGGGATTTGTGCATGAGTAGCCATTTGCTTGCTGACTGTGTTTCTAGGACTGAAATAGGCCCCTTTTGGCATGATCATGATAACAAAGGGGATGATCCTGCAACTCAAACCCAACATAAATGACATATCAATTTCGCAGTGATTGTATTTTTTAGGGTTATGTTTCTCATTTTGTAGAAAGAGATATTTGATGTCCCATGCTGTGCAGCAATCTTCTTCCTCTTCGGTTCCAATTAGTTCGACAATACCATTGTCAAGCATGTCTTGAAATGAATGAGTTCCGCCTTTTAGAAGTCTAAATTTCTGCAAATTTTGAACAACTAATAGTGGAAGCAAAACCCTTCCAACATCACAAAAGATGCACTTCTTTATTCTTGGTATCTTCTTTTATTTCTACCTGAGATAGATTTAAAACAATTCATAATTATATATATATAAATGACAAAGTACGCTGAAATGATATAAAATGTTACTGGAAGTTGTAAAAAACTTATCAACATTGGTAGCTTTGGGGCATTTCAGAAAGGAGATTAAAGTATTATATGGGGATAGAAGTGGCCATTTTCTCAGGTTGTTTACTTATTCATGGGTCGATTTAAATTATTGCTCATTCCTAATAGGTCCAACCCGAAAATTTGTTTGAAAGGGATGGGTCAAATGGGTTAAAAGTTGCCTAAAGTGCATTTTTACTGTTTATGTATCGTATCAAATTATGCTACTATTGTAAATATACACTTGTGAATCATATTTAACACATAATCTATATATATAGCAAACTGGCAAAAAAATGTGTGTGACCAATCCAACCCAATTTGTTTTGACCCACTCTAAAAACATATAGTATCAAACTTTGAGCCTGAAATTGTTGACCAATAACCCTACCCATTCAACCTGCCCATTATACCACCTCTAATTGGTGTAGTGTAATAAGCCACAAAGCAAAAAGAATCTGCTTAGTTTTAACTTGAACCTGTTTTAACCCGTTACCCGACTAACCCGACCCGCCTATTTTGGCACCTCTATTTGGGTCAGTGCAATTAATATGAAATCTAAAAGCCAGAAAACCATGAGACTGACCATTTAAGGTACTTCTTTTCTATGCCTCTTATGCCTAAACTCAGCCACAAATGACGCAGAATCTTTGTAACTTCCCACCCAATCACCATCAACAAAAATCTTATCCATTCCGATGAGTGGAGTTTTGGTATCATTAACTAACGTTTGCATTCCGAAGGCCATAAGTGTATCAGAAAGTCTTTCGCGTATGGTTATACGAAAAGTATCTCATAACAATACTGCATATATATGTAACTATATTATACTAATTAACATGCAACGTTCACAACACAAATAACCTAAAACGAAACACCAAAACACAACCTAAAACTGGTATCTATGAACAAACCCATACCTGATCAAAAGTTAGGAGGTAGAAAGGAAGGGTATTGCATCAGGGTCCATATAAGTGAAAATTGGGGTTGGAAACTACTTCGATATCAGCAACTCAACGAATTTCTTAACCATTTGGATGTATCAAATATATTAAGGATTTAAACATTCATAATCCAATACCCTCCCCTTGTTCCAAACATTCAGAAAACTTGCAAATCAATACAAATAAGATGAATAAGCAGTAAAATACATTAAAAAGAATATTTTATTTTGAAAAACTGGATGGTTGAGCATCGCGATATTATTGTTGCTGCTATGGATGCTGCTGGAGACATGTTCTACTGTTTTCGAGCTCACTCTTCTACAGTTTGTTTATACGGTTGGGTTTCGCTGCTGCTGTTGATGTGTTGATCTACAGTAGCCATGTATTCTGATGTCCATCACGGAATGAGCCATGTGGCTCTTTCCTACTGCCGATGGTAAACCAAAGTAACCAATCATAACCTGTTCATGTACATTCGAAGTTAGTAATCGTCTTACCAAACATTCTCGATTCCATATTGAAACAAAACAGACATATAATAAAACGCACAAATAAACACGAAACTTGAAATCAGAGAACATATTTATCTTTCCAGTATTCCCATTCATGAAGATGTTGCTACAATTGAGATCTCTATGAATGATAGATGGCTCGTGGGTGTGCAAATAATCCAAGCCTTTCAGAATTTGTCTTGACCACTTCTTTAATACTTTTAATGAGTCACACTTGTGTTTCTTCCTGTAATCTCTAAGATTTCCAGATATGCATGCCTCAGTAATAAAGTTCAAGTGGTTGTTCTCAGTGAGTCAGTGTTCCTCCAGAAACCATAAAGAACTACTAGGCTTTCGTTCCTGAAAGTCTTTAGCAGTTTAACTTCTGAATATAGTCTCTTTTTAGAAATCTCGTCTCCATCAAACGCGTTCAGTTTGAGCAGATTTCTTACGACATAAATTATTATATGAAGGAATTTCAATTAGTTATGCTTTGACTAATTTGACAATTAATCCAAGCCTTTAAGAATTTGTCTTAACCACTTCTTTAAGGCTTTTAATGAGTCACATTTGTGTTTCTTCCTGTAATCTCTAAGATTTCCTGATATACATGACTCGTTAATAAAGTTCAACTGGTTGTTCTCAGTGTTCCTCCAGACACCATAAAGAACTACCAGGCTTTTGTTCCTCAAAGTCTTTAGCAGTTTAATTTCTGAATATAGTCTCTTTTTAGAATTCTCGTCTCCATTAAACACGTTCAGTTTGATCTGATTCCTTATGACATAAATTATTATGTGAAGGAATTTAAATTAGTTATGCTTTGACTAATTTGACAATTAACTCTTCCCAAGAATCAAAAGTATCATGCAAACGAATCAATAGAATATTAAATGAAATAGAGTAATATTATTTGAAAAGAACAGAAATAAAACTTTCAATAGATGTTTGTAGTACCGTGTCAAGTGAATCAGATCCTAGTTAAGAGAACTTTGATCCATTATCTCTGGCTTGGCCCACATAAATAAGCATTGGATGAGCTGCAAGTCACCAAATATGAAACCTTAACGCATATAGATGGGAAATATAGTACAAACTGAAATTAAAACTTGGACTTAGGTATGCGATAGGTAAAAGACCAACATGATTAGAGCAGATTAAGAAAACTGTCAATAAATAAAAATAAATCCTTTAGTCTCATATTGAGGTGTCAACATGAGCAGGTATGTGATTCAATGTATGCAAAAATGTTTTTATGTTGTATACCCATGTGGCCAATAAATGCACTCTCAGGATCACCAACAACGTGGTCCTTGAACTGGTTTTCTATGGGGCATCCCGTTTGAATCAAAGATGGTCCTGTATCCCTACGTATGACCCCGCTCCCAAATCCAATATGAGTAGGCCACCACCTGATGCACACGCAATGTTACGAAGGTATTGTTTACACTAAATAGCAACAAACAACAGACAATATCGACATGGACTATCATAGAATACTTACCTTCGACAAAGGGAATCTCCGAAATGGCATGTCCTTTGAGTTCATCTACGTTGTCAATGACTGACTCACCAGCAAATATGGTGAGTGGTTGACTCACCTGGTTTCAGCGCACGAACGACCAATAGGCAATGTCAGCATGAACGACATCCAACATCTGATGCCACCATTTAAGAGGTCATACCTGCAGCTGTTGCTTATGGTTGTGACAGTCATCATGATGAACATACGGATGGTCGTCGCTGCCTGCACACAAAACAAAAATATTACTTAATTAATAGGAAGTAACGTCACCACACAATGCAATTCAGAGAAACACTTAACACATGAAATACTACTTACGGGAGCATCCGAGGTCCATATCTTTTTCCGTTCTCGGTTAGTTTTGATCACTTAACACAGATAACTGATCGGGCTCATTAACACCTCGCTTAGAACTATTGTTTTGTGATTCTGTGACAACACCCGAACCAATAGGGATCGATAGGGTTTCATCATGATGGGAAAGGACTGCTGGAACTTCTCCCACAGATTGTTTAGAGGTATCCGACCAAGGCACAACAAATGGAAAACATGGACGTCTAACGATAGGTTATTTTTGGATTTCATATTTGAAAAATACAATCCCACACAACTGGCCAAGACTCGTATGTGAACCTGTTGCAGACACAAAGTGTCTTTAACCACATTGTCTATAGAGACTAACAACCATATTAGGTCAGATAATAAGCAACCATCATACAAAAAAGCCTTTTTTTTGTCATTTACAGGAAGCATAAATGCAGAATATGAATGATATGTTGGAAAATGGAAACAAAATAATATACAACCCGAAGCCGGTAAATATGAAAATATTGACAATTGACACATACCTCACATTCATGTTGTCCTGGTCTTTCTTCTGGATATTCTCCTCTCATTTTCGTTGTTGCAATAGCCTAAAATCAATACTAAAATAGTGATAGCCGAAATATAAACATGCCCGATTTGACCCACTATAAAATGTCCTGTTTTGACCCGTTACCAGATCCACCATTTTGCAACCTCTTAAGTGAAAATAGTAAATATGTACCTGCAAAAGTTCTTTTTCACGAGACGCTTTCCACTATCGAAATTGTTCAGCTTCTTGTTTTATCTTGTGTTGTCAAACCTACAACCACAACTAAATCAGCACCAAATTTACTCGTATAAATATATATCAAAAGTACAAACTTCTTGCACAAGCAGTACTAAATCAATCCTGGCAGTACAAACAACTCGATCCAGCAGTACTATCGCGAGCAGTAATAAGTAAAAACAAACAGTACAAATCTTGATTCGGCATATGTAGTGTAGCAGTACAAACAAACACTAGCAGTACAAACGCATATATAACACCAGTACTAACCTTTAATGGCAGTACTAAGTCGAGATAAGATGATAATCTTGCAGTTGAAGCATGCAATGTAAGTCCTATTGTATCTCCAGACCATAAGAACTCCTAAAACTGTGCATATTTATTGCTTTCACCACTTGATGTCCTATTGGAGCTTGATTTCCCAATGGCAGTACTAAGTAAACACAAGACATATGCTAATCAAGCTATAAATAAAATATAAGTATCAGAAAATGGCTGTGAGTCCTCAGAGATCAATCCTACTCAATTAAACTTGGATTATGTAACATACAAAAGTAAACTGCATCCCTATACAACACCACTTTGCTTCAATGTTTTTGTGCCTAATTGTAAGTAAAAACTAATCTATCACAATTAATTAAAAAAACTGAACATAAATTGAATCGGAAATCGAATTAAATATATACCTTGGAAATTCAGAAAGAAGATCCTACGGAGTGAGATGAGAAGATGATGGATGATTTGTTATGGAACCTAAGATCTTATAAACACAATGCATGTTATGGGGTCACTAATTTAATGCTATCTAAATTAAATTTTGGGTTTTTATGAACATCTCAATAAAATAGCTGTCGTAACAAGTCGAAAACATCTTTGTTGATTAGCTAGGGTGTGAAAATTGTATTCTTTTGATGTTAAATGATGTTTGTTTGATGAGAAGAGGATTTGTTTTTTTGGATGATGGAAGATCGTACTGAGTGGATGATTTGTTTGTTTGTGTGAGATGAGAAATTGTTTTAGGGTTTAAGAGGTGTATTTCGCAAGTTTAGTATTAGATAATTCTGTGTTTTCAAAAACGAATATAAAATTTGTAATGCCTTTAATAATTTTGGTGGATATCAATTTTAGTTTGTATTGTGTATCACAACTGATGATTTGGTTTCATTGGTTGAGGTGCTTGCCTTTGGAGTAAGAGACCTATGTTCGAATCCATGCTCATGAATTTTTGAACAAATAAATTTTGGAATTCACAACCAAAAATAATGCTTACGTGGACTCATTGTTATATATATGTTTTATATATATATATATATATATATATATATATATATGAGGGTGGATATATATATTATATATATATATATATATATATATATATATATATATATATTAATATATGAGGATAGCGAATATGGGGCTGTCTCACATCTAAGCTTACATGCGAAATCATAAAAAATTATGTCGTTTTAACAAGAAAAACATAAAATCTACCTCATTTGTATCATTTCTTTCACAATATTAGTGTTTTCTCTTAATTTTATCACAACATCACTTAAGTTGGGTTCACGTTGATACATGCGATTTCAACATCATATTGTTAGGTGAT
This sequence comes from Artemisia tridentata subsp. tridentata, assembly GCA_021014915.2. Lineage (NCBI taxonomy): Eukaryota > Viridiplantae > Streptophyta > Magnoliopsida > Asterales > Asteraceae > Artemisia > Artemisia tridentata. Next base: position 217,302,521 of record CP139504.1, read on the forward strand.
TTCATTAACTAAAAAATTAGCTATAGATTCAACAATGGTTTGATTTAATTCACCACTAAAATGCGTTTCACTATGCATATATTAGTTACACTACTCAAATTTCGAAAAAAATAATAACCAAAATGACGTATTTTTTGTGATTTTTGATGGTTTCGCATGTAAGTTTAGATGTGAGACAGCCCCATATTCACTTTTCCACATATATATATATATATATATAGTATATATATATATATATATATATATATATATATATATATATATATATATATATATATATATATATATACTAGTTTCTAAGCCCGCCCGATGGGCGGGCATGTCTTGTAATTAACATTTTAGTTTAGTAGTTTATGGATTTTAGTGATCTTTTACATTTATAAGGTATTTATTAATAAAGTGACATACATGACTTTTAATTAATTTTTAGATGGTATTAGATAATTTTATTTAATATTTAAGACTGGGGACGTTAATTAATATTTTGACGGTATTAGTTTACGTTAAATTTTATTGTAATTATTATTATTTTATTTTCTTTGCAATTAAATCCAAATGCATGTGTTGCATGAAAAAGATGACTAAATTTCTTGTTGCAATATTTAGTGTAACTTATTGTATTTTATACATCGTATACATTTCAATACATGCTATTTAATTAATAATAGTGTTGTATTTATTTTATAGGTAATCATTACCTATAATGTGTCTATACATTATAGACTGTTTTAATTTGTGAGTCTTAATTGAGTGTTTGGTACTCATTTCCAAGCAAAATATAAATTAAATTTTATCCTTATCATTTCTGCATCTTCGATCAAGGTTTTTTCCTATTATTGTTTTGTTTTTGTTCTTTATGTTTGTGTTAACGTTAAGTTTTAGTATGATTTTACTTGTTTCATATATTAATATGTTTATTTTGTAGATATTAGTTTATATACTATGCGAAAGTGGTTTAGTAAACTGTTGATCTTATATCAGTTATCGTTTAGGACAATACTATTTGTTTAGTTATTGGATTTTGAGATTGCATGTATGTTTTGTTGGTTCCATTAGAAAACCCCAATTTATAGAAATCGGATTTGATTTTATGATTTTATTAGGTTTTTATGTATTGTTGTTATGGATGGTGTTGATTGGATAAAGTGTATGGATTTTTTTTTTTTTTTTTTTTCTAATATTCAGTTTGATTTCAGTTAAATGTAATTTTATTTTATGTTTATAAACATATGAGTATATAATCTCGTAAGTCTAATTTTCAGTAGTATGTTTAGTTTTATGATTTTGAGGTTGAATGTGTGTTATTTTGATTTCATTAGAAAACCATATATAGGTTTATGCAAATCTTAATAATGCAACTTTGTTTACATTTGTATAGAATTAATATTGAGTCGTGTATTTTTTTGCATTAGAAGGTGTTTAAAATTTTTAGTTTTGGCTTTTTCATCTTTGATGTTATATGTTATATTTAGTTATATGTTTGAACTGGTAAACTGTATTGTCTTTAATCTTTATGTTTTTGTGTTTGTTTTTATCATTGGCTTTTTAGTGTTTGATGGTTCTGGTAAATTGTATTGTCTATAATCTTCATGTCGTTGTGTGAGTTTAGTGATTTTCTTAGATTTGTTATGTTATATGTTATACTTAGTTATATGTTTGAATTGGTAAATTGAATTGTCTTTAATGTTCATGTCACTACGTTTGTTTAGTGATCTTTTTAGATTTGTTGTGTTATATGTGATATTTAGTTATATGTTCAAATGTTGGGATGTTTTTTTTAAACAACATGTTTAAAGTATCAAAGATGGAAGAAGTATCAATGATGGATGAACAAACAACACTTTCAAATATGAGCATAACTTGCTTTGGTGTTGTTCATCCATTGTTGATTCTTCTTTGCTCATTGTCAAAATACATAAACATTATCCAAGTAAGAACGGGCAGGCTGGATTGTTATGATATGGTGGAGGATTATTCAAAGTAGATGCGGTCTACACACTTGCGCTAGACCAATATAACTATTGGAAATCACTTAAGTAGGTTTGTAGTCCTATGATACGATCTGAAGGTTTAAGTGTTTGGATGGCATTGGTTATCTGCTTATTGCATCTGTACATTTGACATGTTGCTACATAGCTGGAACAAAGAAAAGATAAGTATTGCTTGAATTTTTTTATGCCATATTTGAATATCAAACTCCTGTATTTGTATATGTATGCTTATGATATCTTAAATTTACAGGCTTAATCCGTTGTGGTAGACGACTTTGCTTATATATAATTTTTTCTGGCAACGGAGTTTTTATATTGAACAACCTGATTACATACTATGGGCACAAGTTAAATATAAAAAATAGACGGAATATCAATGATGGATGTACGGTGACCAAGCCCAACTATTACTAAATTTGCATGGTCTTTGCATCCATCTTTGATACTTTGTCAATATTTTTGTCGCACCCGAGTTTTCATGTTCACCTACCTCAGGACATTATGCTTCAAGTCAGATCGATCTCGACTGTTGGCAAGTTTCCATTTATATACTTTTTATGTTTGCCTTTTGTTTAGCAGTTTTATATCATACTTAATAATACAGTATTCTCTACATTTACAGGATTGCACACCAAGGTATGCCTACTAAGCCTAAAAATACTAAAACTTAATGAAAGTTGCTGACTTTAACACTTTAAATGATTTAACTGTTGGGTTTTAAAGGTTACTACTGCTGATATTGTTAAGACTGCTCAGGAATTACAAAGGAAATACAACAAGTTGTTAATGCTGCTGGTTACAAAGTTAATACTGCTAATGGAAGATTAATGTTGCTGCAAGATTAATACTGCTAGAACACATAGTTAGTATTGCTAATACGTTGTTAGTGTTGCTAGTGTATTAGAGTTAGTTATATGTAAAGTATGTTTAGATAAATATAGAAAAGATTCTATAGAGATTTATCTTGTATAAGAAGTTATTGTAAGCCGACTAGGACTCCTTAGTCTATAAAAGGAGGATCTAGGGCATATACAGATATACGATTTTAGAGAAAACTTCAAGGTTGTAAACCCTAATACTCAAGGAGTATTCGTATTATTAATAATATTGAAGTGTTTAGTTTGATATTCATTGTTTACTATTTTGTTCTTCTTAAGATCAAATACAAGATTCCGCATTGTGTTTGATAAACCACAAGTCAGTTTCTATACCTAGTTGTGTTATATTTATCTAGCATAGCTAAACCTTTACAAGCTAAAGGATTCGATCAAGTATTCAACTGGGATTAACAAGTGGTATCAGAGCTTGTGATCTAGAGAATGTGAATCAAGAAGAACCTGTTGCAACTCATCACACCTAAGAAGGAAGACATGGACTCAAAATCTACTCACATGATCACTGCATCAAAGGTCCCCATGCTCAAGCCTGGAGAATATGAGCTATGGAGAATGAGGATAGAACAATACATCCAGATGGTTGATTACTCTATGTGGGAGGTCATAGAGAATGGTAATCAACTACCTAAGATAGAAACTTCTGATGCTGGTGTTGTCACTATCATGCCTATTAAGACTGCTGAAGACAAGGCACAAAGAAGGCTTGAAGTAAAGGCCAGAAGTACTCTTATTATGGGAATTCCTAATGATCATCAGCTAACCTTCAACCACATCAAGGATGCTAAACAGTTGCTAAAAGCAATTGAGACAAGATTTGGAGGGAATGTTGCAACCAAGAAGACAAAGAAGAACCTCTTGAAGCAACAATATGAAAATTTTGCTGCTTTAAGTTCTGAAAATCCTGATCAATCTTTTGACAGGCTTCAGAAACTCATCAGTCAATTGGCACTTGTTGAAGTCTCAATTTCTCAAGAAGATGTCAATCAAAAGTTTTTGAGAAGCTTATCATCAGAGTGGAACACACATAGTGTGGTGTGGAGAAACAAGGATGATCTTGATACTATGAGTTTGGATGATCTGTACAACAATCTTAAAGTTTATGAATCTGAAGTTAAAGAGTCATCTAGTTCATCAACAAGCACACAAAACCTAGCTTTTGTGTCCTCCTCCAACAACAGTTCTAGCAGTCCTAATGAAGTAGTTAATATTGCTCATGGAGTTAGTACTGCTGGCACACAAGTTAATGCTGCTGGGTCTACAACCCTTGATAACTTGAGTGATGCTGTTATTTATGCTTTCTTGGCTGGTGCATCTACTAGTTCTCAAGTTATGCATGAAGATTTGGAATAGATCCATCCAGATGATCTTGAAGAGATGGACTTGATGTGGCAGATGGCAATGTTGACTGTAAGGGCAAGAAGATTTTTGAACAGGACTGGAAAGAATCTCAAGATTATTGGGAAGGATAGCTTGGGTTTTGAAAAATCTTATATTGAATGCTACAACTGCCACAGGAAGGGTCACTTTGCTAGAGAGTGTAGGGCACCAAAGAACCAAGACAACAAGAGTAATGAAGTTTCAAGGAGAGCTGTGCCTGTGGAAACTACAAATTCTACAGCTTTGGTGTCTCAATGTGATGGTCATGGAGCATATGACTGGAGTGATCAAGCTGCTGAAGGACCTAACTTTGCACTTATGGCCTACTCTTCTGCATCAAGTTCTGATTCTGAGGTATCTAACAGTTCTGGTTGTTCATATAAGTCTTGTTTGGATACTATTGAAGAACTTTAGGATATGAATGAAAAGCTATTGGAAGAGGTAAAAATGTTAAAATTGGACAATTTAGGCTATAAGGTAGGTCTAAAATCTATTGAGGAAAGACTTGAATTTTTCAAAGAAAATAAGTTAGAATATGTAGAAAAAGTAAATGTTCTTGAAAGTAAGCTTTTTTTCAAAGAAAATGAAGTTAATGTACTTTCTAAAAGATTAGGAAAGGCTGAAAAAGAAAAAGATGCAGCTTATAAAGAATTAGAAAAACATCAGGTTAAGGTCAATAAGCTTGAGTTTTCATCTGAAAGTGTTAACAAGACAATTGAGTGTTAGTTAATGAGGAGAGGTAGTAGCATAGGTTATCATGAAGTTCCTCCTTCAATAACAGGCAAGTATGTACCTCCTATTCCAGAATTGTCTTGTCTGAGTGAGTCAAATGTTAAGTCTTTAAGAGAAAGTAGTGAATCTAATGAGGACACACCTAAGACTGAAACAAAGTATTCTGATGCACCTACTATTGAGGATTGGGTGTCTGATGATGATGAGGAACAAGAAAAGGATAAACCTAAGGTTAAGAGTGTAACAGTCAAACCTAGTGTTGAGCAGATTAATTTTGTCAAACCTAGTTTTGGTAAGAAGGTGTCTAAGAAATTTGTTACTAACAACCTTGTGGTCTAGTGTTTGAAGCTTAGTTAGTTAAGCGAGCCACGGGTGAGAGTAGTACCGGGTGGGTGACCTACCGGGTGGGTGACCTACCGGGAAGTCCTCACTTGTGGACCACAGGTTATGTTGGTATTAGGCAATGAAGAGGAGAGCCTGTGAGCCAGTGGTTGCGCAGGTTCGAATCCGATCCGGCCCCAGTTTTCATCCGGCCGTTACTCCAGCGAGAAAACTCGTGTGGAGGCGGTACGGTTTCCGGGCGGAAGCCGTTTAATCCCCACTGCGTCAGCGTGGATCCGGTTCAGACAACATAGTCTGGGTATGTGGTGGATGAGGGCCTGCCAATGTGCAGGTGCGACTCTAATCCAAAAAATGAAAGTCACCTTCTAAAAAAAAGTACACTGAGAAACCTAGGCAGATCACAAACAGGCCTAGAGGTAACCAAAGAAGTTGGAACGGTATGGTATCTCAAAGGTTAGGAAGTGACTTTGAGATGATCAATAAGGCTTGTCATCACTGTGGTAGTTTTGAACACTTACAAGAAAATTGTTATTACTATCAAAAACCAGTGTGGAACTATGCTAGGAGGGTGAATCATAATAGTTTTTCTAAGAATACTCACCCACATGCTAAAAGAAACATGGTTCCAAGAGCAGTAAAAATGAGATCTGGTGTAGTGTCAGTTACAACTGCTCCTCAAACTGTTTCAAGACAAGCAGTAGTAACTAATAATGCTAGATCAGTTAGTTCTTCTAACATCAAAAGAACAGTGAATGGTGCAAATAAATTGTCAAAGTTTTCAAATAAAGCACATTCAACTGTAAAACAGCCCATTCAAAAGCCAACAACTATTAGTGCTGCTAAGGCAAAGCCAGTAGTTTCTAATGCAGAGCCAAAAGTAATAACTGATGCTGTTTTGGGAAATCATTTTTATGCTGTGAAGTACTCAGCTTGTTGGGTCTGGAAACCAAAAGTTAAAGTTTTAGATCATGTTTCCAGACACAGCAGTGCATCTATTGTTTTAAAGAGATATGATTATGTAGATGCACAAGGCAGATCCAAGTCAGTATTGGCTTGGGTCCCCAAAATAAACTGATTTTCTTACTTTATGTGTAGGGCAATCCATAGATGGAATTGGAAGATAAAGGAGTATTTGATAGTGGATGCTCAAGGCACATGGCTGGAAACATGTCCTATCTTGAAGATTTTGAAGCTATTGATGGAGGATATGTTGCTTTTGGGAGCAATCCCAAAGGAGGGAAATTCACTGGTAATGGTACTATAAAGACTGGTATATTAGATTTTGATAATGTGTACTTGGTCAAAGAGCTTAAGTTTAATCTCTTTAGTGTCTCAAAAATGTGTGACAAAAAGAATAGTGTTCTTTTTACTGATACTGAATGTATTGTCTTATCTCCTGACTTTAAGTTGGCTGATGAAAGTCATTTTCTACTTAAAGTTCCTAGAACAGACAACATATACAGTGTTGATTTAAAGAATATGGTTCTTAAAAGAGGTTTGACTTGTCTCTTTGCAAAAGCCACATCAGTTGAATCTAAACTTTGGCATAGAAGACTTGGTCATTTAAATTTCAAAAGAATGAATAAATTGGTTAAGTGAAACCTTGTGAGAGGTTTACCTTCAAAAGTTTTTGAAAATTCTAAAATCTGTGTTGCTTGTCAAAAGGGAAAACAACATAGAGCTTCTTGTAAGTCCAAAGTAGTGAACTCTATTAGTCAGCCATTACATATATTACACATGGATTTATTTGGACCAACATTTGTAAAGAGTTTAATGAAAAAGATGTATTGCCTAGTTGTCACAGATGATTTTAGTAGGTTTACTTGGGTATTCTTTTTAGTAACTAAGGATGAAACAAGTAGCATTCTTAAGGCTTTCATAACCAAGGTAGAAAACCTAGTTAACCATAAAGTTAAAGTGATAAGATGTGACAATGGAAATGAGTTCAAGAATAGGGATATGAACCAGTTTTATGAGATGAAAGGTATTGAGAGATAGTATATAGTGTAGCTAGGACTCCTCAGCAAAATAGAGTTACTGAGAGGAGGAATAGGACACTTATTGAGCTTGCTAGAACAATGTTAGCTGATTCTAAATTACCTACTACTTTTTGGGCTGAAGCAGTTAATACTACTTGTTATGTGCAGAATAGAAGTAAAGTAGTTAAACCTCATCACAAGACCCCTTATGAACTTTTACATGGTAGAAAACCATTGCTTGATTTCTTAAGACCATTTGGGTGTCCTGTTACTATGTTAAATACCATAGATCACTTAGGCAAGTTTGATGGAAAGGCTGATGAAGGATACTTTGTTGGATACTCATCAAATAGAAAGCTTTTAGAGTATTCAATAGTAGCACTAGGAGAGTGGAAGAGAACTTGCATGTTAGGTTTAGTGAAAGTACACCTAATGTTGCAAGGAGTGGACCAAGCTGGCTGTTTGATATTGATTCTCTAACCAAGACTATGAATTATGAGCCAGTTGTTGTACGAACAGAGTCTAACAATTGTGCAGGTAAAAAAGCAAGTAATGATGCAGGTCAAGCTGGAAAGGAGCCAGAACATGAAAAAGATTACATTTTGCTACCTATTTGGACTGCTTATCCACCCTTCTCAACCCAAGAGTCAAAGAGTTCACAAGCAGATGACTTTGATGATCAAGAAAAGGATGATGTATCAAATGATCAAGAGTTGCATGAAGAAAAGAAGCCTGATGATCAAGCAAAGGATGATGTATCAGAAGATAGAAACACTGGCAGGTCTAACACAGTTAATATTGCTAAACCAAGTGTTAATGTTGCCAATGAAGAACTTAACACTAGCAATATTAATTCTGTTAATACTGCTGAGCCAAGTGTTAATGTTGCTGACAAGGAAGGCATATCTTTTGATGCTGATGTCTACCCAAATGATCCAAACATGCCTATATTGGAAGACATTTATCCTGAGACTGATGAAGATGTACTTGGTGCAGAGGCTGACTCAACCAATTTGACTAAAGAAGTACCTGTCAGTCCTATTCCAACTACAAGGGTTCACAAGAATCATCCTAAGGAACAGATCATTGGAGAGCCAAAGTCTTTTGTTCAAACAAGGAAAATGGTTAAAGATTTAAAGGAACAAGGTTTCTTTGCAAGATCCCTTTATCAAAGAAACAATCACAAAGACCTTCAAAATTGTTTGTTTGCATGTTTTCTATCACAAATAGAACCCAAGAATGCTTACAAAGCATTACAAGATCCAAGCTGGGTGGAAGCTATGCAAGAAGAACTTCTACAATTCAAGCTTCAAGAAGTTTGGACATTGGTAGATTTGCCTAATGGGAAGAGGGCAATTGGTACTAAGTGGGTTTTTAGATGTAAAAAGGATGAAAGAGGCATTGTGATCAGAAACAAGGCAAGGTTAGTAGCTCAAGGATACACACAAGTAGAAGGTATTGATTATGATGAAGTATTTGCTCCTGTTGCAAGAATTGAGGCTATCAAATTATTCTTGGCCTATGCTTCATACAATGACTTTGTAGTGTATCAAATGGATGTTAAAAGTGCTTTTCTGTATGGGACTATTGAAGAAGAAGTTTATGTCTCACAACCACATGATTTTGAAGATCCGAATTTCCCTGACAAGGTTTACTAGGTGGAAAAGGCACTATATGGCTTACATCAAGCTCCCAGAGCTTGGTATGATACATTGTCAACATACCTGTTGGACAATGGTTTTAGTAGAGGGAAGATTGATAAAACTTTGTTTATCAAAAGCAACAAGGATGATATCTTGTTAGTTCAAGTTTATGTTAATGATATCATCTTTGGATCAACACACAAGGCTTTATGTGTTGAATTTGAGAAGCTTATGCATGAAAAATTTCAGATGAGTTCCATGGGAGAGCTTACATTCTTTTTGGGACTTCAAGTTAGACAGAAAGAAGATGGCATATTTAGCAGTCAAGATAAGTATGTGGCTGAATTTTTGAAGAAGTTTGGATTTACAGATGTGAAACCTTCAAAGACAACTATGGAAACATCCAAGCCCTTGCTCAAAGATGAAGATGGTGAACAAGTTGATGTTCATTTGTATAGATCAATGATTGGCTCATTGACGTATCTTACAGCTTCAAGACCTGACATAATGTTTGCTGTCTGTGCTTGTGCAAGATATCAAGTCACACCAAAAGTTTCACATCTTAATGCTGTGAAAAGGATTTTTAGATATTTGAGAGGTCAACCCAAATTAGGCCTTTGGTATCCAAAAGATTCACCTTTTGACTTGATTGCATACTCTGATAGTGACTATGCTGGAGCTAGCTTGGATAGAAAGTCAACAACAGGAGGTTGTCAGTTTTTGTGAAGCAGGTTGATTTCATGGCAATGCAAGAAACAAACTGTGGTTGCAAATTCCACAACTGAAGCTGAGTATGTTGCTGCTTCAAGTTGTTGTGGACAAGTGCTCTGGATTCAGAATCAATTGCTGGATTATGGGTACAACTTTATGCATACTAAAATATATATTGATAATAACAGTACTATGTGCATTATTAAAAATCCTGTGTATCACTAAAAAACAAAGCATATTGAGATAAGACATCATTTTATAAGAGATTGTTATGAAAAGAAGTTAATTTAAATTGTTAAAATCCATACTGATAACAATGTTGCAGATTTGCTCACAAAAGCTTTTGATGTGGGTAGATTTCAATATTTGGTTGTTAGTATTGGAATGATAAACCTTTGAAAAATACTTATCTCTTTGTGTCTTTGTAAAGTTTTGTAAGGATTAGTACTGTTATTAGGTCAATAAATTGTTTCTGTTGCTAAGTCATAATTAGTATTGCTAGTTTACTTAGTATTGCTATGTTAATGTTGTTAAGTTATAATTAGTATTGCTAGTTTACTTAGTATTGCTGTGTTAATGCTGCCAATTATACTTAGTATTGCTAAGTATAATTGATGATGTGATTATTGTAAATTGTGTTATGTTTGTGGTTTTGTGTTTTTGGGACTAATATTTTGCAGGATAAGCTGAGAGAAGTAATGGAGTGCTGATTAAAAGGTTGTTTGGAGTGGAAACTAACTTTATGCTGCTAGGCATAAGTTAATGCGGCTATACCTAAATTAGTGCTGCTGTGTTTGAAAGAACAGGGTACTGTTTTATAAATGTGAGCGATAAGGGTTTATATCCTCCACTCGTTCCCAAAAGTGTTTTTATCTGATCAAAACTCTTTCAAACCTAAACCCTAAATCTTTTTACTCATTAATTGCAAATCCCAGCCAAATCCCACCAAAATTTTTTCAAAATTCACAATGTCGACTCTGTCATTCGCTGATCAACATAACATGATTGCATTCTTGCCAAAGCCCAAGGAAAGTGAAGGTTTTACGGAAATCATTGATTTTCTTAATGCTACTCATATTAGGTACGCATTAACTGTAAACTTTACTATATATGTTTCCAACATCAAAGAGTTTTGGGCTACTGCAAAGGTCAAAACTATTGATGAGGAAGTACAGATACATGCCCTTGTGGATGGGCAGAAGATTATTATTACTGAGGCTTCTGTTCGAGATGTTCTGCATCTTGAAGATGCTGAAGGTATTAACAATCTTCCAAATTATACAATTTTTGAAAAACTTGCATTGATGGGGTATGAAAAGCAAAGTAATTCTTTAAAATTTTCAAAGGCTGCTTTCTCTCCACAATGGAAATTCTTAATTCACACTATCTTACAGTGTCTTAGTCCAAAGACTACTGGTTGGAATGAGTTTAGTAGCAATATGGCTTCTGCTATTATCTGCTTGGCTCAAAATCAAAGCTTTAATTTTTCTAAATTAATTTTTGATAGTGTGGTTAAGGCCTTGGATAGTTCTTCTAATAAACATTGCTTATATCCAAGATTTTTACAACTTCTTATCGACAAACAATTTGAAAAGAAAAAGGTTCATAAAAAGGTTTTGTTAGGAATATAAATATTCATCTAAAGACTCGGTCACCCTGAGTACTCATTAGCATTTAATAGCTTGTAGGAATATCAGTAATATTACTATTATTTGTATTAGTTTAGTTAGTTAAGTATTCGTGGAGTGGGTCGGGTCTTTACCCTCTATCAGCTCGCTCCACAGCCCACACTGGGCAACTAATATGTAACTATAAATACCCCTCTCCCACCAAGGGAGAGGGTTGGAACTTCTCAACCATTCAATACAATTCTCTTCACTTTCTCTCTCTAGTTCCCAACTCACTTTCTCTCTCTAAATTTCTCTTAAACCGCCAGCCATATCCACCTTATTTGTGTGTTTGATCGTTATGAATATGTTACAAATGGTATCAAGAGCCAAGGTTAGGTTCGTGTAAGAGCATATTCAGATTCGTGGGTGGATTTTTGGTTCTTTTTAGGTCGTATAAAATAGTGTGCTAAAATCCTTGTTAAATCTTTGTTTGTGGTTAAATCTGTTGAATACTTGTACTTTTGTGTTCATTGAACTGTTTCACATCTTCCTTGATAACATACAACTTGGTTAGTGTCTGTTTGTGGAAGATTTGAAGGATTTCTTGGCAGCGGTTTGGTGTTCGGAAGATTTTTCATCATAGCGGTTTGACTCTCGGTAAAGGATTCTTAGCAGCGGTTTGTGCTATTTAGGTAATTATTGTTGGCGGTTTTGTCTAAATCTTTGATAGCGGTTTGGATTATAACCAAATTTGGAAAAGGACAAAACGTACTGAAAAGGACGGTTTGTCCATTTGTGGTAGCGGTTTGTCAGTTATTGTCTCTAGCGGTTTCTCGTTTAGCAACAGCGGTTTAACCTACAACGGTTTAGATCGTAGCGGTTCAGGATTCAGCGGTTTAATCATCAGAGGGTTAAGTCTTAGCGGTTCTGGTCTCAGCGGTTTAGCTCTCAGCGGTTTAAACTTCAGCGGTTTAGGTCTTAGCGGTTCTGATTTCAGCGGTTTAGCTCTCAGCGGTTTAACCTTCAGCGGTTTAGGTCTTAGCGGTTCTGATTTCAGCGGTTTGATCATAGCGGTTGGGTTAATTACAGCGGTTTGAGAATAGCGGTTTGGTATTCAGGACTTGCGGTTTGACTTAGCGGTTTGTTGTGTGGTTTAGCGGTTAGATATTAGCAGTTTGCCTAGGGTTTTAGTGGTTTGATACTTACTGTTTTAATACCACTTCAGCGGTTTTGGAATAGCGGTTTGTTCTTGAATTTTGTAAAATCCCGCAAAAGAACTTATTTCTCGGTTTAAATCTCAAGAATTGTAAAATCCCGTATACAGTATGGCAACCATACCAAGCACTGCATCTGATGACATTCAAGCAGCTGGGTCCGATACCCGTCCTCTTATGCTTGATAGGACAGACTATGAGTCGTGGGCACAACGAATACGACTTTACTGCTTGGGCAAAGAAAATGGATTTAACATCCCTAAATCCATTGATGAAGGACCATTTCAGATGGGCACCACCAGAGATGTTGTTACTACTGGTGATGACGGTACTGTCACTTTAGGAATCGACAGACCTCGAACGTACAATGATCTTAATAAGGAAGAAAAGAAGAGGTATGATGCCAAAATTAGAGCCTCCAACATTGTCATTCAAGGTTTGCCCAAAGATGTTTACAAACTCATCAATTTCAACACTGAAGCAAAAGCTGTGTGGGACAACGTCATAATGCTTCTAGCTGGATCAGAACTCACAAAGGAAGATCGTGAGTCACAGTTGTATGAAGAGTTTGAACATTTTAAGATGAACCCTGGTGAGAACATTACAGACTACTATGTCAGATTTCATAAGTTGGTAAATGACATGAGGATCATCAGAATGACTATGCCCAACATCCAACTTAACTCAAAGTTTGTAAACAACATGACTCCAGAATGGGACAGATTTGTTACTTTAGTAAAACTCAACAAAGGTCTGAGAGAAACAAACTATGAACAGTTGTATGCCTACCTGCAACAACATGAGAAACATGCTGCTTATGATCGGCTGTTGAGAGAAAAGATCAATCCGACTGCATCAAATGATCCACTAGCATTTGTTGCAAGTGCTCAGCCAATCAGCCAACTGTCATCTGACCAAGCTTATCACCATTCCTATTCATCACCATCTGCTTTGAGTCTACAACTGGATTTAGGTTACACTCACACCGACAAAATGATTGATAACCTTACCAACCAAGTGTCCTTACTTGTTCAACAATTTAAGGCTACACTCCCTCAGACTAACAATCAACGCAGAACCTCATCAAACCCACGCAATCTGGCAACGGTGGAGGATGGAAGAATTGTAGTTCAAAATGTTCAGGGGAGGCAAAACTTGAATCAAAGGAACATGGGTCGAGATAATGTGCATATCAGAGTAGGGAATGCAAATCAGGGGCAGGGGAAACAGCCTAAGTGTTATAACTATGGTGGACTTTGACACATTGCCAGAAACTGAAATCAACCAAAACATCCTTAGAACTCAGACTATTTCAAGGAAAAGATGTTGTTGATGCAGGCTCAAGAGAGTGGAGCTGTGTTGGACGAAGAAGAAATTTTGTTTCTTGCTGGTGATGGGGGAAATACTTTTGATGCCGATGTGGATGAACAGCTAGTTCAGGACCTTGCACTTAATGATCCCAACATCTTCAAATCTGATGATTGTGATGCTTTTGACTCTGATGTGGATGATGAACCAACTGCTCAAACAATATTCATGGCTAATCTGTCCTCTGTTCTCTCATCACCTCAACAAGCTGGTTCCTCCACTGCATCTGTGATTTTTGAGGTACTAAAGCTTTACGACACATATGACATGGTTGATAAACAAAAGATTCCCAACGAAGTACAACAGACAGATGGGGTTGATTCAGATACTGTTAACATGGGAAATAGTAATATTATTCCATATGAACAATATGTGAATCACAACAACTTGTCTGATGTACAAGGTGGCGCCTCTTTTGTTGAAAATATTGCTTGTGTTATAGATAATGCCTGTGTGGTAGATAATGCTTGTGAGTGGCATGAAAACACTGAGTTTGTCCCTGATGACACCTTGACCACTAGACTAAACATATATAAAGATCAGGTGGCAATTTATGAACAACGTGCTAAATTTGAACTTACTGAACGTGAGCAGAAAATGGATAGTCAAATGCGTACACTTATAACTGAGCATAACTTAAGGGAGGAAATGTTAAAACAAGAGTTGAATTCTTTACAAAAACAGCTGGATCAGACTGTTAAACAAAAACAGGAGGCCCTAGAGCATGTAAATACACTAAAACAAGATTTCAAGGAAAAAGAAACACAACTCTTAAATGATTTCTCAAGACTTAAAAACTTAAAGAATAAGCTTGAAGATAAGTTGTACACGCAAGACCAATCTAGACAAACGGTTCAAATGCTTCAAAAGCACAAAAATTTGTGTGATAAGCACAGTGTAAGTAACGTAGGTGAACCTAAATTAGCTCTCCTTGGGAAAGCTAAAGTGACCCAACCTGCCTTATATGATGCCAATGTGATGAGTATGCCTGGTCATGCCCCACCTGATGTTTCATCCTTAGAAGAGAGTGATGAGATAGATGTGAGAAAAAGAGAAAGAATGAATGAGAAAATGAAGGATCCTAAATGCATAGCCAAACGAATAATAGTCAAACCCCATGATTATTATGAGGAGAATCGATTGACTGTGTTTTCACCTCAAAAGAAGTTAACGCCTGAACAAATATTTTGGTCTATAGATATTGAAAAGAGAAAGGCCGATGAGCTTGAAGCCAAAACTCCATCCCTTAGGAAAATTGCAGCTACGACGGTGTCTCCTCCCAATACACCTAGGCATTTGGTCCCTTTGACTCTTCCTACTAAATGTAAAACCTTAATTAGCATATATGTACTTTGTCAACTATTTGCTGATTTTGATAAAACATGTAAGAAGAAGATTACACCAACCGGAATTACTGAGGGGGAAAGGGGTTTTGAACAGACAAAAAGGTGTTACTTAACTGAGGTCATTCCATTTTTAAATTACTCAAGGAACGGTTTGAGGGATTACAAAACGCTCTTGAAACTGAAGTAAATGAAATGAAAGTAATATTTAAAGATATGGAAAATGAGGTAGCTCAAAATGCGATAGAACTTAAGAGCCGGGAGATCGAGAGAAAGAACATTCTCATCACCAATGAGAATTTGATTGCTAGATGTATTGCACAGGATATATTTTATATTGCTACTGATTCTGCTTTAACTGCCTGTCAATTTCATGAGTATTCTATTGCATTGAATGTTACCCAGAATCGTGTTGTTGAGCTTGAGGGCGAGAATTTGAAACTGCAAGAGAAAATTCAAAATGATGACCATGATAACATGGTCAAGCGTTTTTCAAAACTAGAAGTTGATTATCTTAATTTACAATTAAAATATCAACACTTAGAAGAAAAATGTAAAATATCAAATGCCAAGACATCTCTGGATGCTCCTGAATTTGATACATATTTTGAATTGAGTAAATGGGATGAAAAAATTCAAGCTCACACTAACACGATTCGACAGTTGAGGGCTCAAATTGCCCAATTAAAGTCAAATAAGAGTGAAACAATTGGCACCAATAAACCATCATCTTTGGATTCTCAGAATTTTCACTATCAGGACACTATCAATAAGTTACTTGGTGAAAATGAGTGTTTTCGATCTGAAAATTCAAAAATCAAACATCATTACAAAGAGTTATATGGCTCAATTAAAGTCACACGAAATAGTCATAATGAAAAGATAACTTCTTGGTTAAATGAAATTGAGAATCTTAAGACTCAGGTGAAAGGAAAAATGCCAATTGACACTTGTGATAAGGTTGCTCCAAAGGTTTCTGTTATTAGAGAGTATGATGTTGATGTTGTGCCTATTCCAATTCCCCTTAGGAACAATAGGTCTGCCCATCAAATTTATCTTAATCACCTTAAGGATAGCCTGGATATACTTCGTGAGATTGTAGAGGAGAATAGGATAGAAAAACAACTTGATAAAGCAGTTGTGGATGCCTGCTTCCTCACTAAAATGTCTCAGGAATTTTTAGAGTACGTCATTGGCACTGGCCCTAAGATTGATAACAAAAGAGATAGATTTGGTGCATCATCATCTACGACTTAAAACAAGCAAGTAACGTTTGATTTACCACTGAGAACATCATAACCTGGCACATCTAAGTCAGAAAAGCAAATGACAGTAAAACAAACTAATGTTCCCATCATTACTTCTACAGGAGTAAAATGTGACACCAAAGCTAGTGGGTCAAAGCCTAGAGACAATGCAAGGAAAGATAGGACTGCGCCGGCTAAGAGTGGTCACGAGAAGAAAGTAGAAGCCCAACTTAGGAACAATAAGTTTGCAATGAGTAGAATGAATCGTGTTGATTCTAGTATCAAAAGTACTATAATTAATTCGAATTCTAATGCTGTCTATAAAACATTTAACGAATGTTTAATTTCTGCTAATCATGATGATTGTGTTGTGTCATTTTTGATGTCTCCTGTACAACCCCATGTTAAGAATGTTAGGAAAATTGAAACAAGTAAGAAAGTTTGGAAGGCAACAGGAAAAACGTTTGCAAATGTCGGGTATCAATGGAGACCCACTGGAAGAAAGCTCACTGTAGGAGATCAGTGCCTCTTAACTAAATTGAATAACCATAAAATAGTAAAGGTTAAGGAATGGAGACCAACTGGTCGAATGTTGCCTTTAGTGACACAATTCCCTACTATTAGGTCAATTGCTTCTTCTAGTGTAATTTCCACTGTAAATACAGTTGCATCTATGAAGCCTGTAGTTCCAGAATTTGTGTGTGCTAACCAAACGGACCCCAGCTGTACGTGGGATACACAATTTTCAGTTATCCATCGTTGTCTGTTTTCAAATGCAGGTCGTACAAATCGTCCTTTGGTATTTGGACTCAGGCTGCTCAAAACATATGATTGGGGATCGCTCACGGCTCAAGAATTTCGTGAAAAAGTTTATCGGGACAGTTAGATTTGGGAACGACCATTTTGGGGAAATTATGGGTTACGGACATTATGTGTTTGGTGACAGTGTAATTTCCCGAGTATACTATGTGGAAGGACTAGGACATAACCTGTTTTCTGTTGGTCAATTTTGTGACTCCGATCTTGAAGTTGCTTTCAGAAAACACACTTGTTTCGTCAGAGAGTTGGATGGTTTGATCTTCTTAAAGGCAGTCGTGGTACCAATTTATATACATCTCATTGAAGAAATGATGAGGTCCTCTCCTATATGCTTGCTTTCAAAGTCCTCGAAGACTAAATCATGGCTTTGGCACCGTCGTTTGAATCACTTGAACTTCGGAACCATAAATGACTTGTCTCGCAAGGATCTTGTACGAGGCATGCCCAGACTAAAATTTGAGAAAGATCATCTTTGTTCTGCATGTCAATTGGGCAAAAGCAAGAAACATACTCAAAAACCCAAAAACATCAATACCATCATGGAAGTTCTTCACACCCTTCACATGGATCTGTGCGGACCAATGAGAGTGCAAAGTATCAATGGAAAGAGTATGTTCTGGGGGTGGTCGACGACTACTCTCGGTTTACATGGGTAAAGTTTTTGAGAACCAAGGATGAAACTCCAGAGGTTATCATTAAACTAATCAAGCAGTTACAGGTAAGGCTGAACAAAACTGTCAGAATCATCCGGACGGACAATGGAACTGAGTTTGTTAACCAACAACTCAGACAATTTTAAGAAGATATTGGCATAACTCATCAGAAAAGTGTTGCACGCACTCCTCAGGAAAACGGTGTTGTTGAAAGACGAAATCGTACTCTAGTGGAAGCTGCAAGAACTATGCTAATATATTCTAAGGCTCCGATGTTTCTTTGGGCAGAAGCAATTGCTACTGCATGTTACACCCAAAATCGTTCCTTGATACACACTCTTCACAACAAAACTCCTTACGAGCTGTTACATGGGAAGAAACCAGATCTTTCCTTTCTTCGTGTGTTCGGTGCTTTGTACTATCCGACAAATGATGGTCAAGATTTGGGAAAGCTAAAAGCTAAAGCAGACGTAGGTTTCTTCGTTGGGTATGCACCAGATCGCAAGGGGTATAGAATCTACAACAAGAGAACCCGAAAAATCATGGAAACTATTCACGTTACATTAGATGAGCTGACCGAGCAAACGGCTCCCGAATAAACCAGTTCTGGACCCCCACCTAATCTATTGTCACCTGGACCAATTAGTTCAGGTCTTGTACAGAATCCCACGCCTACAGTTCCTTATGTACCTTCCACCAGTGAAGAGTTGAAGAAGCTATTTGATTCGATGTTTGACGAATATTTTGAGCCACCAACAGTAAATACCACTACGGAAGTTCCACCTGTACCTCCTGTTGCCGATGCTCAAATTCCTCAGAACTTAGAAGGTCCATCTGTATCTGTATCAATCTATCAAGATGCTCAACCTGCCAGTCAATTGCCCTCATCATCAAATATTCAGTCTACTTCGGTACAACAAGGTTCTGCAGAAAACAATTCTTTTGAAGTTAATCCTTTTGCTCTTGTTGATGATGTTCTGTTTGAGAACATATTTACTCCTGAGTCTTCAACTGATACATCTTCTTCAGAAGATCACAACACGGTAACATCAGTTCAAAATCCTCAACCCCATGATCATCTCAGAAAATGGACCAATGATCATCCAATTGACAACATCATTGGTAATCCTTCACGTCCGGTATCTACACGAAAACAACTTGCCACCGATGCACTATGGTGTTTCTTCAATTCCGTACTATCCAAAGTCGAGCCAAAAGATGCTAAAGAAGCTATGTCCAAAGACTGCTAGTTCAACGCTATGCAAGATGAAATTCATGAATTTGATCGACTTGAAGTATGGGAATTAGTGCCTCCTCCAGAGTGTGCAATGATCATTACTCTAAAGTGGATCTTCAAGGTGAAACTTGATTAGCATGGTGATGTTCTGAAGAACAAGGCACGGCTAGTTGCAAAAGGGTATCGACAAGAAGAGGGCATAGACTTTGAAGAATCTTTTGCTCCGGTTGCACGAATTGAAGCCATTAGAATCTTTCTCGCAAATGCTGCTAGTCAAAATATGATAGTCTACCAGATGGATGTTAAGACAGCTTTCTTGAATGGTGACTTAAAGGAGGAAGTCTATGTGAGTCAACCAGAAGGATTTGTGAACATTGATCATCCCACTCATGTCTATCTCTTGAAGAAGGCCCTCTATGGCTTGAAACAGGAACCTAGGGCTTGGTATGACATGCTGTCCAAGTTCCTTCTTGCAAACGGATTTTCCAAAGGTGTTGTTGATCACACGCTATTCACCAGGAAGGCGGGCAAACATCTACTTCATGTTCAGATATATGTAGATGACATTATCTTTGCCTCTTCTGATCCTAGAGAATGTGATCGGTTTTCAAAGGAGATGAGTTCTAAGTTCCAGATGTCGATGATGGGACAAATGTCGTTTTTCCTAGGTCTGCAAATCTCTCAAAGTCCCGGAGGCATCTTCATTAATCAATCCAAATATGCATACGAAATTTTGAAGAAGTTTGGATTTGATTCAAGTGATTCTGTTGACACTCCCATGGTTGAAAGATCAAAGCTGGATAAAGACCTCTCTGGGATCCCGGTTGATCAAACAAAGTATAGAAGTATGATTGGATCCTTGAAGTATCTCACTGCTAGTAGACCTGATCTTCTGTTCGCAGTATGTATGTGCGCTCGGTACCAATCCAAGCCTACCAAAAAGCATCTGGAAGCAGTGAAAAGAGTCTTCAGATGTCTTCAAGGCACTGTTCATATGGGTCTCTGGTACCCTAAGGACACTGCAATGGAACTCACGGCTTATGCTGATGCTTATCATGCCAGTTGTCAAGATACTCGTCAAAGTACTTCGGGGGGAGCTCAGTTTTTGGGGGAAAAGTTGGTTAGTTGGTCTTCTAAAAAGCAGATGAGCACTTCTATATCTTCTACAGAGGCCGAGTACATTGCTATGTCTGCTTGCTGTGCTCAAATCCTATGGATGAGATCACAACTTTCTGACTATGGCTATGCATACAACAAGATTCCTCTGTATTGTGACAACAAAAGCGCTATTGCTCTTTGTTGTAACAATGTCCAACACTCCCGGTCGAAGCACATAGATATCAGGCATCACTTCATAAGGGAACAAGTTGAAAAAGGGATTGTTGAACTATACTTCGTGAGGACGGAGTTTCAGTTGGCTGACATCTTCACCAAGACACTTCCGAGAGAACGGTTTCAGTTTATTCTCCCTCGTCTTGGTATGAAGAGCTTGACACCTGAAACACTCAAATGTCTTCAAGAATAAAAGGAGGAGTAAAGGATTGGCTTCACATATCCTTGTATATACGTGTATATATCTAAAACCAAAAAGAAAATAGAAAAATATAAAACCTATAAAAGCCCTAAAAATCAGAAAAACAAAAAATACCAAAAATAGTTCTTCTAGGCATGTCTTCTGTTTATCGATAACATTTACGGACCTAGAAATTTCATTCAATAATGACACGGGTCTTTAAATGAAGCTCGAGCAGAAGTTATACTAACCGGTTAAAATATGTCGAAATGGCTTGCAGTTACTTCATACTGCAACCCGCGCTTTATAATGGGGAAAGCATGTCGCCGAAAAGACAGCTGTTCCTCCAACTGGGTGATATTCACCTGGGCATGGATTACTTTATATCCATGTTTCTTCGAACTGATGTACGTTTCAGTGCATCATTTCTTGTATAAGAAGAGAAGTCTTCTTTGCACCACAAACTCTTTATCTTCTATGATTCTTCAGGAGAGTTTTGGTGTTTCACAAGGTGGTAACTGGACTTAAATTTTCACAAATACTTAACGCTCAATTGAATGACAAAAGCTCTTTAAATAGAAAATGGGTCATTAATTGAGGGGAAGAGTATTTGTTCAAAATTTTGACACCTTTTTAAGCATTGTGCAACATCAGCAGTGACACTCTCTCATGGTTTAAGGGGGAGCATAGTATGCTCCATAATCAGATTGTATATTAAAACCTGACCACATTTTCTCCCTAATTTTCTAAACATATTTAAATCCATTGGGATCACAAATCTTAAAAGGTTTGAAATTTTTGATCGGGGGAGAGAATGTGATTTAAATATGAAATCTGATAAAAATGTGATGTTTTGGACCTAAATGTAAGCTCTCCCATATGTGCTAAACTCTTTCGTATATCGATGCACATATTGAGGGGGAGCAAACGATTTATGGTGACAAAAAGGATATGGCATCTCATGTGAGCGTGACTCAGACTTCACCAATGAATTGACGAAACATAAACTGTCATTAATCGAAAGGATGCGTCCTGGCCGGGTAATAATTTCAAGCTGGTCTAACCAGTGATGTAAGCGTGTCTCGAAGAGGACGTATCTGAGTAGAGTGTACCATTTCGAGAAACTTTCTGTGGATGTGACCAGGCCGGGTAATAATTTCAAGCCAGTCTAACTAGTGATGTAAGCGTGTCTCGAATCGGTCATGTTCACTGAAAGTGGATCAATTCAAAAAGTGCAATCTCTACCCAACATGTGCAAATTTTAATTTAAAACGTATGTGCACATGTTAAGGGGGAGAATTTGAAAAATATAAAACTCTCAAAGTGTTAGCAAAATGTGTTTCATAATCATGAACACTTTGAGAGATATTTCAAGGATTTTGGTTTACGGCAACATAGGATAGTCATGGTGTTATAAGGTGGCTAAGGTTAGGAAAACCGCCCTATGATCCGCCAGAGCCGGAAGGATCTACCCAGGGACAATACCGAATAGTTAGTATTAGAAAGTTCTTAGGTATGATCATGAAAAAAGGAGTAATATGAGAAAGGAGAAAGAAGGGGTTGAAGAATTAAAAAGAAATGAAATGAGAAAGGGTGAAAAGAAATAGCCCGCCAATTATTCAACCTTAGGGCAGAAACCGGGTTCAATTCATATGCTACTGGTGGTTACTAAGGTAACACCGGTATTGAAGACAAGACGTCATGGACCCAGTGACGCACTGCACTAAACCTTCTAAGCCACTCAAGTTCTCTTAAAAGGACTTGTTTCATTATCACGGGGAACCCTGCATAATCTATCGACCGCTCATTACGAGTTATGTTGATATTGAAACAGGAGACACCGCTCCAGTCTCTGACAACCAAAAATGTACTTATCGAGTCTAGACCCACGAGATGCATCATAAGATCTCATAGGAACACGTGTTACTCCTACACTGGTTGTTCAACATTAAGGACACCAGATGTAAACTTATGAGTCCTACGCAGATCTTAGCAATCTGCCAGAACATTTATGAGGGAATTTACAAATGTAATTCTCAGTGATTGAATGGAAATTCTTGCCAGGGTCAACATCAAACAGCCCTGAAAGCAGGTCACTTCGGTAATTCCTTGTGGATTACGCTTAGTGGTCACGGCGGTTCAAATGGTCTACAGTCGTGGAGCGAACTCCAGCAACTCACCTAATCCTTGATTTACTATAGTAGATATTTTATGCCCTATGTGGGTTTCCGATTAGGAATGGCCTTGGTAAGGATTAGAGAGAGTTTTCACACTATGCTGTTAATAATCTCGAAATCCAAACCTATAAGTGCCGGACGTTTTATTGCTAACTGTCGTATGCATGAATTCCTGGCGGTTGTAGCTGATTGCAGAGAAGATGCCAATCCACTACCACATGCTCACACTACACCTTCATTGTATACAAAGAAGTCATGATAAACTAAAAGACCTTCAACACTGCTTCTGCAAACTCTGATGCTGAAATTCATGACCAAGAATAGTGTGAGCATGTCGGGTCAAAGAATACCACATCACATGGAGACATACTGCTGAAAGATGACTTGGAGACATATGTTGGATGAAGACATCAAAGAATCACCAAAGATCATCCATGACTGAAGAACGATCATCAAAAGTTCACTGCTGAAAGGCACAAAGACTTATGACGTTGAAGAATCAAAGACTACGAGCTATGAAGTCAAGATCATATGAAAGAATGCTAGATTTTGAAATATTATTTCCGGGGTGACCTCCCTTAGGGGGAGATTGTTAGGAATATAAATATTCATCTGAAGACTCGGTCACCCCGAGTACTCATTAGCATTTAATAGCTCGTAGGAATATCAGTAATATTACTTTTATTTGTATTAGTTTAGTTAGTTAAGTATTCATGGAGTGGGTCGGGTCTTTACCCTCTGTCAGCTCGCTCCACAGCCCACACTGGGCAACTAATATGTAACTATAAATACCCCTCTCCCACCAAGGGAGAGGGTTGGAACTTCTCAACCATTCAATACAATTCTCTTCACTTTCTCTCTCTAGTTCCCAACTCACTTTCTCTCTCTTAAATCGCCGGTCATATCCACCTTATTTGTGTGTTTGATCGTTATGAATATGTTACAGGTTTATACAGCTCCCTTTCATACTAAAAAGATTTTTGCTAATATGAAAAGAGAGTGAAATGATTTTTCAGGCAGAGTTACACCATTGTTTTAAACAATGTTGGAACTAGGTCCAAATCAGGGTAAAAGCTCAGCAATCCCAACTGATGCTTATCACTCACCCACTGTTTTGCCATCCCCATCAACAATATAAAAGACTCAAACCCATAGGATCACACAAAAGGGCACTAAACTACCTCAGGTTGGTGCTAGTATAGTTACAGATGAGGCTGTGCATGAGGAGAGGGGTCACAGATTAGAAAGGGCTGTCACTACTGCTACTAGCTTAAAAGCAGAGCAGGATAGTGATAACATAAGTAAGACCCAATCTAAGGCAACTTCTAATGAAGAAAGTTCCTTTGAAACTCCTTCAGGTGAAGGTCCCAGCCAAATGGATAATATGGTAGGTGTAGATGCTCAGACTGGGTCTGAGGCTATGCCTAACTCACCCAATGATGCACCACTCGGGAGAGGTAACACACTCCGAAGTGTTGAGGGTAGTCTTAAACTTATTAATGAATTGACGGTTACTTGTACAAAATTGTCAAAGGAGGTTCTTGGTCTCAAGAAGGAACTTAAGCAGCTCAAAATCACTCAGGGTACTGAGATCAAAAGGTTGAAAAGAAGGATTAGGTATCTTGAAGGACAACAGAGGTCAAGAACACACAAAACAAAAAGGTTATACAAGGTTGGATCTACTTCCAGGGTTGATTCTTCTGAAGAAGCAAAGAGTTTGGAGAAGGATGTTTCCAAACAGGGGAGGAATACAAGCAAAGGTTCAGGGGAGGAAACTTTGGTAGATATGGATATGGATACTAGGGTAGATGTTGAAACTACTGGGGATGATGATGATAATGATGTAAATGAGTTTGTTGTTGCTGATCAACAAGGTAATGTTGCTGATGATGGCATTGAGAAGATAGCTAAAGTGTTACTTGATGCTGCTACACTTAATACTGCTGGTGATGAAGTTAATATTGCTAGGACTGAGGTAAATATTGCTGGTGAAAAAGTTAGTGTTGCTGAAACTGAGGTTAGTACTGCTGCTACTCAAGGTGATGAGGATATGACTATAGCTCAGGTATTAACAAAGGTGAAGAGTACAAGACCAAAGGCAAAAGTAGTTGTGATCTAAGAACCAGTATCAGTATCAACAACACCATCAATGACTATTTTACCATCAGATAAACGCAAAGGTTTGTTGATTGAAGAACCTAAGAAGAAACATTTATCACTCAGTCAACAACAACAACAACTTATTACAGATGAAGAAGTTGCAAGACAAGTGCAAGCTGATCTTGATGCTGAAGAAGAAGAGACAAGAAGAAAGAAAGCACAAGAAGAAGAACAAGCAAGTCTTGAACTCCTTAATTCCTGGGATGACATACAAGCCAAATGTGAAGCAGACCATATGTTAGCCCAGAAGATGTGGGATGATGAGCAAGAAGAGTTATCAATGGAAGAAAAGGCAAAGCTCTTTATGGAATTATTGGCTCAAAAGAAGAAGTTCTTTACACAGAAAAGAGCTGAAGAAAAGAGGAACATACCACCTACTCTAGCACAACAAAGGAATATTATGCAGACCTATCTGAGAAATATAGGAGGATGGAAATAAGCTCAATTCAAGGGGATGAGCTATGACAGAATTAAAGAAGAGTTTGACATAGTTATCAGAATGGTTAATTCTTTTATTGTTATGAATGATGAAGAGCTGGTGAGATTTTCTAAGAGGTCTAGAGAAAAGTTAGAATCTGAAAGCAGCAAGAAGCAGAAACTAGATGAGTAGACAGAGCAGCCACAAGAGCAAACAGAGCAGGTTCAAGAAAGTGTGGAAAAAGAAGTAGCTAGTCTACAACAAATGGTAAGATTTGAAGACAGTGATGATACATTTGTTGATGTTGTTCCTTTACAGACTAAAGCTCCTATCATTGATTGGAAGAATGGTTATAAAGGTGAGAATAAAACTCCTAGGTGGGAGATAATCAGAGCTGGTGGCAGGACTCAAAGGTTTGTAACATTTCCTCAAATGCTCAGAAGTTTTGATAGAGAAGATTTAGAGACTTTATGGGCATTAATCAAGAACAAATATGGAGATTCAAGGCCACAAAATGAGATAGATAATGTTCTTTGGAGAGATTTGAAAATTATGTTTGAATTTTATGGTGAAGATAGAGTTTGGAAAGAGCAATACAAAAGTACCAAAGTTACTCTTTGGAAGCTGTATCATTCATGTGGAGTTCACACTGTAATGCTGATGGAAGGACTTCAAATTTACATGCTAGTAGAGAAAGAATATCCTCTAGTAAAGAGTACACTTTTTATGATGCTCAATGGAGCTGTTAAACTTCAAACTGAGAAATGGAGTGAAATGGTATATCAGCTTCTTAAGAAAATGGAGAAATAATATTATGGGGCTGATTACAAGAAGATGAGAAAGTAAGTGTTTGGAAACATCCTCCTGGTGAAGGTTCAAGCTTAGATTGAAACTTGATGATTTTGGAAGAAAATATCAAGTTTAGGGGAAGATTGTTGGGTTTTAAAAGTTACTACTGCTGATATTGTTCAGACTGCTCAGGAATTACAAAGGAAATACAACAAGTTGTTAATGTTGCTGGTTACAAAGTTAATACTGCTATTGGAAGATTAGTGCTGCTGCAAGATTAATATTGCAAGAACACATAGTTAGTATTGCTAATACGTTGTTAGTGTTGCTAGTGTATTAGAGTCGGTTATTATGTAAAGTATGTTTAGATAAATATAGAAAAGATTCTATAGAGATTTATCTTTTATAGGAAGTTATTGTAAGCTGACTAGGACTCCTTAGTCTATAAAAGGAGGATCTAGGGCATATACAGATATACAATTTCAGAGAAAACTTCAAGGTTGTAAACTGATAACGCTCATTTTATACATGTTTTAGTCGCGTTATTTCTATGTTTGTGCATTGTATTTGGTTATATTTGTGAACATATTATGCTTAAAAGGTATAAAAGATGTATTCAGGTTAGGTACAATCAAGTCCAAGGGAATAGCTAGAAAGATGTGGAAAAGTTGTTAAATCAAGAGCTTATGCACAACGTAAGATTCTACCCATAATAAAGACCTTGAAAAGATCATCAAAGATAAAGAATCAAGTTACAAAGATTTCCGAGCTCAAGAAAAGATCAAGTGTTGATGAAATGAATGAGAAGTAACATGCAAAGATGGCTATGAATTAAGGCTTGCTTCCTCAACCAAAGGTCCAAGAAATACAACTAAGGCTTAAGTTCAAACCTTGGGCTGGAATCTGAACCTCAGGTTGAGAATTCAACCTTGGGTTGATGCAACTCCTGTCACTCTTAATGACTATCTTTAATGAACTAACTCTTCATGTGGGTTGTCATTACACCACAATTACTTCAAGTCCAGATTTTTAATGACACTTAGTGCCCAAGAAACTTGCTTGGTGACCAAGGAGTAGTTATTCTATTAATAAGTATGCTTGGTTAGAGAGAAATTATTATTATAACAAAAATTATCATTACCAAATATCTCTTACTCTCTCAAGAAGGTTACAAGGGAAGAAAACGCAGGAAGAAGTTAGCTTACATCCATTGTTCATCATCATAATCGTCAAAGGAATCATTGTTGATCATCTCATAATTGTTCCTAACTCTAGTAATCATCATTACAACTTTTGTAAGACTTCTTAATCATGTTTTCAAGTGATAAATTTTCTGTGGTCATTTCTTTGTTTGCCATGAATGGCTAAGTGCCTTGTGCACTTTCCTAGATGATGTTTGCTACATGAATATTGATTGATTATGACTCTATGGTTCTAGTGCAATAAAAAGCTAATACTAAGATCGAATTGTACTTTGAAGTTTTCATAAACAAAATAGTTATCAAGTTTGGTTTATTGTTAATGGTGTAATAGGTCGAAAGAAACATTGTTATTCAATCAATTGTAAACCTTTGTCTATGAAGGTGTTACCTTATATATTGACCATTTCATAGGTAACTTGGTTAAACTTAGAAAACTAAAAGTGTAGTTGTCAATTACTTGTGAAACGATAGCGAATCAAGTGATTGAATTGTGTTAGTCATGATTGATCAAATCTTAATATTGTTTTTGTCATCTTAAAATCTTGACGAGGATTGAAGTTACATCAACTAATCAAATTAGAACACCATCTAATCTATTGATCATAATCGATTTGAATCATTATCATCGTCATATCAAAGGGATTGTACAAACTAGTCCAGGCAAGTGTAGTTTTAATATATTGAATTTACATCATCATCATTATTTGCTTGCTATTAGAATCATTGATAAAGCTCGATTTTATATTCAACTCACGTTACATAAAAACTAAACAAATCCTTGTGAACGACCTCGGCTTACCATTTCATCTCTTACTACACACGGACGAGTATACTTGCTCGTATGTGTTTTGTTTGAATCATTGGTAGATCATGTTTATAAATTTAAAACTTGCACTCTAAACGGGCAGATCAAGTTTTTGGCGCCGTTGCCGGGTATTTGATTACGTTTTTTTTGTGAATTTTTTATAATTTTTGTGCTTTGTTCTTGTTCCTAAGCTTTTCCTTTAAAAGTTCTTTTGATTTTTCACCCAGGAAGTCGCGGTTCAAAATTTTCTGTGATCTGAAAAAGTCCCAGCCGCCGTTTCAGCTTTCAGCCAAACCGGTTCAACCTTTCTGACCTAGCCGAACCGACGGTTCAAATCCAAACCGCCCCCTTTCATACCCTTCTGTGAACCAGACCAACTTCAGCCGAACGGTTCAAATCTGAACCGCCCGGTTCACAACCTTCTGACCAGTTCAGCCGACCGGTTCAATCTCAGCCTGTTCGGTTCGAATCTTTCTGTGACCCAGTCCATTTTCAACCGCCCGGTTCACCACCTTAACCGCCATTTACTGTTTATAAAAATAAAAAAATAAATAAAAAAAAATCTTTTAATTTTTCTTTTTAGCTTTTAATCACTTTTTCGATCGGCTCATTTTTCTCCTCTATGACCACTCGCTCTTCAAACGACGAATTAAGTACACCATTGTCTAACCCCAGAAATTTATTTCGCAAAAAGAGAACCCCATTTGTTCCACCCAATCATAGAATACCAAAAACCGTTAACCCACCATTTGATAATCTTTCCGAAGTTAACCCAATTGTTAATCTTTTTCTTGAATTACCATTTCCAATGGCCGACGATCAACCTATGTGGGATACCAATAAGGTTGTAGCTCCTACACCCTAAGCCGCCATTGTTCCCGTTAATCTTGGAGATAACTTCACTATCAAAGCTCATCATCTTTCGATGATTAAAGACAATCAATTTGATGGTCGAGTTAAATCCGATCCACACAAACATATCGCCGATTTTCTTGAAATTTGTGACATGTTTCGTTATGGAACTACCGATGCAAGTGCAATCCGCCTCAAACTCTTTCCATCGTCTCTCACCGGAGATGCAAAAATTTGGTATAACGAATTAAGCCCCGGAGTGATCACAACTTGGAACCAAATGAGAGAAGCATTTGTTAGACGTTTTTTTCCACCAGCCATGTTTGATCGTCTCTTAGGTGAAATTCATAGTTTCACTCAAAAGGAAGGAGAAAATATTGTCGACGCTTGGATTCGAATGAAAAACATGCTCCGAAGTTGTCATGGGCATGGTTTGTCTCGTGGTAATATCATTCAAATGTTTTTCCATGGTCTCGATGACACAACTCAAGGTATCTTTGATGCCGGAGGAATTTTCCTTTATAAGACCCCTAACGAAGCTTACACTTTACTAGAAGACCGTGTACTTCTTAAGCTCGATTGGTCTAAGGAAGCCAAAACCAAACCTCAACGAAAATCGGTTGCATTCACCGAATGAACGAATGAAAATTCCAAAATCATGGATATGATGAAAGATCTCACCACCAAAATCGATTCTAAATTCCAAAGTATCCAAAAAGAAATCAAAGAAATGTGCGATGGATGCAACTATTGCGGTGGAAACCATTCATCATCCGAGTGTGATGACAAACCCTTGGGAGGTCCCGAAACCGAAGCCAATTATGTTTATGGAGGATATCGAGGAGGAGGATATCGTGGAAACTACTATGGTAGAAATTCTAGAGATTGGCAAGATCCTCCACCGAGGGATGATAATCGTAGTTCCCAACCTTGTGATGATAACCGTTCATCATCACAAACAACTGAAAAGAAAAATGAAGAATCTGAATTCGAAAAAACCATGCGTGAATTCGTGCATGCTCAAAAGCAAACAAATGAATTTATGAAAAATTAGTTCTTCATGCTTAAAAGCAAATTCGAACAAGGTCAAAAGAACCATCAAGCTTCTATCCAAGACCTTGAAACCAAATTTGGTCATCTTTCTGATCAATTTGCTGCAAGACCATCGGGTACTTTGCCAAGCAATACTCAATCCAACCCGAAACCATCATCATCTGGATCTTATCGTCCACCTCAAATGAGAAATGAGCATGTAAATGCTGTATTCACTCGTAGTGGTCTATCTTATGATCCACCACCAAATCCAAACCAAACAACCACTATCGTTCATGATGATAGTGAGGATGAAGCAGAGGAAGAACCAAAAGATAACGAACCCATTCCTACACCAATCGTTAAACCCACTCCATAGCTCAAACCATATAAACCAAGGATTCCGTATCCTCAACGTTTGAGGAAAGAAAAGATGGAAGAACAATATGGCAAGTTCATTGACTTAATCCAAGAAGTTAGGATCAACGTTCCTCTTGTTGATGTCCTAGCTGGTATGCCCAATTATGGCAAGTTTTTGAAAGAACTTGTGAGCAACAAAAGCAAAATGGAAAACATTTCCGCTACCTTCTTGAATGAAGATTGCTCATCCATTGTTGAAAACAAACTACCGAAAAAACTCGGTGATCCTGGAAGTTTTCTCATCCCGTGTACTTTGGGAAATTCAATCACTTGTGATGCTTTAGCCGATCTCGGTGCGAGTATCAATCTTATGCCATACTCATTGTATGTGAAGCTTTCGATCGATACCTTGAAACTCACAAGAATGAGTATACGTTTAGCAAATCATACTATCCAATATCCTGTTGGAGTAGCTGAAAACATGCTTGTTCAAGTTGGGCAATTCATTTTTTCCGTTGATTTTGTAATCCTCGAAATGGAGGAAGATAGCAAAGTTCCATTGATCTTAGGAAGACCTTTCCTAAACACAGCCGATGCTATCATTCGAGTCAAAAACAAAGAACTCAATCTTGGAGTTGGAGATGAAAGAATCTCTTTTTCAATTAATCAAGCCATGAAATATTCTCATTCGAATGATGACACTTGTTATAGCATTGATGTTATCAATGAAATTACAGAGGAAAAATTAGATGAGTTGCTTGATGAAAGAATTAAGACTCATAAAACATCTGGACAAATAAGTGATGAAGATCTCGACAGAGAATTCGCTGAATTTATGCAGATAAACACCGAAGAAATTTCTGAGGAAGAAATAACCAACTTTGAGGAGTTGGAATTCAATGATGAAATGAGAATCAAAACCTCAATTGAAGATCCGCCGATGGATCTCGTCTTGAAACCTCTTCCCGATCATCTGGAATATGCATTCTTGGAAGAAAAATCTCTTCTTCCGGTTGTCATATCTTCAGCACTCAAACCAGAAGAACGTCTTGTTTCTATGCTCAAAAATCATAAAGAAGCTTTCGCTTGGAAAACTTCTGACATTCATGGAATAAGTCCAAACTTTTGCAAACACAAAATCAATTTCGAAAACGATTCCAAGCCCGTTGTTCAAAGACAACGAAGACTCAATGTATGACCCTGAAATTAATATAATCCGAAAAGACTAAAATACCCTCTGAATTTGAACTTTTAAGAACTTACGAAAATATATAAGTGATCTCATTTTGAACCTAACCTAAGTATCTAAATGCCAATAATAGAATATATAAATGTGATACGAATATTGAAGACTTAAGTTATATACAAAATAAAATTCCTACAAATTGAACCTATACTAGTCGATCCATATTGTGTACCTAGACCCTCCAAAATTTCGGCCCATACTATGAAATAAATGTGCATTTAACTTAATGGATGCTAGCCCAAAATAAGTCCAATTACACTCCTTATCTTGGCCCATCCAAAACAAATCGGTATTTATTTTTCTTATAGAACCGAACATCACAACAAAAATAAGAAACCCTAACCCTTCAAAAAAAAGTGTCGGCCCTCTTTTTCTGCTGCTCCTTGTCGACTTTCTGCTGTAGCCAAAGGAAAGATTCATGTGTTCTTGTTCTTGTGTATCCAAGGTAATCTTGTTCTTGTCCCCATTGATCCATTCGAATTGTTGTTAATCCCTAAATCTAATATATGTAAATCGACACAGGTGTGTGTGATGGTTTTAAATTGTTTTGAATATGTATGACCTGTTATTAATTGACCTAGATATGATATAAACTCACCTATAATCGTTTGGTATTAAGAATTAATGATTGGAGTGACAAAAACCCTAAGAATACATGATATTATAAAAAAACTGCTACTGGTCTGGAATTTTGTTCTACTTTAATCGGCTGTAAATAAATGATTTGAATGTTTATTTTGGTGTTTCTGGAGTCTAGAACTAAATTCAATTAAATAGCTACCTGATAAAATTAGCCTTGTAATTTTTAGAGGTCGGGAAGGCAAATTTTTGATTTTTAGAAATTCGTGTGTCAAACCTGAATTCGGATGTCTGGAAATCAGTCCGTTTTAACGATTTTTAATTTTCAAACCATGATGAGTTAGTTCATGAAATTCTCCAGTATGTGACATCAATATGTTTAGTAGTGTCATGAATTTTTGTAGATTTTTCCTGGAGGTATTTGTGGGTAAATGAAGTGGTTACTTTCTGAGTGTTACAGCAGACATGTTTTCTGAGTAGTCCGAGTTGTGGTATTTTTCATGTGGGGTTAAACTAATTAATAAATTCTGGGAAAATTAGTGTGGGTTTTCAAGACATTGAGGTAGCTCTGAGAATTTTTGTGGATTTTATCTCAGAGTTCTAATATGGTTCATAAATTCGATCAAGTGTGGTCTGTTTAGGGTTAAAAGCTGATAAGAAGTTAATTAGGGCTAAATAAGGATTAATTGTGTAACTTAAGGGTGGAACTTATCATTATTCAAAATAAAATGGTTTAACTTGTTAAAACATGTAACTTTATGATATATATATTTCATACCCTAATCTTACGATAGTTTCACTATAATCCCTAAACTATTTATAATTACTTAATAAACCCTAACTATAAGAATGTGATTAATAACAAGTATTTAAAATCCATTATGAAATTAAATGAGCTAATAAGTATATTATGAATCCTAATCTATGTAGATTCGTTGAAGAGGTGTGACAATGTTTCCTTGTTTCCATCCATTTGTTTGCTTCCATTTCATTCGCTAAGGTACAGATATTCTGCCCTTCTTGTAAGGAGTCTTCGTTCTCTTGATCTCTTGTTTTGATTCGTTTAGGATTTCCCCAAGCCATTGCTATGTTCCCTTGTATTGTGAACCCTTGTTTTGAATCTTTTGCTTTGAACCCTTGCCTTGACCTTCTGTTCTGAACCTTGCCTTGAACCCTGCTATGAACCTTGATATGAACCTTGCCATAAACCTTGACTTGAACCTTGATACACTTGATATTATAACTGGATGAGAAAACCTTTTTAATTATTTATGAAAGCGTTTTAAGAAAACTATTTTTAAAACTATCTTTGTGAAAAACTTTTTAAGATATCATTTTTATGAAAACCCTTTTAAATATTATTTTCATGAAAACCATTTTTAAAGATCATTTTACGAAAACTATTTTAAAAGGATTGTTTCCAAATGAACTTTTAAACATAACTTTTACTATGTATATTTGCTAAGATCTCTTGTCTTGACCTTTGAATTGGAAACTTGACTTAAACCCTTGATATATGACTTGATTTGAACTCATTGATAAAACTTGAATTTGAATTTGAAACATGGAACTTGAAACTTGATACTTGAACCCTTGATACTTGACCTTGACCCACAGTTTGAGATTACGAGCCATACTAGGCATGAGGGTTTCATGTCCTTGTCATTGATGCACCGATGACTTGACTTTTGGGTAGGAAAGTGATTACCTATCTCGTCCCTGCCATGACTTGATACTTGACTTGCGCGTAGATGAAGACATTGTGGCAGCCTACAGGGGCGCATGGATGCATCCTAGATTTGTACTTGACTTGACTTGATTACTTGTATTACTTAGTGACATGATGGGTGTGTGCGATACACGTCATTCACTCTTGGGAGTTAGCTACTCCAAACCCTTGGAGGTATCCCCTCATATTGTACTTGGTACCGAGGTCACCCCTCCGTACACCTTGTTTGACTTGATTTAATTTGATATGTTCTGGGCTCGTAGTGGATTACTGTTTCTGTGACCCTATAACCTATGCTTGATTTGACACTTGACTTGACTTGAATTGAACATTGGGCTGGTGGTGGGTTATGGTTTCCTTTACACCTAACTATTGTAACCATTTCTTGATAACCTGTTCTATTTTCTTTCCTGACTCTGGTTACACCTTGTATTATTCCATTTACTTCTCAATCCCTTTACTACTGTTTTGTATCGTTATATCTGTTCACTGAGCTTTCGTAGCTCAGCCGCATTTCTTTTCCTGCGGCAGGTTTTAGTTGGAAGCTGGGTATGAGTGGAGAGTTACTTGGGATTTTAGAAGACCATACTAGCTATGGAAGATTATCAGAAGAATTTATTTTTAGACTTAGAAATTATTGTATTGTAACCTTGTAGTTTTAGATTTTCCTTTGTAACCCTTGAAATTCTATTGTATTATTCATGTCAATGCTTGTGTTTGTTCTGATATGGAACCATCATTGTGACATCTTTACGCTTGTCGGGTCAGGGTGTTACAATTTATGGTATCAGAGACAGGCTGCGACTCGTAATACATTTACCCTTGACCTGTGCGTTTGGACCATTAGGCTTCGACTGTAAGATCATAGGAGGACACCTTGAGGACTTGCTTTTGGATTTCTTGGTATGAACTTAAGTTTTGACCAGTAAGGAATGGGTAGACTATAAGGCATTGGTTTAAGTATTAGTGTTTCCGCATCACTCTGATTCGTGCCTTGCTATGACATTTTCTTTTGTTGACCTCTGAGACCGTAGAAGTACTAGGTGGATTAAGATAGGTTATTGTTGCGACTTGAGATAAAGTATGATCATCATGAAGGCATGTTTATGTGGTGCTGGTATTATGAACGTGATAATACTTACACCATATAACGTGCCCTCATTGTGGCCATAGGATATCTTGGGAAGTATCTAAGAAGTTTAGAATTTGATCCCCGATGGACTATCCGTAATTAGTGAGACTTTAGGTTCATCCTACCTGTTAGTATACTCTGCCCTTGTTCATTAGATGTCTGGACAAGTTTAGACTCTCGTTTTGCGTTCTGTTGATTTAAGTTATAAATCTTGAGCTCTTGTAGAACTCTCTACTGTTGATACAGTTAAATTGATTTGAAATCTTGTTCGCATTCCGTATGAGTTTCCGTTCTATTGCCTTTCCGTTTCCTTGCAAATTTCGAGGACGAAATTTTTTTTTAGAGGGGAAGAGTTGTAAGACCCCGAAATTAATATAATCCGAAAAGACTAAAATACCCTCTGAATTTGAACTTTTAAGAACTTACGAAAATATATAAGTGATCTCATTTTGAACCTAACCTAAGTATCTAAACGCCAATAATAGAATATATGAACGTGATACGAATATTGAAGACTTAAGTTATATACAAAATAAAATTCCTACAAATTGAACCTATACTAGTCGATCCATATTGTGTACCTAGACCCTCCAAAATTTCGGCCCATACTATGAAATAAATGTGCATTTAACTTAATGGATGCTAGCCCAAAATAAGTCCAATTACACTCCTTATCTTGGCCCATCCAAAACAAATCGGTATTTATTTTTCTTATAGAACCGAACATCACAACAAAAATAAGAAACCCTAACCCTTCAAAAAAAAAGTGTCGGCCCTCTTTTTCTGCTGCTCCTTGTCGACTTTCTGCTGCAGCCAAAGGAAGGATTCATGTGTTCTTGTTCTTTTGTATCCAAGGTAATCTTGTTCTTGTCCCCATTGATCCATTCGAATTGTTGTTAAACCCTAAATCTAATATATGTAAATCGACACAGGTGTGTGTGATGGTTTTAAATAGTTTTGAATATGTATGACCTGTTATTAATTGACCTAGATATGATATAAACTCACCTATAATCGTTTGGTATTAAGAATTAATGATTGGAGTGACAAAAACCCTAAGAATACATGAGATTATAAAAAAACTACTACTGATCTGGAATTTTGTTCAACTTTAATCGGCTGTAAATAAATGATGTGAACGTTTATTTTGGTCTTTCTGGAGTCTAGAACTAAATTCAATTAAATATCTACCTGAGAAAATTAGCCTTGTAATTTTTAGAGGTCGGGAAGGCAACTTTTTGATTTTTAGAAATTCGTGTGTCAAACCTGAATTCGGATGTCTAGAAATCAGTCCGTTTTAACGATTTTTAATTTTCAAACCATGAGGAGTTAGGTCATGAAATTCTCCAGTATGTGACTTCAATATGTTTAGTAGTTTCATGAATTTTTGTAGATTTTTCCTGGAGGTATTGGTGGGTAAATGAAGTGGTTACTTTCTGAGTGTTACAGCAGACATGTTTTCTGAGTAGTCCGAGTTGTGGTATTTTTCATGTGGGGTTAAACTAATTAATAAATTCTGAGAAAATTAGTGTGGGTTTTCAAGACATTGAGGTAGCTCTGGGAATTATTGTGGATTTTATCTCTGAGTTCTAATATGGTTCATAAATTCGATCAAGTGTGGTCTGTTTAGGGTTAAAAGCTAATAAGAAGTTAATTAGGGCTAAATAAGGATTAATTGTGTAACTTAAGGGTGGAACTTATCATTATTCAAACTAAAATGGTTTAACTTGTTAAAACATGTAACTTTATGATATTTATATTTCATACCCTAATCTTACGATAGTTTCACTATAATCCCTAAACTATTTATAATTACTTAATAAACCCTAACTATAAGAATGTGATTAATAACAAGTATTTAAAATCCGTTATGAAATTAAATGAGCTAATAAGTATATTATGAATCCTAATCTATGTAGATTCGTTGAAGAGGTGTGACAATGTTTCCTTGTGTCCATCCATTTGTTTGCTTCCATTTCATTCGCTAAGGTACAGATATTCTGCCCTTCTTGTAAGGAGCCTTCGTTCTCTTGATCTCTTGTTTTGATTCGTTTAGGATTTCCCCAAGCCATTGCTATGTTCCCTTGTATTGTGAACCCTTGTTTTGAATCTTTTGCTTTGAACCCTTGCCTTGACCTTCTGTTCTGAACCTTGCCTTGAACCCTGCTATGAACCTTGATATGAACCTTGCCATAAACCTTGACTTGAACCTTGATACACTTGATATTATAACTGGATGAGAAAACCTTTTTAATTATTTATGAAAGCGTTTTAAGAAAACTATTTTTAAAACTATCTTTGTGAAAACCTTTTTAAGATATCATTTTTATGAAAACCCTTTTAAATATTATTTTCATGAAAACCATTTTTAAAGATCATTTTACGAAAACTATTTTAAAAGGATTGTTTCCAAATGAACTTGTTGGTCCCTTTACACGATTAGAATTAACTAGAAAGTTAATCTATTGGTGTTAATGACGAATACAATGTTTAAGGATTATTCTAACAGTTATAAAACGTGAATGTAAAAGACAACAATATTTTTCAACGTTTAAATTCTTATTAGAAATAATTCCAAGAATCTATACCCAAGTGTTTTGCGGAACAAACACTTGGGATTGAATAGACAAGGGTATGGGGTGTCTCCTATCGAAACTCAAGTTTTGCTTGAGTGGTAACAATATACCCTACTGAGCTATCTCAGTGAGTTGTATACTCTTTGTAGGAGAGAAGTTCCTTTGTAAAAGTTCAAGACTTTAATTATACAAAGCACACTTTAACTTCTCTCACAGTTGCTCTATTTATACACAAGTATTCTAAGTATAAGTGATTAAATATAATACAAGTTGTTGAGGTTGCGTGTCTGACAATTACAAATAGTAATTGTCATTTCCAAGAACCAATAGGAAAGGGCTAAATAAGTCTTTGGGAGTTGTTGGCTGACACTCCATGACTTTTAGCCGTAATAGGGAAGGTTGAGTCTGACAAGAGAAGAGTGTTGGGTTTACACTCTTATCTTCTCAGATCTTTTCCCTATTGTTCCCGCCTTTTCTTCAGGCGTTGGTTCCTCAGTCATTCAATCACTTTGTTGGTTGAGGAGACTGGGGTTCAGTGAGCTCTTATCCAATACTCACTGAATCCATCATCTTCTTCTTTGGCTTAAGTCCTACTCAGGGAGTACCGCCTTCCTGAGTAGTGAATCCTTCTTCTTGAATTCGCCTTAAGCATCCTGAAGATGACTCACTGAGAGGCTGTTCTCTCAGTGACTTGAATTGTTCTCGGTTTAAGTTAACACTTAGTTAATTTGTGTCCAAATCATGTTCGAAGCATTCTTGGGTTTTACATGACCCAACAATCTCCCCTATTTGGATATAAATTATTCCTAAGTGTTTTGATCAGATATGAGTGAGCTAACGACTTCTGCTCATACTGAATGTACTAGAATGTAAATAAGGACACTGAAATAATAAAAACATCATCTTATTAATATCATTTACAAGTCCTAACAAAACTAAGTACAAAAAGGGATAGTGTTGGGTATTCAGGCAGGTCATCAGTTCAACTTGATTCCAAGGGCTTCAAGCTTGGGCTTCTTCGACTGCAGCTCATGTTGGTCAGGATGTTCATTGATTTTTCTTTTCAGGTCATGACAAAACCTCACATTCTCAGGACTCTTGAGTGGAGAGGCCATCATTCGAAAGCCTAGCATAGCTTTGATCCCTGATAGATCTATATCACTCCACCTCTGGAAGGCTTTGTCACCAAACTCATCAATGAAGAACAACCCTCTTTCAGGCTGTTCAATGACCATATTGTTTCTGAAAGGAACACCTTCAGGGAGAGCCCTATTGCAGTCAAGACCAGGAATCTTGATCTCAGGCTCAGCTTCTATCTTCTTTCTTTTCCTTGAAGAAGACTGAGAGGAAGCAGGTTGTGCAGATTCAGGGAGAAGAGATTGAATGCCAAGTTCCTGAGGTGCTGCTGCCAATCTTTCATACCTCAGACTCAATGACTTCATCAGATTAGGGACCACAACATTTGATTTCTTTGCTATTAATGGACCCAACTCGTCCAATTCAGTGATCCCAAAGTCAGCGAATCTGAAAGGTGAATGAACGTCAAAGTTTCTCTTGTCAGCACCTCTGTAGACAGTGACAACGGCAGGATTGGTGTTTCTTTGAATATGAACATCAGTGATTGGTTCTGGCTTCATCCTTTCAGTCATATACCACTGATATTTCTTAATCCTATTCTGCCTGATCTCTTCAGCCCTTTTGGCTCTTTCCTCCCTTTTCTGCCTGAGAGTGGTCATCTCCTCAGACTGAGCTTTCACAAAGGTCATACCACCTTCTCTTCCTGAGAGATCCTTAGCCTCAAGACCAATTTTCTCAGCCTCTTCATGAACAACCTTGATTAAGGCAGACTTGCTTGCCTTCTCCTCTTCCTTCAACTTTTTCTTTGCCTCCTCTTCCTGAAGATAAGTACTGAGTTCATCAGCTGAGAAGTGGTAAAGAACTCCATCAATTTCATATGGGATCCTGAGTGGTGATTCAGGATCCTTTGCAACCGTGATAGGTGCTGGTTGAGGCTCAGGCTCAGTGAGAATGCCTTTGCCTTTATCTTGATGGGAGGAAGAGGCTTCAGGAATGTCTTCCTTAGTGTGAGAAGGAATCTCCCCCTCAGTGTGAGAAGGTTGTTGGCTTTGGCTTGAGACTCCAGTGTCTTTCTCCCCCTCAACTGTTGCTTGAGCCATGGTGATAGCAAGAGTTGGAGTCACTGCAGCAGTAGGACCTTTGAAGGCCTGATAGATCTCAGTCATCATTGATTTGATGTCCGAGGTGTCTTTTTGAAGACTTGAGATCTGATCTGCCAGAGAAGCCTGAGAAGCCTCGATGCCTGACATCCTTGACCCAAGAGACCATGCCAAGGATGTTGAAGATTGTGCCCAAGTACCAAGATGTTTTTCCTGAAGACCCATGGAAGTCCTGATTGAGTCCAAGGAGGTAGTAAGACCCTGAAGTTTAGAATCCTTCAGTAAGCTGAAGAGATCATGGATTTCAGCTGACTGCTTCTGATAAGTCTCAGCAGCTTGAAGGATCTTTTCAGTGAGTATGGGGTCATCCTTAACAGCTGACTGAATAGTACCAAGGCTTTTGGTGATGCCTTCAAGAGAAAGATTGAACTTCTGGAAATGAAGATCAATAGCTGTCAGTGAATGTTTGGTGTCTGATTGGATTTCGATCACATCTTCATGAAAACTTTCAACATCTGCCTTCAGGTTGGCATAGTGAACAGCTGCTTCAGTGTGTTGATCAAACATCTCATCAGTGAGACCAGTGAAAAGAGCATTGTTGGTCTTCAGTAGGAATTTGACCAACTTTCTTTCAGTGAGGGGAAGAGAGTTATCATACTTCTGGAGAATGTCAGTAGATGAATCAGAAGATTGAGAGCCTGACTCTTCACTTTGGCTTGGAGAGGACTGATGTGATGGATCAGGTTGTACATCAGTTTCCATATCCTCTCCTGCCTCAAAATTTTCTTCTTCACTCTCTTCCCTGAGCTCTTCATCAGACTCCATAAAAGCCTGATAGTCCCCCATGGACTCAATACCCAAAAAATCAACCGGCTCCTCTTTATAAAAAGATTTGCCTTCGGTTTGGTCAGGTCCTGACCCCTTTGTCATAATAACTGAGTGGGTTGTCTCAGCCTGACTAGCCATAATAACTGGGGTAACACCAGCCTGGCTTTTGGGGGCAGTTCCTGAAAGACTGGATCCGCCTGAGTGGTTGATGGGTTCCATATCAGCGGGTTGTTTCTTTCCCTCTGAGTCTTTGTCCCCCTTAGCACCTTCAACTACTGATGGGTACTTCTCAGTAGTATCACTAGGTACTGATTGTGAGAGTTTGTGGACCCCCTTCCCATCAGGATTGTACTGTCCTTCAGGGGATTTAGGATCCTTTTCTCCCTGAGATCCTGAGGGTGATTGCTCAGGAACGTTAGCGGGATGTGAGCGTTTGTGGGTCCCCTTCTCAGTAAGGTAGTGCTGCCTTACCGAGGATTTAGAACCCTTTCCTCCCTTGGGAACTGATTGTTTTTTGACAGCTCCTTCATCGGGATGTGAGGGGGTGTGGGTCCTCTTCCCAGTAGGGTGGTGCTGCCCTACCGAGGGTTCAGGACCCTTTCCTCCCTTGGGCACTGATTGTGATTTATCAGTACCTTCATTGGGATGTGAGGGGGGAATGCTTCCTGATCCTTCTGACTTGTTTATGTCAGTTGGACCATGTGGAATGGGTGTGCCCGAGGTCACTGAGGATGATTGCTCAGTGACTTCCGTTGGCCTTTGTTTTGAGGTCAAGAGGGTCTCAGAAATGGGTGTCTCAGAGGTCTCGGCCTTTTTCAACCTCTTTTTAAGGTTGAGTTGGTTTTGAGGATCAGTCTCAGTGGCGAGTGGCTTGGGTCTAACCACCTGGCTGGACTGACCCTTCTTTGTCTTCTTTACCTTTTTGGTCGGTGAAGGAACTGGAGAGATAGCGTCATTACCCCGAATGACTGATTGCATGTATTCAGTCAGGGCAATAAGTGTAACCTCACTGATGCCACTAGTGAAGTTTGACTTGTGCAGTACCTCAGGCTTCGTACCTTCTGCATCAGTCCTCACATAGTCAGAACCGAGTAGGTCCTGAAGCACACAGGAAACAAATCTAGGATAGGACATGTGCCTTTGCCTATGTTTTCCTGAGAGCTTAGCAACAAGGTCTCGGAAGATTATTCCCCCGATGTCTATTTTTGTACCCTCAAGGAGACTGAACAACATCAATTGTTGTGATGAGTTCAACTGTTCCGTAGAGGATTTATTTCCACCCAGGACCTGAATGACAAATGTCATCAGTATCCTCCAAATAGGGTGGAACCATGTTTTGACTACTGGAGCCTTTTCCAGTAAGCCTCCCACAGACATTCCTGGACGTCTGGGGTCATGGGGTGCAAGAAAGATCAGTTCATTCTTTATGTCCTGATCAGTAGGGTTGGGAGAAAAGGCTTCAGCAAAGTCAAGGCCTGTGGCTTTGATGAATGCTGAGTAGTCAAAGGAGAGGGTTCTACTCCCATTCATCACCGTGAAGGTGATGATTGACTCTTTGGTGTCTTTGGGGCTGGTTGCCACAGCCGTACACCAGAATTCCCTCAAATAGTCATGGTAGATGACTGAGGGGGTATGTCTGAAAGCCTTTGCAAGAAAACAATTACGAAGATATTTCATAACGTTCTTGTAGGCTGGGTAGATTTGTGGATATGAGAAATTTCCCACCACATTATTTTTGGTTAGGTCTACACCCTCCATTGTGAAATCCACGTTGGGGGCATATTTCACAGCTTTAGAAGAAGCCATTTATGGGTAAGTCTGGGTTTGACTAAGGTTAAAGGGGTTCTAAAGCTTAAGAATGCACACACAATTTGTTTTTGAGAATAAAAAATGGCAGAGTTTTGCTTAAAATTCTATAAAAACGTGTGTATGTATTCTTCTGGTTGGGGTATTTATAGGAAAGAGGAGATGGGGGTGTTTTGGTCATTTGAGCAAATCTTTATTTATTCAAAAAATTATTTGGAAATTGGTTTGAATAATAAGTTTTAGGATCCGCATTTAATGCCAACACTCCACTTTCCTGGTTTGGCGCAACAGTCGAGGTGAACAGTTGAGCAGTTCTGCAAAAGTGCAACTTGCAGAGATGAGTCATCACATATTTGAAATGTGATTGGAGAGGCATTTAATGCCAAGTGGGAATGTGGTGGCCCATAGGTGGAAGCCAGAAAGGCTAAAAAAGAACAAATATTCTTGAATTAAATATGTGTTCAGTTACCAACCTCGAACATTTACTAACTAGATACTTAGAGCATTTAAGTTAGTATTTAATGTCCTTTTCAGGGTCCTGAATGACTTTTCATTCAGTGATTGGTTTTCAGGGACTTGGGATTAGTCACTGATGACTCAGGAATGAGGAATGATTCCTGAGACAAGGATTCAGGAACTTGGGTTTAGTTCCTGAGGAAGAGGCTTCAGTGAGATGTTTTCACTGATATACATATTCAGTCAGGGACCTGAGATGTTAAGAATTTACACTTTTAGTTGGAAGAGAGAAAAAAAATTAGTCAGTGGACTGATTCTCTATATCCAACATTCCTAATTCAGCTTTCAGTCTTGTGAAAGTTGGTTCATCCAAAGGTTTGGTGAAGATATCAGCTAACTGATATTCAGTAGGAATGAAGTGTAATTCAATGTCACCATTTATGACATGGTCCCTGATGAAGTGATATCTGATATCAATATGTTTTGTTCTCTGATGAAGAACAGGGTTATTAGAGATTGCAATTGCACTTGTGTTATCACAAAAGATGGGTACCATCTTGTACTGAATTCCATAGTCACTGAGTTGACTTTTCATCCAGAGTACATTTGCACAACAACTAGCTGCAGCAACATATTCAGCCTCAGCTGAGGATAGGGCAACTGACTGTTGCTTCTTAGCACTCCAACAGACTAATTTCCCACCAAGAATTTGGCAAGAGCCTGATGTGCTTTTTCTATCCATGTTGCATCCAGCATAGTCAGAGTCTGAGTATCCTTTGAGATCAAGTCCTGAGCACTTTGGATAGTATAATCCAAGGTTAGGAGTGCCCTTCAGGTACCTGAATATCCTTTTCACAGCAGTGACATGAGATTCTCTTGGGTCAGATTGATATCTGGCACATAGACATACTGAGAATTGGATATCAGGCCTTGATGCAAGTAGATACATCAGTGATCCTATCATTCCTCTAAAGAGAGTTTGATTGACTGGTTTACCAGTTAGATCAGGACCAAGGTTGTTTGGGGGAGCCATGGGAGTTTTGACTGAGGCACAGTCACTGAGATCATACTTCTTCAGTAGATTATTTACATACTTCTCTTGACTGATAGTGGTTCCTCTATCAGTCTGCTTGATCTGAAGACCAAGAAAGTATGTCAGTTCTCCCATCATGCTCATTTCAAACTTCTTTGCCATTAGTTTTTCAAATTGTTTGCAAAGTTTGAAACTTGTTGAGCCAAAGATGATGTCATCAACATACACTTGTACTAGTATGACATCATTATTTGTCTTATAGATAAACAATGTGTTGTCTATCTTGCCTCTGACAAATTTGTTTTGGATTAAGAAGGCTGAGAGAGTCTCATACCATGCCCTGGGAGCTTGCTTCAGTCCATAAAGGGCTTTGTTAAGCTTATAGACATGATCAGGAGACTCATGGCTTTCAAATCCAGGAGGTTGCTCAACATAAACTTCTTCTTTCAGTGAACCATTTAAGAATGCACTTTTAACATCCATTTGGTATACCTTGAAGTTCATGTATGTAGCAAAAGCAAGGAAGATCCTGATGGCTTCCATCCTTGCTACTGGTGCAAATGTTTCTTCATAGTCAATGCCTTCTAGTTGATTATAGTTTTTGGCTACAAGTCTGGCTTTGTTTTTAATGACTATGCCATTTTCATCAGTTTTGTTTTTGAATACCCATTTCATGCCAATGACTGAGACATTCTCAGGA
Source organism: Artemisia tridentata subsp. tridentata (assembly GCA_021014915.2). NCBI lineage: Eukaryota > Viridiplantae > Streptophyta > Magnoliopsida > Asterales > Asteraceae > Artemisia > Artemisia tridentata. The sequence continues at coordinate 217,347,253 of CP139504.1, forward strand.
CATTTGACCAAGGTCATTACCTTGTTTCTGTCAAATTGTTCTAGTTCATCATGCATGGCCTGAACCCAACTTGGATGTTTAAGTGCTTCTTTAACACTTTTGGGTTCAATTGTGGAAATGAAGTCCACAAATAGGCATTCATTGGATGAGGCTGCTCTCAGTTCAGCAGCCATGCTTCTTGTAAGCATGCCTTCAGAAGGCTCACCAATGATATTGACAAGTTCTATATCTTGAGATCTGGTCCAACTATCCTGAGGTCTTGGGAGTGGGTTAGAACTTGTAGAAGCCTGATGGGTATGATCAGGATTAGACACAAGATTTCCATTTCCTTGTGTGTCTAAGTGGGTTGAGTCATCACTGAGATTGTTTGGGTCCTGAGTATTTTGTTCAGACTGAAGGATATCATCAGTACTAGTATGTGCTTCAACAAACTCAGTGATGGGTGGGTTTGGTAGGTTGTGAGGGATAATGTAGTAGGAGAGGTTAGCATCTTCTTGATACTGAGTAGAAGAGTTGTTTTCAGATAGATATTCATCAGGAGGATATCTAGAAGAATTATCAATTCCTATCTCTTCTACTGAGGCAGTTGAGAATCTGATTGTATCAGTGCTCTCATCAAAGGTAACATGAAATGTTTCCTCAGTCTGCTGTCTCCTTGTGTTGAACACTTTGAAGGCTTTTGAGACAAGTGAGTATCCCAGGAAGTATCCATCATCAGCTTTTGCATCAAATTTTCCTAGGTGATCCTTGTGATTATGAATAAACACAGGACACCCAAAGACATGAAAGTAGCTGATGTCAGGGATTCTTCCTTTGAATAACTCATATGGGGTTTTCCCATGTCTCTTGACAATTATGGATCTGTTTTGTGTATAACAGGCAGTTTTGACTGCTTCAGTCCAAAAATGGTTGGAAAGGACTGATCCACATAGCATTGTCCTGGCAGCTTCAATGAGTGTTCTGTTTTTCCTTTCAGCAACACCATTTTGTTCAGGTGTGTATGGAGAGGAAAAGTTTTGGGAAATACCTTTCTCATCACAGAAACATTCAAGTTCATTATTTTTGAACTCAGTCCCATTGTCAGTTCTAATTTGTTTGACCTTAATGTCATTTTGATTTTCAATGTTCCTGACAAAGGACATGATTGTTTCAGCTGCCTGACTCTTTTTGATCAGGAAAAATACCCAGGTGTATCTTGAGTATTCATCCACTATGACCAGAGTATACTTCTCATGGTTAATAGACCTTGGACTGACAGGTCCAAATAGATCCATATGAAGAAGATGTAGGCAGTTTCTGATGGAAAAGTTGGTTTTGGTTTTAAAGGATGCTCTGTGATGTTTACCTTTTTCACAAGCTGAGCATGGTTTATCCTTAGAAAACACAAGTGATGGTAAGCCAAGGACCTTGTTTTGTTTTACAAGATTGTTAATGTTCTTAAAGTTCAGGTGGGTTAGTCTCTTATGCCAAAGCCAGTTGAGTGCATCAGTGGCCTTAGCAAAGAGACATGTTCCATCCTGAGTTAGACTTGACATGTCTAATACATAAACATCTTGTCTCCTTGGTGCAATGAGGACAATTTCCTTATTTGCATTGAAGATGGTTCCTTGCTTATCATCGAACTGAACTATGTACTTTGCATCACATAGTTGACTGACACTGATCAGATTGTACTTAAGACCATTTACATATGCTATCCTAGTAAAGACAATACCATTGCAGTTAACTGAACCATAACCTTCAGTGAGACATGATGAGTTATCAGCAAATATCACTTTGGGTCCTGTTTCTTCCACATATTTGTGCAGACACTCCTTAACACCAGTCATGCTCCTTGAACATCCACTATCTAGATGCCAAATAGGATCCCTAGCATGTTTCTGCACAAATAGTAAACTAGGTCAGTTCTTTCTACGACTCCATTTCATGGAGGGTTTGGTATTGTAGGTCCTTATGAAAGTATTAATTGATTCATGGTCAGTGGTTGAGTGGATTGAGCTACCACATGTTTTGCATTTGGTAGTAGGGGTAGCCTCAGTAGTCTGAGAGGATTGCTTCATTCCTCTTCTTGACTGAATGACCTTGTCTTTTCCTGAGGATTTCTGAGTGGAGCTTCCACTAGATTCACCATGTTTGTCATATTGACAATCGTCAGGATGGTGGTCATTAAACCCACACAAAGGGCAGGGAGGAAAAGGCTTGGCCTTTTGCTTCTGTTTCTGCTTAGAATCAGAAGGGTAGTTCAGGCACTGAGCCTTGAGTCCTAAAAAGTTTGACATGACTGAGCATTGTTTATGATCAGAGGTCCTGTGATCTTCCTTTTTGCAAATCATGCAATAAAGGACTCTATAGCAATCATCAGTGAGATGATTTGTATAGTTGCATAGCTCACATCTTTTCTGGGGTTAGGTGGGTTTGGGTTTGGTTTTTTGAGGAAGTTGGTTTTTGTTCCTTCTTGGATTGAGAAGATTTCTCAGAAGATTCAATCTTCTCTCCTAGCTTCCTGACCATTTCAGCCAACTGATCAATTTTTGAGTCAGGGCTTTGGGTTGTTTCTTCAGAAGGGACTGAAGTTGATGAGTCATCAGTATTTACTGAGACATCAAGGTTTGCTCTCTTCAGGATGGTTGTTCCCCTTCCTGATCTCTCCTTAGGAGAGTGTGGTGAGAAGACCATAGGTGGGAGGCCTAGGTTAGGTGTAGCACCCTGAAGGGTATTCAGTGGAGGAAGTGGAGGGTATGATTCTGATTCAGACTCATCCAAGGACTCAGTGATTGGTTCAGTGAGTTCAAGCTTACTGAGTTTTTCAGTGAGTCCTAGCATATTTTTCAAGGCCTGACTTTCAGGAAGCAAGATCTTTCCAGTCTCAAAGTTTGGTAACTTACTGACTGGGTTGTCCCTGACAATCCAGTCATTTGACTTGGGAAGCATTTCTTGCTCAAAAGATATGCCAGCTGGAACAAAGTTTAATTCATTTTGACACATAATTGGATCAACCATAAGAGGGTCAATGCCAATGGTTTTCTGAGAGATTAATCCCATAGTGTCAAAAACCTTAGGGTTCTTCTTGGTCCAGCTTTGAATGATAGCCTTTTCTTTGTTAAGTTCAGTTTGAAGGACTTGGTTTTGTTTCAAAATCTCAGTGTTCTGAATTTGTAGAGTTATTGTTTCTAGTTTGGCTTGCTTAAGTACAAGCAGTTCATCTCTACATTTGTTCAATTCTGACACAATATTGTTATATTTTGAAAGCAAGTTAAGTCTTTGTTCTTCAACAAACTTTAAATCAACACAAATATAATTCATGTAAGACTGCCAATCGGAATCATCATCCATAGAAAGTAAGGTATTTACCTTTTTCATGGTGATGTTGACCCATTCTCCATTTCTAGCATGGCCTTTTCCCACAGCCATCTGATCCTCTTCTGAAAGTGCCATCAGTGCACTAACTCTTATTTCCTCATCTGAGGAAACTTCTTCATCATCCCAATCATATGCTTCAGCTATTAAAACCTTGTTCTTTGTCTGAATAGGTTTAGGTGTTTGAACAGCCTGAGACAATATGGGGTTGGCTTCAAGAAGTGCAAGTTTAACTTTGATATTCCTATATTTTGTTTCAAAATCCTTTAGACCCTTGTTTTGGTATTGTTGGGTGGACTGAAACATTTTAGGTTGAAACTTGCTAGTTCCTGAAAATTTGTAAGAGGGTTCTGAGATAGTTTTAGAATAACAGTCCTTAGCAAAATGACCCTTTTTACCACATTTAAAGCATTCTGTGATTTCATTTGCTTTTGATTTTGTAAAGTTGGACTGATTTCTTTTGATGAAACGTTTTGAACTAGCAAGGAGTGCCCTCTCTTGAAATTCCAAGTTCAGGTCATTCAGGTATTCCTCATCAGTCCTTTCATCAATTTCTTCTTCAGAAACCTCTTGAGTATCCTGCACAACACCATTAGAATAGAAAGCAGTTGATATGGGTGTTGAGGTTAAGGCCTTTTTGGACTCATGTGTTTTTGAGTCAGGGTATCTCCTTGAGATCAAGTTGTCTTCATAGACAAACTTCCCATAAATTTCAGGGAGCTCAAGGGTCTGAATGTGGTTAGCATTCCTCAGGCCTTGTGAGAAGTTGAGCCACTTCTCAGGGAGACTGTTGACAAAGCCAACATTTGTCTCATGTTTGGTCAGTACAACACCATCATTTGATAATTCATTTATCAAAGTTTTGTATCTGGTGTAGGTCTGTGAGAGACTTTCAGAGTCCTTTGCCCTGAAAGTATTATACTCAAGTTTAAGGTCCATGACCCTATTTTCCTTGGTATCTGAGGGACCCTCAAAGCTGTTTACCAAGTCATCCCAAGTTTGCTTGGCTGTTAGACAGTTGATGACTGATTCCATTATATCGTCAGGAAGACATGATATAAGGATGCTTTTCAGGCGTTGGTCTTGATTGACCACCCTCCTCTCATCTATGGTCCATTGGGCTTCAGGCTTGTTTAGCCCTGTGCCAGTCTTAGGGACAAATGGGCCATCCCTGATACAGGTGATGTAGTAGGGTTCCATACCAGTAAGATAGCAAATCATACACTTCTTCCATTTGCTAAATTTCCCAGTTTCAAGTCTGGGTGCAACAGCTGAGTAGCTGCCACCCTTTTTGTCGACTAGCTGGGGTACATTGATATCAGCCATAGTAGGATCTTGGTTTTAAAAACCTAGAGCACTCTCGGTTAGTTTAAAAGATTTTATAAACCAGAGGCTTTGATACCACTTGTTGGTCCCTTTACACGATTAGAATTAACTAGAAAGTTAATCTATTGGTGTTAATGACGAATACAATGTTTAAGGATTATTCTAACAGTTATAAAACGTGAATGTAAAAGACAACAATATTTTTCAACGTTTAAATTCTTATTAGAAATAATTCCAAGAATCTATACCCAAGTGTTTTGCGGAACAAACACTTGGGATTGAATAGACAAGGGTATGGGGTGTCTCCTATCGAAACTCAAGTTTTGCTTGAGTGGTAACAATATACCCTACTGAGCTATCTCAGTGAGTTGTATACTCTTTGTAGGAGAGAAGTTCCTTTGTAAAAGTTCAAGACTTTAATTATACAAAGCACACTTTAACTTCTCTCACAGTTGCTCTATTTATACACAAGTATTCTAAGTATAAGTGATTAAATATAATACAAGTTGTTGAGGTTGCGTGTCTGACAATTACAAATAGTAATTGTCATTTCCAAGAACCAATAGGAAAGGGCTAAATAAGTCTTTGGGAGTTGTTGGCTGACACTCCATGACTTTTAGCCGTAATAGGGAAGGTTGAGTCTGACAAGAGAAGAGTGTTGGGTTTACACTCTTATCTTCTCAGATCTTTTCCCTATTGTTCCCGCCTTTTCTTCAGGCGTTGGTTCCTCAGTCATTCAATCACTTTGTTGGTTGAGGAGACTGGGGTTCAGTGAGCTCTTATCCAATACTCACTGAATCCATCATCTTCTTCTTTGGCTTAAGTCCTACTCAGGGAGTACCGCCTTCCTGAGTAGTGAATCCTTCTTCTTGAATTCGCCTTAAGCATCCTGAAGATGACTCACTGAGAGGCTGTTCTCTCAGTGACTTGAATTGTTCTCGGTTTAAGTTAACACTTAGTTAATTTGTGTCCAAATCATGTTCGAAGCATTCTTGGGTTTTACATGACCCAACAGAACTTTTAAACATAACTTTTACTATGTATATTTGCTATGATCTCTTGTCTTGACCTTTGAATTGGAAACTTGACTTAAACCCTTGATATATGACTTGATTTGAACTCATTGATAAAACTTGAATTTGAATTTGAAACATGGAACTTGAAACTTGATACTTGAACCCTTGATACTTGACCTTGACCCACTGTTTGAGATTACGAGCCATACTAGGCATGAGGGTTTCATGTCCTTGTCATTGATGCACCGATGACTTGACTTTTGGGTAGGAAAGTGATTACCTATCTCGTCCCTGCCATGACTTGATACTTGACTTGCGCGTAGATGAAGACATTGTGGCAGCCTACAGGGGCGCATGGATGCATCCTAGATTTGTACTTGACTTGACTTGATTACTTGTATTACTTAGTGACATGATGGGTGTGTGCGATACACGTCATTCACTCTTGGGAGTTAGCTACTCCAAACCCTTGGAGGTATCCCCTCATATTGTACTTGGTACCGAGGTCACCCCTCCGTACACCTTGTTTGACTTGATTTAATTTGATATGTTCTGGGCTCGTAGTGGATTACTGTTTCTGTGACCCTATAACCTATGCTTGATTTGACACTTGACTTGACTTGAATTGAACATTGGGCTGGTGGTGGGTTATGGTTTCCTTTACACCTAACTATTGTAACCATTTCTTGATAACCTGTTCTATTTTCTTTCCTGACTCTGGTTACACCTTGTATTATTCCATTTACTTCTCAATCCCTTTACTACTGCTTTGTATCGTTATATCTGTTCACTGAGCTTTCGTAGCTCAGCCGCATTTCTTTTCCTGCGGCAGGTTTTAGTTGGAAGCTGGGTATGAGTGGAGAGTTACTTGGGATTTTAGAAGACCATACTAGCTATGGAAGATTATCAGAAGAATTTATTTTTAGACTTAGAAATTATTGTATTGTAACCTTGTAGTTTCAGATTTTCCTTTGTAACCCTTGAAATTCTATTGTATTATTCATGTCAATGCTTGTGTTTGTTCTGATATGGAACCATCATTGTGACATCTTTACCCTTGTCGGGTCGGGGTCTTACACTCAACCTAAACATGAAGGAAGTTGTTAAGAAGGAAATAGTCAAACTACTTGATGCTGGTATTATTTACCCCATTGAGGATAGTTCATGGGTGAGTCCTGTTCACTGTGTTCCTAAGAAAGGAGGAACAACCGTCGTAACTAATGAACGTAACGAAATTGTTCCTACCAGAACCATAACTGGCTGGCGAGTATGCATTGATTATCGCAAATTAAATGACGCCACCAGAAAGGATCATTTTCCTTTACCGTTCATGGATCAAATGTTGGAAAGATTTGCGGGGAACAAATTCTTTTATTTTCTCGATGGATTTTTCGGTTATTTCCAAATTCCAATTGATCCAGCTGATCAAGAAAATACCACATTCACGTGTCCTTTTGGCATATATGCGTATAGGCGTATGCCTTTTGGTCTTTGTAACGCACCAGCAACATTTCAAAGATGCATGATTGCTATTCTTCAAGATATGCTTGAAACCTCCATGAAAGTTTTCATGGATGATTTCTTGGTATTTGGAGACTCATTTCAGTCATGCCTTTCCAATCTTGATAAAATGCTTGAAAGATGTAAAACCGCTCATCTCGTACTAAAATGGGAAAAATGTCACTTTATGGTGACAGAAGGCATTGTGCTTGGTCACAAGATTTTTAGCAACGGAATCGAAATTGACAAAGCAAAAATAGATGCTATTGCAAAGTTACCACCCCCAACTAACGTCAAAGGCGTTAGGAGTTTCTTGGGGCATGCGGGATTCTACCGCAGATTCATCAAAGCTTTTTCAAAAATATCTCGCCCTATGACGAAGCTTCTCGAGAAAGATTCAGTTTTTGAATTAAATGAAGAATGCATCAAGGCATTCGAAACACTCAAAGATAAGTTAACAAATGCACCGATTATGGTTTCACCAAATTGGTCACTGCCATTTGAACTTATGTGTGATGCAAGTGATTTTGCCGTTGGTGTAGTACTAGGACAACGAGTTGGAAAACATTTTCGTCCTATTTACTTTGCTAGCAAAACCTTGAATAGTGCTCAACAAAACTACACGGTCACTGAAAAAGAACTCTTGGCTGTAGTTTTTGCGTTTGACAAATTTCGTTCTTATCTTGTTTTGTGAAAGACAATTGTATTCACCGATCATTCAGCTCTTAAATACCTGTTTGCCAAACAAGATGCTAAACCACGTCTTATCCGATGGATTTTATTGCTTCAAGAATTTGACATAGAAATCCAAAATAAGAAAGGTGCGGAAAATGTTGCAACAGACCATTTGTTTCGACTAGAAAATCCTAATTTAGAGGAATTCAGTGAAGATGAGATTGATGATAGTTTTCCCTATGAAAATCTTATGGGAATTGAAAACAAAGAATTTCCATGGTTTGCATATTTTGCAAATTATTTAGTCGGAGGAGTGTTACAAAAAGGTCTGACTCACACTCAGCGTAGTAATTTTTTCTCAGACCTAAAAAACTGTTTCTGGGATGAACCCTATCTATTTAAAATGTGTCCTGATGGGATAATTAGAAGTTGCGTATACGGTTCAGAGACCCGGAAAATTCTCGATGAATGTCATCACAGTCCAACTGGAGGACATTACGGTCCATCCACAACCGTGAAAAAAGTTTTTGATGTGGGATTTTATTCTCCGACAGTTTTTAAAGAAGCCCATACGCTTGTGCAGAATTGTGATGCTTGCCAAAAGTCTGGTAGTCTTTCTCGTAGAGACGAAATGCCACAAAAGAGCATACAAGTTTCTGAAATCTTTGATATTTGGGGAATTAACTTCATAGGTCCTTTTCCTAAATCTCATAAATTCGAATACATCCTCGTTGCGATTGACTATGTTTCTAAATGGGCCGAAGCGGAAGCCTTACCCACAAATGATGCACGAGTGGTTGTAAATTTTCTAAAAAAGCTTTTCTCTCGATTCGGAATTCCAAAAGCTTTGATAAGCTACAGAGGAACTCACTTCTGTAACCATCAAATGGAGAAAGCTATGAAACGATATGGAGTTCATCATCGTTTCGCAACAGCATACTACCCTCAAACCAGTGGTCAAGTTGAAAACACCAATAGAGCTTTAAAAAGAATACTTGAAAAAACGGTTAAGGATAATCCTTCCATTTGGTCAAGGAAACTCGATGATGCTCTGTGGGCATTTAGAACGGCACATAAAACTCCAATTGGCACAACTCTGTATAGACTCGTATATGGAAAAACTTTTCATTTGCCATTTGAAATTGAACACCGCGCATACTGGGTGTTGAGGCAATGTAACCTCAATCTCAAAATCGCTGGAGAAAAACGATTCTCGCAATTGCATGAACTCGATGAGTTAAGACTCCAAGCGTATGAGAATTCCAAGTTGTACAAAGCTCGAACAAAAGCTTACCATGATAGGAAACTCAGAATTCGGAAAGAATTCAAGGCCGGAGACAAAGTACTTTTGTTCAATTCTAAGTATAAATTCAAAGCTCCTAAGCTAAGAACCAAATGGTTTTGTCCATTCGTGGTAAAACATGGTTTTCCATCCGGATATGTTGAGTTATATGACAAGCACGGTGGAAGTTTCATTGTTAATGGACATCGTATCAAGATTTATCATGATGAGGAGCAACTGAAAGAAATGTTAAGTGAGGAAATTCTACTTGAACTGCTCGATAAAAAGAAATACACTGCTATTCCATTCATGGCACCTTTTCCAGCAGATTATAAAAAAGTAATACCATGGGCTACGGAAACCGGATTCATCTGGGATGTTGTTTCTAGAACTTGCGATACCGCAAAGCTACATGATATTGATAAAACCGGAAAAGGAATAGTGAAAGGAAATGTGGTTTATATTCCAAAGAAGTCGGGAAAGAATCCCAAACATAAACCACGAAAGTGAGGAAGATTGAGTCGAGCTGATGACTCGTTAATAAATTAAGTGCTTCTCGGGAGGTAACCCGTGTGTTTTTAATTGATTGTTTATTTTTATGCCCCAATGGTTTTACCATAAGTGTGGGGGCCTTGTTGAAAAAAAAAATCCAAAAATATTTTGCATTTTGTGTGTTTGTTTGTTTTTGTATACGAAGATTACTGCAGGTTACGATCCTTGATCTTGAAGATGTGGAATCATTCGATCTTAATATTTCATTTGAAGCTCGATCTAGATTCCAAGGCTCAGGCAGTATCATTTCTTTTATATTCCATTTTCCTATTTTTATGGTTCATCGTTCTTTTCATTGAGGACAATGTCAAACTTAAGTGTGGGGGGAGGAAATAGGAAAATGAAACTTGATTTTAAATTTTCTATATTTTTTAGCCTAGTTTTAATTTGTTTTCCCTTATAATCTAGTTGTTTTCGCACATTTAGGATAATTTATATTAGAATAACTAGATCAATCTACTGATAAAACATGTAATTTTTGAAAATTTGAGATGTGTCCTGATTGACATTGCAATCCATTTTTGGGATAGATAACATTGCTAGCACAATTATAGCCCATTCCACCAAAAATATGTGAGGATTTGAGCCTATTCTTATATAGCATACATCTTTTATGCTTGATCTTTTTGCTGTGAGTGTGTCGGTGATTTTATTTATTCTAGAACTTGTACTTGCAAATCATTACCAGACCGCACTGAGATCACCTCGTGTGATATATAAGTGTATTCGTGTGATAAGAGGCAACCTTAGGAGTTAAACCAAATGGCCTTCCATTTTACATCTAATGATATATAGCTAGCCACATTGGTTAGTTAACCACCCATAAGGACCCATTTGTTAGCACTCAATTTTAGTGCTAGATACCATTAGTACACCCTCTGAGCCATTCTTTTCTTTTGTCACATCCAGAAACAAAAATACAAAAATATTTTACACTTTTAGCCTTAACCTTACCCATAGTCAAGTCTTGATTGGTTGCTAGCTACTTGGAAAGATGGTTGTTATATGGGAAATCCTTGAAGTTTTGTGAAAGTTGCAAACTCCATAATAATCTTATGGAAGATCTATTAAAATTATGATTGATGGCCGAAACATGTGGCCAAGAAAAGGAAAAAGAAAAAAAAAAAATATATATATATATATATATATATATATATATATATATAAGTCATCGTAATTTTATGGTGACAAGAATAGCCAATGAGCTATCAAAGTATGATATCGATCAAGGATGAATTCTCAAGTTCATGTGATAGAGGTTGACGTAGCTAGTAGCAATTGGTTGTAGACTTTGACTTAACTTTATTTTTATTTTAAAACCAATTTCATAAATATTCCCATGCCTTATCCATACCCCTTATTAACCCGAAGCCTAAATGTTACAACCCGAATAAAAGTCCTCTTAGATGTTTACACTTGGTGCTTACGCCACGTCGGTGGAGTTTTGTTTCTTGTACAAGCTTATGGTAATATTTAGATCATGACTGAGCAATGAGTGTGATTTTATTATATACTCACCCACTAAATAAATGAGTGTTGAGTGAATTATACTTCATTCCTTTTTTGTGAGGTGTTATAACATGTTATCAAGAAAGAGAATCATTAAGGTATTGTCAAACATCTCGACATTTCACTTATAAGCTTAAAAAGATGGAATTTATCTCGTACTTGTACTTGATGGATTTGCATCTCATTTTTAGAATCATTCTCATTTATATCATGTGGATTTATTTTTAAAAGCTAGCTTTGCTTGAAGGCAAGCAAAGTGTAAGTGTGGGGGAATTGATAACGCTCATTTTATACATGTTTTAGTCGCGTTATTTCTATGTTTTTCCATTGTATTTGGTTGTATTTGTGAACATATTATGCTTAAAAGGTGTAAAATATGTATTCAGGTTTAGGTACAATCAAGTCTAAGGGAATAGCTAGAAAGATGTGGAAAAGTCGTTAAATCAAGAGCTTATGCACAATGTAAGATTCTACCCATAATAAAGACCTCGGAAAGATCATCAAAGATAAAGAATCAAGTTACAAAGATTTTCGAGCTCAAGAAAAGATCAAGTGTTGATGAAATGAATGAGAAGTAACATGCAAAGATGGCTATGAATTAATGCTTGCTTCCTCAACCAAAGGTCCAAGAAATACAACTAAGGCTTAAGTTCAACCCAAGGTTCAAATCTGCCATGCCAATCTTACTCCAAACCTTGGACTAGAATCTGAACCTCAGGTTGAGACTTCAACCTTGGGTTGATGCAACTCCTGGCACTCTTAATGACTATCTTTAATGAACTAACTCTTCATATGGGTAGTCATTACACCACAATTACTTCAAATCCAGATTTTTAATGACACTTAGTGCCTAAGAAACTTGCTTGGTGACCAAGGAGTAGCTATTCTATTAATAAGTATGCTTGGTTAGAGAGAAATTATTATTATAACAAAAATTATCATTACCAAATATCTCATACTCTCTCAAGAAGGTTACAAGGGAAGAAAACGCAGGAAGAAGTTAGCTTACATCCATTGTTCATCATCATAATCGTCAAAGGAATCATTGTTGATCATCTCATAATTGTTCCTAACTCTTGTAATCATCATTACAACTTTTGTAAGACTTCTTAATCATGTTTTCAAGTGATAAATTTTCTGTGGTCATTTCTTTGTTTGCCATGAGTGGCTAAGTGCCTTGTGCACTTTCCTAGATGATGTTTGCTACATGAATATTGATTGATTATGACTCTATGGTTCTAGTGCAATAAAAAGCTAATACTAAGATCGAATTGTACTTTGAAGTTTTCATAAACAAAAGAGTTATCAAGTTTGGTTGATTGTGAATGGTGTAATAGGTCGAAAGAAACATTGTTATTCAATCAATTGTAAACCTTTGTCTATGAAGGTGTTACCTTATGTATTGACCATTTCATAGGTAACTTGGTTAAACTTAGAAAACTAAAAGTGTAGTTGTCAATTACTCTTGAAACGATAGCGAATCAAGTGATTGAATTGTGTTAGTCTTGATTGATCAAATCTTAATATTGTTTTTGTCATCTTAAAATCTTGACGAGGATTGAAAGTGTTGAAAACAAGAGGATTAGTACATCAACTAATCAAATTAGAACACCATCTAATCTATTGATCATAATCGATTTGAACCATTATCATCGTCATATCAAAGGGATTGTACAAACTAGTCCAGGCAAGTGTAGTCTTAATATATTGAATTTATATCATCTTCATTATTTGCTTGCTATTAGAATCATTGATAAAGCTCAATTTTATATTCAACTCACGTTACATAAAAACTAAACAAATCCTTGTGAACGACCTCAGCTTACCATTTCATCTCTTACTACACATGGATGAGTATACTTGCTCGTATGTGTTTCTTTTGAATCATTAGTAGATCGTGTTTATAAATTTAAAACTTGCACTCTAAACGGGCACATCATAAACCCTAATACTCAAGGAGTATTCGTACTATTAATAATATTGAAGTGTTTAGTATGATATTCATTGTTTACTATTTTGTTCTTTTTAAGATCAAATACAAGATTCTGCATTGTGTTTGATAAACCACAAGTCAGTTTCTATACCTAGTTGTGTTAGATTTATCAAGCATAGCTAAACCTTTACAAGCTAAAGGATTCGATCAAGTATTCAACTGGGATCAACAAACTGCAATACTTAATATGTTTGGCCGTACTGTTATGAAGGGTTATATCGTAAGTGCATACCATATTGATTATGAATAAAAACTTAAGAGGATAAGCTGAGACAATCTAGCTGATGCATTGAAGTTTTTGTTCTCTCATGACATAAAAGAGAAGGAGGGATTTCTCATCTGGTTTGGGGATGAATGCACCCATCTGAGGGCCAAGATCTAAAAACGTGATCAAAGCATGAATGAGGCTGATTCATAAATGTAGCTGTTCTGGTAGCTTTAGGATTGCCTACAATGGAATTATTTTTTACAGTGCTTATTCAGTTGTTAAAAAGATGTAGCAGTAATAAGTGTAAAGGAACAATACTAACTTGAAAGTTAGTACTGCTAAAATCGGGTTGTTGCTAAAACGTTTTAGCAGTATTCAGTTAAAAGGAACGGTACTAACCTTAAATTTAGTACTGCTGGTTCTGTTTACCTTATTGCAGGCTTAGTTAAAAAAATTTAATAGTATGTTTAGTTTTATGGTTTTTGATTGATTTATTAGTGTGCAATCTGTTTTGTGATAATCAACGTTTAAAAGCATTTTTCGATTTTAAAATTCTTATTGCATTATTGATTTAAGGTATGGAGATACGATGATATTAATATATTTTATGAAATTTAAAGTTGCGTACCTGGATCATTTAGGTGTAGTTGTTCAGCATAGAATATATGAGCAACCAGTATATCTCTTTTGTTTTTGATAAAGAAACCATAGTTAAGTCATGATGTCTGTTTAAATTAGTATGACATGAAATGTTAAAAAAAAGTTTTTTGTTTCCCGCTGACTGGTTTGTAACAGCCCATGACATCCCATGATTGACAACCTTATCGTTTAAAAGCGTTTATTGGATTTTAAAATTCTTATTGCGTTATTGATTTAAGGTATGGAGATACGATGATATTAATATATTTTATGAAACTTGAAGTTGCGTACCTGGATAGTTGTTGTGTAGTTGTTCAGCATAGAATATATGAGCAGCCAATACATCCCTTTTGTTTTCGATAAAGAAACTCTAGTTGAGACATGATATTTTTTTTAATTAGTATGACATGAAATGTTGACAGAAAGTTTTTTGTGTCCCGCTGACTGGTATTTAACAACCCATGATTGACAACCTTAAATTCTAAATAGAGCTTCTTTATACACAACATTTTTTGTTGATTTCGTGTATTTTCCCTCCTCATCACAGCATAAAATCTTCAAGCCCTTTCTATTTTTGACCCTTGACACGGCTACATATAGTTGTCCGTGCGAGAACACCGGCCTTTGTAGAAATAAACCTACTTGTGTTAAAGTTTGACCCTGACATTTGTTAATTGTCATTGCAAAACACAACACGACAGGGAATTGTCTGCGATTAAATTTAAATGGCATCTTATTATCGAAAGGGCTTAAGACCATTCTTGGTATTGCGCATATAGTACCAACACTTCCACCGGTATTCCGTTGCATAACCCTAGTGTTTGGTCAATGTTTCTCATGCACATAACGGGTGATCCTACTTTTAATTTTAAAGAATGTTGTGGAAGGCCAGCAATGCAAATGCTATTAAGAAAGTCGGTTGTGTAAAGCGCCTCATTAAAATTCGAGTCCATATCAAGTATACCAACCGAGTCTAAATTGTCATACGTCTTGTGTTCCCCGTGGAGAAGTTGCAGCATACGATCGTTTATCATATCCACGAGTTCATGTGTTGGTGCAAGAATGGCCCTTTCTTGGAAAAAAGAGGGATTATAAAGGTTACCGATCAATTGGGAGTATGATTCTTGAATGATTGAACCAATATGATCATCTAAATCAGGTATCAACATATCATATGGGAATTCTACCATTGCTTCTCCATCGTTCTTACCTCCAATTGTTCCGTTACCGATGCTTAATATCCAATCTGCAAAGTCTTGGATTTCTTTCCGTTCAGTAGCATTAGAACCCGTTTCTAGCCTCATATTCATAGTCAAACGCATGACGTTGCAATGTTGCCACAAGTATGAAGAGTTAATTGACGCGTGTACCACATCATGCCTGCTGCCATTTGTAATCACCGGCAATATTTGTCAGAAATCTCCACCGAATAAAACTACTTTACCTCCAAAAACCTTATCAGAAGTTTGGATGGATTTGTCCTGCATACGTCTCTGAGTGTCCTATCAAACGCTTCATAACAATGTCTATGTCTCATCGGAGCCTCATCCCATATGATAAGTTTAGACTTTCTTAACAATTCAGCGAGGTCACAATCTGCTAGAATATGACATATAGAATCATCAACCACATTGATTGGAATAGCAAACTGAGAATGCGCTGTCCTTCCACCTTCTAACAAAAGTGCCGCAATACCACTTGATGCAACATTTAACACTATTTCGCCTTTTGACATTAATGCGACAGATAAGTTTTGTAAAGGTATGTTTTACCAGTTCCTCCGTATTCGTAGACAAAGAACATCCCTCATTTTTCTTGACAAACAGCATTCATTATGGTTTGATGTATGTCCTTTTGCTCGTGTGTCAATGTACGAAACATTTTCTTGTGTTGTTTGTGCAATTCCTCTGTATTGTACTTCAACTCTTATACACCAACCTATTGTAGTTTGCCATGGTGAACATTTCGTTCGGGTATGGCATGTTTGCTATTTGTTTCAAGCTTTGGTTGTTGCGAAGGAGCATGTGTTTAATATATGTCAGACATATATTATACTTTTGAATGTTTGTAAGCTCTAAATCTGTACATGAAAATAAATTGATTAGTTATTTCAAGCATATTATTAAATTTAACGATGTGAAATTGATTAGTTATTTGAAAATAAATTGAATGAGCAGTACTAATTTGAAAGTTAGTACTGTTGGTGCTGTGTATACTTATTTCCGGCTTAGTTTATGTGTAGACAAATTTTACAGGTTGTTGAGTTATAGATAATTTTGAATAACATTTAACTTTAAATTTAAATACGGTTATATAAGCAACTAAAATAGACATTCATTTCATACCTGGGTCATTTCTTTTTCTTCTTTCAATATGTCCAACATCTGCGGACAATACTTCCCAGGTTATGTTGTAAAGAATCTCTGGCACATGCTATCTGTTGTAATTAGCATGACAAAAAAAGTCCGTAAATAATTACATGATCCCCATAGACTGGCTTGCATCAAACCATCTATATATTCTTTATCATCTTCCAATAGGCCGCGTGCTTGACATGCTTCTTTATATGTTGGGTAAACAACACCATCAAATTTCTTGAAATCAATCCAATCTTGTGCTCCTCTTACCTTGTTTAGCAATACTCTTAAATAGAACCTCTCACCAGACGAAGGAGGTACATGATGTACACGGCCAATACATGTACCTTTTTGTCTTTTCACCCACATCCTTTCTTCTTGTTTCCAAACGTAATGTTGGGGAAACTCGTGGTAAAGCAGTTTTTGTGCTTCTGTATCTGTCTTGTTGAACTCCATCCAAGCGACAAATTTTGTTTTGCATCGAATATGATAGATTGTTCTCCTTCTAAGTGGAACGGTAATCTTTCCACGGGTGGGAACCTGTAATGTATGTCCAAACCCATATATTCTCCACGCTGCTTCACATGCCGAAATATATCTACAATCGTAATATTCTTTGATTTCATCAATGTCTTCATCTTCTAGAGCAACTGTTGCTCTATCTGGACCCTTGTTAATATACTTGAATAAGTATTTTATAGAACCTACCTGGTTGCACCACTCAATGTTAATATGTGATTGAAAATGTCATAGTAGGCCGGGATTGTAGGGAACAACATAGCCGTTGTGCAATTCAATTCCACTTTTACTTATAGTCGAACCGTCATTCCTTCTTTTATAAATTGAATACCCACTCTCATCAATAAAAGTTTCGTCGTTAAATTGCTTTGGGAATTTTTTGGTACACTTGTTGTTTATAGTGCACGGACAACCTAGCCGTTGTGGTCCACATGGACCATGAATCATGTGATCGGTTACAATTTTGTAAAGTTCAGGATCTTCATTTTTATCTGGTATTTCTGATGAAATAAACCTGTCTATGTGTGCAGGTGTTTTATTTTTATCATCTTCTTCCAAAAAAAGCAAAATGTGCGCACGTGGAAGGCCTCACTTTTGGAATTCAACAGTGTAAACAGCTGTGCAAAGAACATAATGCAAGTAATTATATAGAGTGTAGGATGAACTGTGTAATAAGTTTGTGCATACAATTAATTGGATAAGTAAATACCTGCTTTAAGGCGGCCAAAGTAATGTTGTTCCTTGAATTCTTTCATAAGAGTGTCAACTTTTTGTTTAAGAACTTGTGTGATTACATCGGGTTTGTTGTCAGATTTCAAACCCTTTTCAACTACACAACATTCAATCTCGGGCCAATTGGGTTGCACGTAAATGTAATGAACAAAGCTGGGTATCCGTAGACCTTGCAAATTGTCATTGCGTCTAAATAATTCTGCATCATATACCTTGGGCTTCCTATAAATGATGATGGCAATATAACTTTTTTACCTCGTAGTTTCACTCCTAATTCTTCATCATCCGCCATTTTAGCTAATTTTGAGTAGATTTCACTCCTTAAGTATTTTTGTTGTTCTTTTATGTATGACATCCTTTCCGATTCAATCATTGTGTATGCGTCCACAATAAACTGTTGACATAGCCTCCTTGCATTCAGTACCGTTGAGAAAACATTTGCTTTTTCTTGTAAGCGATATGCAAAATATTCTCGCATTGTCACTCTGGTCTTCTTGTTGGTGGGTGTTTCATCAGTCACACCAAAATGGTATATATCTGTTCGATAACCATCTTCAGCATACGGAAAAAGAAATGGATGCTGGAGTGCAAGGTATGAAGGATGCAGCTCGCTGATTCGCTTGAGTCCGCCTTCTTGCATACGTAGAATAATGTCCCTTTTATGTTTTGTAGAGTCAAATTCTCCTACAATTAGTGAAGCAACTTCAGTAGCCGTAGGAAGATTATAATTTCTTCCATCTCGTTTTCTTGTACCAATAAGTCGTAACTTAAAGTTTTTTTCTTCTTTTTCACTAACAAAACGTTCACCAGCCATTCGGAACTGAGAAACTAATGGATTTATGCTATCTAGCATGTCTCGTAAATCAACTGTTAGCTGGTGGTCCATAGGATGGTTGTTTGTTGATGCATCTGTTCTATGCTGTATAAAAAAAATAAAAAAAAGTTAAAATCTTTAGTAAGATGAATATATTGATTAAGTTATATAATATTGTTATGGTAAACATGATAATTGTTTCGTTATAAATTATGTGTAAGAATGTTTTACGCTACCTGACACCATTGATCCTATTTTGGATCTCATTTTGTGGATCATAAATATATAGCTGAGCAAACTTTGGAGGTTTTCCTTGTTGTGGTAGTAACGTACCCATTCTATGGTAATTTTCGCCTTGCATTATGTAACAATATGGACCACCAATAGTAACAGACATATCTTGTTTTGCGCCTATAGAAGTGAATGAAAACATTGCATTATAGTGTCTGATATTCTTGATGAATGATTTGCTTTTCGGGTGGTTTCCGTTCAAAAGCTCCATCAACAATTCTGGTGGAGTTTGCACCTCATCGCCTAATTTGATTTTTCCTCTCCCACAAAACATACAATATGAATCCAAACTTGTATGTGTGTGTCCTACCATACTCTCAACATGCCATAACAACGCGCCGCATGATTCACACATGAAAACTGGATCTCCATGGTCGATGTAATATGACAAAACATAATTAATCAAGACAAAGTTACAAATTGTTTATTTAATGTTAATAAAGGAGTGTTTGGAACATTGGTTTGGAAAGAGGATAAAGTCTTCGTACAATTTGATATTCCAACAAATGATTCTCTTTGTTGGCTTTGTTCGGTCGCTTGGTCTGTAACATTACAAGGTGAATAATGTGATGTTTTGTGTCTAACCATTTTCGTTTTTTCTCACAGCCTTTCTTATTTGCGTTTAGAGTATTGTCCTCCACATGGAGTACATTGAATGTCACCGGGTGTTTTTCTTATTGTCGGAACTGCTTCACATGCAGGGTTTTTGTTCTTGATAGGGCGTCCTCTTGGTCGGCGTGCTATATCCATTGGTTGTTGTGATTCTGTTCCAATGTTATTTTTATCACCTAATTATTAATGTTACATTATATCAATTTGTTTGGACATTATAAATATATAACTTTGTTGTATGAATTAGAAAAAGTGTATGCTACATACCTATTGTTGTATAAACAGGTGTATCTGATGTCATTGAAACTGTATTAAATTCCTTATTTATTTTATTGACAGGTCGTCCCATTGGTCGACGTGCGGTATCAACTGATTGTTGCGGTGCTGTTCCATGATCATTTGCAACATATATCAATTTGTTCGTACTTTACAAACACATCTATTTTTTTTATGAATTAGGAAAAGCATATGGTACATACCTATTGCTGTATTTAGAGTTATTTCTTTTGTCGTTGAAACTGCATTATATTCATGTTGTTTGTTCTTCACAGGAGGTCCCATTGGTCGGCGTGCGATATCATGTTGAAGAAGTTGATGGTGTGATGGAGATTTCAATCTATGTTTTTTTGGAGGTCTGCCAATACGTCGTGGTAGATAGTCATTAGTAGGGATGAGCACGGTATTAGAATGGTACCGAACCCGTACTGAATTGGTGGTACCGATATTTTCCCGAGCATGAAAGTGGGTACCGGTACCGTACCGGACGAGATTCGGGTACCGGTACTCGGTACCGGGAAATCGGTACCTATACGGTTCTTCCCGTTTTTTGTTAAACCAAAGAGGATTCAAGAAAATGCAACAAAAAATAGGAAAAAACATGCATTTTCAAGTGATTTCAAACCACGACGTGGCATAAAACGCAACCAACACTTAAATAAATACATCACCAAGATATTCGTAACATACAAACGTTCAAAAACTTATAAAATAGGTTCGGGTTTAATTTTTGGGAGCGTTTATGAAGGATCTATAGTTGCCACAATAAGTTTTTCGAACGTTTGGTCTCTTTCATGTTACAGATATGTTTATGGACAGGCAAATAGTGTTCGTAAGTTATTTAATCAAAATATGCTACTAAATTTTGGGATTTTTTCGGTACTTCCGCTTGGTACCGTACGTATTAGTGTACGATTTTTTGGGTCAATTCATGTACGACCGTACTTATTGGTCGGTACCGTTTGTACGTACGTACGGTTCGTTGGTACCGGGATTTAATTCTCCTAGTCATTAGTTACAGCGTCAGTACCATTATGGATTGTGTTTTTATTTGAAAAATTCAACATGTTATCATGTAAATTTTGTCAACAGATTTATTCTCAACTTTGCTCATATGATGTCCAGTATTTTGTTCTCTTTGTTTATCACGATTGGTATATATATTTTAAAAAAAATCAATTTGTATATTTATTAAATATTTTTAATACAGTTTGATCATCTCAATTACTATTTCATTTGGTATTTATTCCAATCAATTTTATATATCACATTGTATTATCCATTTTAAAAATCATTTATGTTTAAAAGTATTTATTATATTATTTATTATGTATATTAATTTTATAATAAATTATTTATGTAAATTATCATTTAATATAATATATTTTTTATTTGAATGCATTGAAATAGCATATTGTTTTTTAAGCACACATTATAGTAGGTGTCATACATTAGACGTGATTAGTTTGTTAATTTTTAGAGTGCTTATTTAGTTGTAAAAAAATATTAGAAGTACGCAGTTTACATGAGCAATACTAACTTGAAAGTTAGTACTGCTTGCTTAAACGTGAACAGTACTAACATCAATATTCTTAACTTTGCTCATATGTTAGCAGGATTACTATATATATTTTTTTTAAAATCGTTTGGTATATTTATTAAAATATCTTTTTAATACAGTTGTGATCATCTCCAAAGTTACAACATTTCAAATTTGGTATTTATCCCAAACCAAACTTAATATCACATATGTAAATTTAATCCGTTTTAAACTTATATGTTTAAAATGTTTATTTTTTTTTTTTTTTTTTTTTTTTTTTTTTTTAATGCATAGAAACCCTTTAGCAGTACTAAGTTTACGTGAGCAGTACTAACTTGAAACTTAATACTGCTCATTTAAACTTAGTACTGCTAAGGTTTTTTAACAAATGAATAAGCAGTACAAACGTTATCTATGTGGGATATCATGTATTTATTTTTTTACATCAAGCTTATAAACCCAATAGAAGTTTCATAATAACACCACATATTATATTCTTTTTTGAAGTATTCAAATAACATGTTGAACCATTAAAAAACCATACACCTAAACAAAATGACAAATTAAGAAATATATAAACTATCTTGAATACCCTTGTAAACTCCAACAATTTTCTGTTGGGTATCTTCTATTTCTTGTTTTTGAACATCAATTTTCTTCTGGTGCGCCAATATGATCTTCTGATCTTCATTGTTCTGTTCTTCAAGCCTTTTGATACGCTTGTTATAAAGTTCAACCAATGTTTTCTCGGTCGCATATTTGCCGGAATGACATTTGTCACAAATATCTTGGTGTATGTCAAAAAATTTATATTTTGAAGGGTTTGGAGGAGGAGAAGTATCTCGGCTACGTTTATTCTTCTTTGATTCAGGATTAGAAGATGATGAAGCCATTGAAGTTATATACTAAAGAGTATAACACAGGATGAAATTATGCAATATATTGTTGTTTATATGTATGTATTTATACACAGTGGAAGGGTATAACGTTTTATAACTGCTATTTAAGTTGCAACTGTTTACATTCTCAAATCTTATACGCTATTATTGATATAAATGGTCAAATTGTTAGTTAAATGTAACAATCTTTATTATTAGTGTGTAATTTACATGTTAACATATCTTTAAAAAATAAAGTTATATGTTCAATACGTACGTTTTTTATTAATGTGTAAACTTAGTATGTGTATATTCCATATTTTTGAGTTGTAATTAGCGTTAAAATACTCATAAATGTTGTATTGATATATTTGGTGGGAAAAATAATTACCAAGATTATATCACCAAAATAATCATTAAAAATATATCATAGTAATTGAATAAAAACCATGCATTATAAACCATATATACCCTAAAAAATATTCATAATAAAATAGTACTTGTCATAAAATAATAATTGTCACAAATAAAAACATAATTTTTGGAAAATCTTAGCATGCTTGATCAAAATTCATCATTACTATTCTCATCATCAGTGGTTTCATAATCAGTTGAGGCGTCATTAATAAAACTGGCTAAATCATCGTCATCAGGTACCGATCTCACACTATACGCATTGGAATCGACTTCCCAAGCTTCTTTATCTATGTAGTTGTTTCCACCATGTTTACCATGCACTTTACCATCAGTATCAACCATATCATCGTCACTCATGTTATGCTTGCGTAAAATCTCTCTATCATAATACTCATCTGACACACTATATTTTTAATCATCTGCGTAAATCCAAAAATAATTTATGTAAGTATAAAGTTTCGGCATTTAAAACACTTTACAACTACAAATGTTTATAGAATTATTTTAGAACAAACAACCTGTTGGGAAGTCTTCAATGATTTCTTCATCAAGGATATTATATTTGGGCTTATATTCATCTAAAGCATAAAACGGTTCTTCCAAATCATTGATGTTTGTCCAAACGCCATCATCACTGTTGCTATTGATGTTATCAAATTCATCATTTGTATCTTCGTCTATCAGCATATATTTGCTATGTAATGTGTTTTTTGACTTATGTGATGTTGTAGAACGTTTTATGACAACCTGTTCTTCATCATCAGACTTATAGAATTCCAAATTCATAATATAAAAACATAGTGTAAGTTATAATGTATACAAGATCAAAGATAATTTATGATATTGTAATGTAAATTCATACCATTGTTTCTCCTGCTTGATTGTGCTTAGTATTAAAAAAAATCATTGGTGTTGACACGTTTGTTGTTCTTGAACAACCTACGTCGTTTGCGTGATTTTGAAAGAGGCTGTAAACGTGAAACAATAAGTAAGACATATGTCTTTGGTGACATGTTTAAATCAATGCTGAATCGGTAATTTTACCTCGTCATCATCCGATAAAACAATAATTGGTATGTCGTTTTTTTTCACATCTGGAGAAAACGGTTGAGTATGACTTTTTGAAATTTCCCTATTCTGCATATTTTTTACATTGAAAAGTACCAAGTTAATATAACATGTACACAGATTAATACAATTATAAACAAATTAGTCTTAATTAAAGCACATATCATACCTCTTCATCGTCAGATATAGTGATTACAGTTACATCTATGTTGAACTTATCATCCGTTGATTTAGGTGTCAACATCGTTCGTGTTTGTTGATTCGCTGAAAATTGTGTTTTGGTTTAACAATTTACATTCAATATACCTTTATTTATATACTGCATTGTCGAATATATTTTTGGAGCAGATATATTTTGATACTAAATATAAAATATAAATATATATTATATGTACATGTCTATCTTCAATTACAAATAAATTATACATAATTTGGGTATTGATATATTATACTTTCATTCCTTATATTTTTCCAAATTTGTTAGTGTCTAATATTCAATCCTAACCTACAACTATATCACTAGATTAGATCATTAGATAAGATTAAAGAAGAAGAGTGGATTATGTAATTAACTAACTTTTATTCACAAACTTGTTCCTTAATACAATACCTAGCA
Organism: Artemisia tridentata subsp. tridentata; assembly: GCA_021014915.2. Lineage (NCBI taxonomy): Eukaryota > Viridiplantae > Streptophyta > Magnoliopsida > Asterales > Asteraceae > Artemisia > Artemisia tridentata. The sequence goes on from CP139504.1 coordinate 217,371,430, forward strand.
ATATGAGGACCTGAGACTACCACCAAAAGACCAACCTCCCAAGTGAAGAGAAGGGAGGTATTTATAGGTTTCTTGCATGGGTGGGCTTGGATTAAACTTGGGCTTTTTACATGGACTATACATCATAACATTTAATCTATAGGTTTAATCCAAGCCTGTTGACAATATTAACTATCTTACACAACGACACACTTAATAAAAATATTACAATGACGAATGACCATCACCTTATAATAAATCCTAACAATCTCCCCCTAAGGGATGGTCATTCAAATAATGCTCAGAGTGCTGAGGTCATAGTCATTGTTCTTGTTCCTTCACACACTGTGATCTTCAAAGTAGTGTCTTATTGTGCTTCTTGCCTTGATCAGCATCTTCTTTACTTTGGCGTCGCGTCCTCCAACATACTCATACCTCATGATCTTCGTACTTTTCATCCTTTCATGATTCATTACTTTGTTCTTGACGTCTTGATTAGCTTCTTGACTTTGTTGTGACACTTTGTCTTTCACTTGATCTTTCAGTCTTGAACTTTTACACTTGAACTTTGTTGAGGATGATCTTTGTACGTATGAGTATGCGGAGGTGAAGATGTTGGATATAGATGATGGTTGATGGACTTTCATAGTACCTGCATAAAACAGTTAGCAATAATACATCCAACACTTACAGATTTGTACTTCGAGATCGTCATCAGCATAGTGTGAAGACTTTCTCTAATCCTAACCCAGGCCGTTCTGAACCGGATACCCCCGAAAGGGCTAACACGGACACACCGAAGTGCACCCACGATTCAGTGAGTCGCTGGAGATCACCCCACAACTGTAGACCGTTTGAAGCACGTAACCATCATGATATAAATGGCAAGATCCTTAGATCTTATAAAGACTCTTACAACTTGTGTCCTTTTTGGCGAACACAAGTGTATTATATTAGAAGTGTTCCTAAGAGATTTTTGATGAATCTCATGGCTCTAGACTCTATAATGTGCATTTTGGTTTTAGTAGTCGGAGGCATGGAGCAGAATGCCACCTTTTCAATATCAACACATCTCGGAATGAGAGGCCGATAGATTATGCAGTGTTCTCCGTGAGAAATGAAACAAATATCTTTTAAGATATATCTGAGTGGCTAGGAGGGGTGGTGCAGCGCGTCACTGGGTCCACGACGTCTTGTCTTCAATATCAGTATCACCTTAGTGAATACCGATAGCAGATGTATTGACCCGGTTTCTGCCTTAAGTTTTCATGGAGGGTTATTTCTTTTCACCCTTTCATTAAACTTTTCTTTTTAATACTTCAACCCCTTCTTTCCCTTTCTCATTTACTCTTCTTTTTTTTCAATCTTGCCTAAGGACTTCTAATTCTAATCTATTGGAATTGTCCTTGGGTAGATCCCTCCGGCTCTGGCGGATCATAGGACATAAACCTAACCATAATCACCTTATAACTCATTGATTATCCTAGATTTGATGATCACAAGCCATAAAACCTTTTTATGAAAATCTTTCAAAGTGTTTATAAGTAAAACACATTTAGTTAACACTTCGAGAGTTTTTGCATTTTCTGAAATACTCCCCCTTCACATGTGCTTTTGCATTTTTGAGATAAATTTGCACATGTTGGGTAGAGTTTTCACATTTTGAATTGATCGACTTTCAATGAACATGACCATTGCGAGACACGTTTACATCACTAGTTATACTAGCTTGAAATTATTACCCGTCCCGGTCATATTCAAAGATCATCTCTCGAATTGGTACATTCTACTCAGATAAGTCCTTTGCGAGACACGTTTACATCACTGGAAAACCAGCTTGAAATTATTACCCGTCCCGGACAAGTCTTTTCGATTACGGACATTTAATTTTCGTCAATTCGAGGGTTAAAGACTTGAGTCGAGCTCTTTTGAGATTCAATCCACTAACTTTAAACTTTAGATCACATTTTAATCGCGTCTTCTCCCCCTCAAAAATAGCATTTAGTTATTTTTTTATATCAACTGATTAAAATGAAGCTTTTTGGAGAGAAAGATGGATTTTTAGCATGAATATGGAACTTTTTGTTTTTCTTTTTATACTCCCCCTTAAATAAAGCATTTTTTTTTAATCATTTGGGTTTAAAAGGGAGTTTTCTTTTTGAAGAATCTTGAGCACAGAATTTGGAGAAAGATTTTGAAAAATCTCTTTGAAGAATCTTGATCATGTGCTCAATGATTCTTTGATTTCTTTTTCCATTAACAATACGAGTCCTGATCTGAAATAATCAGAAGTCAGCATTGTAGCATGGGTTTCATACTGAAATATACGAAAGCCGTTGTGAAGAAATTTTGAGAAACGACATGTTTTAGAAAACATATAAATGAACTCTCGCTCAAGCATCTGTACATGCCCGTATCATTTTTGAATGACATTCCTAGGTACGTACAGAATATCGATTATACGAGAGACATGTCGTGAGAGGAATTTTTTTTTTTTTTCGTTTTTATATTTTTTACTGTTTTTATATTTTTGAAATTTTCTATTTTTATATTTTGTTTTTGTTGGTTTTTCAAATTTTGTATTTTGTTTTTCAAAAATATTTACATGCGAAGCTTTTGAGATAAACTTCAAGAAGATTCGAGAAGACTTTCTAACTCTACGGGAGTTAGGCTTCGCATTCCAATTCGTCGAACTAAGTTATCAAACCGCTCTTTTGAGAGGGCTTTAGTAAATAGATCGGCGAGTTGGTATTCAGTCTTCACGAAAAATAATTCAACAGTAGCCTCTTCGACGTGTTCCTTTATGAAGTGATAGTGGACTCTAATATGCTTGGTCTTCGAGTGTTGCACGGGATTACACGAGATGGCTATGGCACTTTTCGAGTCACAATACAAAGGTATGCGGTCGAAAGAGAAACCATAATCTGTGAGCTGTGTCCTCATCCAAAGAACTTGGCCACAACACGCAGATAGAGACACATACTCGGCTTCAGCGGTTGATAATGCTGTACAGTCTTGTTTCCTTTATGACCAGCCTACTAGCTTTTCTCCCAAAAATTGAGCTCCCCCGGATGTACTCTTTGCTATTTCTTGGCAACCAGCATGATCCGCATCTGAAAAAGCTATGAGCTTGAACTCTGAATCCTTCGGATACCAAAGTCCCATGTTGATGGTTCTTCGTAGATACCGGAAGATCCGTTTGACCTCTTGGAGGTGCAATTCTGTAGGTTTTGCCTGAAATCTTGATAACAAACATAGAGCAAAATGTATATCGGGTCGACTAGCGGTTAGATACATGAGAGAACCAATCATGCTCCGATATTTCTTCGGATCAATGGGTTTCCCATATAGGTCTGCTCCTATTTTTGGTGAGGTTACCATTGGGGTTCCAACAGAATCACAATTTTCCATTCCATGTTTATTTAAAATCTCAATTGTATATTTAGCTTGATTTATAAAAATACCACATTGGGTTTGATGAGTTTGTAAACCCAAAAAGAATTTTAATTCTCCCAACATGGACATTTCAAATTTGCTTTTCATGAGATTTTCTAAATGTTTTGAATGTTTCGGATTAGTGGACCCAAAAATAATGTCGTCCACGTAAATCTGAACAATCAAAATGTCATCTTTGAATTTTTTTAGTAAACAAGGTTGGGTCAATTGTTCCTTTGGTGAAATGATTAAGAATTTGGAAAGATGATAATTCGTCATACCATGCCCTTGGGGCTTGTTTCAAACCATAGATAGCTTTCTTTAGTTTGTAGACGTAGTCCGGATGATCTTTGTCAACGAATCCATCAGGCTGACTCACGTACGCTTCTTCTTTCAGAGTTCCATTCAAGAAAGCTTTCTTGATGTCCATCTGATAGACCGTGATGTTCTTGTGAGCCGCGTACGCTAAGAAAATCCTGACTTCCTCAAGCCTTGCTACTGGCGCGAATGACTCTTCAAAATCTATTCCCTCTTCCTGTCTAAATCCCTTGGCCACGAGACAAGCTTTGTTGCGAATGACAGTCATCTCTTCATCATTTTTGTTCTTCCATAACCACTTAAGATCAATGACGAGTTTGTCGATAGGTCTCAGCACTAAATCCCAAGTGTCATGTAATTTGTATTGGAGATGTTCTTCCTGCATTGCTTCAATCCATGCATTGTCTGCCATTGCTTCCCGAATGTTCTTTGGCTCTTTTAGACTGACAGAGCAGGCGAAGATACACATATCACAATCGGTGGCGAGTTTTCTTCTCGTCTGAACTGGCCTTGAAGGTTCACCAATAACGGGATCTATTGGATGGTCTTTAGTCCATTGTAACGTTGAAGAGTACCTTGAATTTGATGAATGCATGTTAGATGGTTCATTTAACCTTGAAGAAGATTCAGCAGATTCCGTTGCTAACGGGTTTTCGAATGGTTCTTCTTCTAACACATCATCGTTTTGTTGTTGTTCTTCTTGAAGTGGTGTGGTTTGGTTTTGCTCATCAACTATTGGTAACACAATCTCAATTACTGGAGTTGCTGGAGTAGATGTTGATGACGTAGAGGGAGTTGGTGCGTCAACTTCGATTGTTGTAGATGCATCTTGCGGTGGTGGTGGTGGTTGATGTTATTGAGCGGGTGCAGCGGAACGTTGTTGTGATGCATTTTTCGAAGCTCCACCATAGTACTCATCATACATAAACTCGAAGAAAGTGTCCAGTTCTTGATTAGATAGTTTGTCAGTAGTAGTTAACTGAGCTCCTTGGTGTACGAGTCCTGAACTGATATGTCCAGAAGTCTGACTGTTTGGTGCGGGTCCTAATCTGGCATGATTAGAAGCCATTGGGTTAAGTGCGGGTTCTAGAGCGAGTCTCTCAAAAGCCATTTGTGAAATCTCATCAAACTTCACATTCATCGTCTTCATTACTCTTTTAGTCCTTCTGTTATACACCCTGAATGCCCTCCAGTTATCTGAGTAACCAATGAAGATTCCAATATCACCCTTAGCTTTCAGCTTCCCCAGATCTTCTCTATCATTTGTAGGATAGCACAGAGCGCCAAATACATGAAGGTAAGAGATATCGGGTTTTCTGTTGTTCACTAATTCATATGGGGTTTTATTGAATCTTCGATGGATTAGGGATCGGTTCTGAGTAAAACAAGTAGTGGCAACAACATCAGCCCATAAGAATAACGGTGCACTAGAATAAATCAGCATCGTGCGAGCAGCTTCTACAAGAGTTCGATTTCTTCTTTCAACTACCCCATTCTGCTGTGGAGTTCTAACAGCTGATGTCTGGTGAGTGATTCCAGTCTCTTCAAAATATGTTCTTAACTCCAGGTTAGTGAATTCTTTGCCATTTTCAGTTCTTACAATCCTTACTGGAGCTTGAAGTAAGACTTGTATACACTTCAGAAAGGTGATGATGATGCCTGGTGCTTCGTATTTTTATCTCAAAAACCTTACCCATGTATATCTTGAATAATCATCGACGATAACAAGAATATACTTCTTCCCATTGATACTTTCAACTCTCATTGGGCCACATAAGTCCATATGCAACAAATGTAACTTATCGACCGAACTGGGTATGGTTTTGGGTTTGTGTGTTGCCCGTATGCTTTTGCCTTTCTTATAGGAGGGACATAAGTGTTCTTTGGTGTATTTGAACTTTGGAAGACCGGTGACGATGTCGTCTTTGGCAAGCTTTGTTAATGTGTCGAAGTTGAGATGGGATAGACATCTGTGCCACAACCAGGACTTAGTTTCGTCAGCTCTTGTCATAAGACAAATTGGTGATGAAAAGGCCATTTGGTTGATATCGATAGCATAGAGATTGGTGCCACGATTTCCGGTTAAGAGATCATCTCCAATCAAATTCCTAACGAAGCAAGTATTTCTCCTAAATGCAACCTCTAAATCTGCATCGCAAAACTGCCCGACTGAAAACAGATTGTGTCCAACCCTTCGACATAGTAAACCCGAGTGATTAAAAAATTCCCGAACTGAAGATCTCCATAACCCAGAATAGCTACTACATGATCATTTCCAAACCGAACAGTTCCCATGAACTTCCATACAAAGTTGATCAGCAGCTTTAGATTCTCGGTCATGTGCTTGGAGCAACCCGAGTCGACAATCCAAAGACATATTTCGATAACTTGCCAATAACAGATGATTGTGCATTTGGAAACCGTTTATCATTTGGTTCCATGGGGTTAGGGGTAACAGACGAATCACATTCATAGACGGTTTTTACAGGTTCTTGCTTAGCTTTTTTTATTCTACCATTTTCTAGAATGAATTCTCTACCCGTTGGAACCGATACGCATAACTTAAGATAGTTCCTAGGTAGTATACTACTAGTGGTGGACCTAGCTGCTTTAATGATTGTTTTAACATATCTAGATTTAGCACTAGTTCCTGGAGGAACATCTTTCTGTTTAGGCATGGCATTCACATTCACAGATGTAGAAACAATATCATCACAAACATTTTCAGACAAAGATTTTTCGCACATTAAACAAACAGAGTCATTACATGCACTAGAATCAGTACATTTAACATAACATTCATATGACATATGTTTCTTATTTGAAAGCGGTAAATTCCTAGGGTGTTCTTCTACTTCTTCAGTGTTATTCTTGTATTCACTCTTAGAGGCAGGCGAGACTTTATTCCTTGTATTGCGTCTAGGCTTTGGTCTGCTACTCTTAGAAGTGCTTTCTATTCCTGTAGAAGGTAAGGCACACTCATTAGAATTAATCTTGTTGTCTTTTGATGTGGCAGTTGCATTCCTAGTCTCTTTTGGATTATCTTTTACACTTTTGTCTATCGCCCTATATGTTTTAGATGTAGAGGCAGACGCAGCAGTGGTGCTAATCCTATAGAGGCCAGGTGCTATCACATTTGATGTTTCGACAACAACTTTCCCTTTATCAGCAAATTTTGCGTTTTCACTTTCTTTTGGCAAGGGTGTTGGAGTGACTGGTTTTGTCAAATCAGTTAGCACATCAACTTTTGGAACACTTTGAGAAATTGACATTTTTGGTTTTGCAACCGCTTTGTCTGAATTTGATGGTTTTAAAAACTTAGTTTCCTCACCCTGCCTTTTTTGACTATCAAGCTGAGACTTCAAGTGATCAATTTGTTCTTGCATGTTTTTGTAAGAACGCTCATACGACAATTTGTCATACTTGCATTCTTCTTTTTTCCGATCAAGTTGTTTAAAATATGTGATATTTTCCTTTTCAAGATTAGCAAGCGCATTTTCATATTTTAACACAATTATAGAAGTCTCAGCTCTCAGTCTTTCATCATCTTCCACAGAATATGTTTGGTAAATTATGGACATAATTTCAGTCGATAGAGCTACTTTAGAGAGAATGTCATTATGTTTTTCCAAAACCTTGATGTGATCAATGTTTTCATTAGCTTCCTTCACCAGAGATTTGTGGTCCTTGACAAATTCGGCTGACTCTTTTAAAAGATTGTTTTCAACATTAAGAACTACCGCATAAATTGCAGTAATTTGAGGATTGATTTCTGTTTCAAACATCTTTTTCTGTTCAGTATGAAAACTTGAAAACCATTCGTTGTAGTTACTCTTTGTTTTCGATGCCACAATAATTTGAAGCGCTTCAACTCTCTTTTTAAGATCATCCAAATATCGTCTAGCTTCACTTGTGTTACAAGTGTTCTTAGAGGACATTTGTTTGATGTTAGAAAGATGTTTTCAAACAACTTTTCGTTTTGCGACAGCCACTGGTCTTTTGAAAAATACTGATGACTCTTTTTAAACAAGATGAACGCCAGAATCTGAATTAAGCTTGTTGTAATCAATTGGTTTAATTTATGGGTTCATTTGTCTCATTTTAACACGACTCTCTTCGGCAAGCTCAATCGTTTCATAGGAATCACGAACCTCGGGAGGATCATGGTTATCATTTAGCACACTACCATTATATAACACATTCTGATGTTGCTGAGCTTTCTTGAGATTATAAGGGTTTTCACAACCGATAGCCATTTTCTTCATTGTATGTAAAATCTGGTTTGGATCTTTGATTAGCATATTTTGAGTTTGAGCAGAATGACCCGTTTTTACAAGCAATTCTTCCAACTTTTTAATGGTTTCTTGTTTGTCAATGATTTCATCAAGAAGATCATTTTCACGTTTTGAAAACCTTGCATGCAACTCTTTCTTTTCTTTTCTTTTTCAAGATTAGAACAAGTTGATTTTTGTTTAGAGAGTTGGTTGGTTAATTCAGAAATTTCCTTGTTTAAAGATTTTATTTGCATGTTCAACTTAACATCGAGTGTGTCATATTTGATTTGCAAATGTTTTTCTCTTAAAACGGAATCTCTATTAGCAGTTTCAAGTTCTGACTGTCGTATGTTATTAAATTCAAAAGCTCGTTCATTCACCTTATGTCTCTCAAGCTCAGTGGTCAATTTTTCATTCACGGCCTTAACATCACGATTGATCTTTTTGACCTTCTCAATTTCAATACTACAATTTTCCAATAATGATTCAAATAAAGCGCGCGTTTCCTCATCATTCTTAGTACGCTGTGATTCGAAGCCTCCATTAGGATCCATATCTGGAGTAGCCAAATTTGTATTGCTACAACTTGGGGAGTCCATATATGTATCGTAAGTGGTTGCAGGAGTCGCAGGATGCTGTTCATTATGAGGTGACATATCAAATATTTCATTATTGTGGCATGTAGCATATGGTGGTACCTCAGAGATTCTATTGACATCATAAGTAGGTGGTGCATCAAAATCCGTGTCATACTTTGCTTCCTGAAGGTTAGCCATGAAGATGCAGTTGGCATCGATGTCCTCCAGGTCTTCCATGTCATCCATCAAAGCCATGAAATCCTTCTCCTCGGCATTCAACTGAAACCCTGCTTTTTCCTTCTGAGCCAACAGCACTGCTTTCTGTAGATACTCAAGGTCTTTCTTTTTCAGCCTGCTGGGACAGTTCCTTTCCATATGACCAGTTCCTTGACAGTTGAAACACTTTAGCAAATTAGCCTGATTCACATTCCCAACATTCCCAGCAATTGGAGCAGCAACATTTCCAAACTAATTCCCCATATTCTGACCCCTTTGATTTCCAACAACTGGACCCAACTGATTCTGATTACCCATGTACTGACCCATCTAATTTCCAACATACTGCCCTGCATTCTAGTTACCCATCTGATATCTGGGAGCATATCCCTGCTGATTCCCATAACCTCCAACCATCTATCCTTGTCGACCCATGTTGAAACTCGGCTATGCAATCTGCCTGTTGCGAGTATTCGATGAAATCCTTTGGTTATTGTTAATGGGTGTGGAGTAGCATCCTTGGAATACCTTTGAGAGAAGAGTAAATGCATGAGACAAAGTAGCACTGTCATCATTGTCATCATATTCTGGTTCTGGGTATTGTGAGTATTTTTGTTGTGGAAAGACTTGTTGTTGTTGTGGGTAGAATGGTTGTTGTGGAACATATTGTTGTTGCGGGAAGTTCTAAGTGGAAGTGTAGGATGAAGATTGTGTATTCACTGTTGTAGGTGTTGGTGCTTGAGCAATCAATGCTAGAGGATCATGTTGTTTGGCTAGCTTCTCTTTCCTAACTTCATCTGCCTCTTTCTGGTTTTGCTTCAAAAAATCATAGAGCTGATCATAGTTCACCTGATGAAGGTTCTTTGTTTGGTTGAAAATAGTGACATATCGTCCCCATTCCTTTGGAAGGTTGTTGATGAACTTGATGTTTTGAACAATATGCGTTGGAATCAACTTGTTCCTGATAAGCTCGTTCATGAGAGTACAAAACCTTGTGTAGTAAGATTCAATTGGTTCAGCTGGAGTGGATGTGAAATTCTCCCATTCAGTTAGAAGCTTGTTTTCAATATCTTGTTGACCAATTTCTGTGCCATGACAAAGTCTTCTAACTCGTTCCCACATATCATAAGCAGTTTCACAACTGTCCACAGCACAAAATATTTCTCGTGGTAAACCAAGTTGAATTAAGTGCATTGCCAAGTCATCAGCTTCGATTTGCTTCCAATCCTCTGCTGTGTATTCCTCTTCCTTTTGATCATGGAATGTCGGTGGAATAGGAGGTGTTGCATCTGGATTGCCATCTGATACTTGAATCTAACGAGGCTTGAATGGACCGTTCTTGATGGAGTTAAGCATGAGTCTTCCTTGACCATTAGGTTTGGTTTTGATGTATCGGATCATTCGACTTATCCATGGAAGATAACCACCTTTTTCTAGCATTGGAGGACGGTTTTCAGCACCAGCTGCATGAATGTCTTGTTGAGTAGCCATTGATAAAGTTGTATGGTTAAGATGATGTTGGATCGGTTCAAAGAACTAGGAGCGGGTTGGTTACGGTTCACGAGTTATGTTTGGTTTAAGTCCTTTGTCGTTGTCCTTGAAGAGTCGTTGAGAAACTTGATAAACTTAGAAAGTTGATAAACTTTAGAAAGTTGATAAACCTTAGAAAGTTGATAAACTTAGAAAGTTGATAAACTTTGGAAAGTTGATAAACTTTAGAAAGTTGATAAACCTTAGAAAGTTGATAAACTTTGGAAAGTTGATAAACCTTAGAAAGTTGATAAGTCACAAAACTTGGTAAGTCCACAAAGTTGATAAGTCCACAAAGTTGATAAGCCTTAGAAACTCGGGTTTGAGAAACTTGGATTTAGAGAAAGTTGATAAATCAACAACCTTGATAAGACCAAGAAACTCGGCACTCCTCACAAACTTGGTAAGTACAATAAACTTGAGAAACCTTACAAACTCGAGAAAACCCACAAACTCGAGAAAGCTTACAAACTCGAGAAAACCCACAAACTTGAGAAGCTTTACAAACTTGAGAAGTCCAATAAAGTCGAGACAACTTAGAAACTCGAGAGACCACAAACTCGAGAAGTCCAACAAACTCGAGAAAACCTTACAATCTCGAGAGAACTTAGAAACTCGAGAGACTTAGAAACTCGAGAAAACTGAGAAACTCGAGAAGTCCAACACAAACTCAAGAAAACCTCACAAACTCGAGAGAGAAACTCGAGAAACAGTTAGAAACTCGAGAGTGTCTAGCCAACAAACTTTCTAACTTGAAAGCTTTTGACAGAAACTCGATAAGCAGTTAGAAACTCGAGAAAGACTCCAGAAAGTCGAGAAACTCGACTGATGAACAGTACCACGACCCAAAAATAAACCTAGAACTTTGATTTTTTTATTTTGCTCTTGATACCACTTGTTAGTGTCTAATATTCAATCCTAACCTACAACTATATCACTAGATTAGATCATTAGATAAGATTAAAGAAGAAGAGTGGATTATGTAATTAACCAACTTTTATTCACACACTTGTTCCTTAATACAATACCTAGCAATATGAGGACCTGAGACTACCACCAAAAGACCAACCTCCCAAGTGAAGAGAAGGGAGGTATTTATAGGTTTCTTGCGTGGGTGGGCTTGGATTAAACTTGGGCTTTTTACATGGACTATACATCATAACATTTAATCTATAGGTTTAATCCAAGCCCGTTGACAATATTAACTATCTTACACAACGACACACTTAATAAAAATATTACAATGACGAATGACCATCACTTTATAATAAATCCTAACAGAATTTTATGCCTTGATGTTTTGTGAAGCAACAATTAAATCATAATTTGATATGTTATATATACTTTATATATTGATATATATCATACTTTAATTTTGTATACCAAAATAAATATTATTCGTAATTATCCGCATTGATAATAAGTTGATTTGTATGAATGGTACACGAATTGAACACTTAAACCTTATGTTTGTTCGATAAATGTGTTTGCAAGGAAAGTTAGTTGTGATTGCATTTGCATGCATGCATGGGTTATAAATTAGAAAGCATATTCACTCAATAATAAGTGAGAGGTTACATCAGAGTTATTTAAGGGCATTTAAGCCATATTTAAGCCATACTTAATAAACTATGATGCTACACCATACATACTACACCATCTATTTTTTCCCCTTCCCTTTTTGACTAGCGCTTGCATCTATGCGATTTTTGGGAGCAAATGGCTTGATATCAAGTAAATCACATGTTTCCTTATTTGCCATGCCTAGCACCTTAATCCTATCAACAAAAGCTTGCTTTGCAGTATGGTTGGGGGTTGGATTCGTGCTAGCATTTTTTTGTTGATACATTTGCAGCTCAGCATATCCTGAATCACTGCTTGAATCTTCATTTTGCTGTGGAAAATACTTAGACCATGGCATTGGGTAGGATGATTCAGAAGAATCACTGCTTATGGTTATGATTTCTGCACACACACACAAAATAATAATAAAAAAAATTGTAAATTAAAGATATGATAAATGAGGGTGTGAATTTGAAGACAATACCTGGTTTCTTGTTTTTGCTCATTTTTCCGGTTGTAAGTTTTGTTTATATAAATAATATGTAAAGGGTTGGTTGGTGCAAGAGTGAAAAGGCAGTCAATGTGCAGTGCTAGATGTGGAAAAAAATAGTGCAATGAATGATACTATTAAGGCAGTCATAAGGCAGTGCTAGAGTCATAAGGCAGTCATGACCTAATACCAACAAAATACCATAACTGTATTATTAGTACATATTACCAAAGTATCACTATATATATATATATATATATAATATATATATATATATATATATATATATATATATATATATATATATTTTGCATTATTAGACCATGCATGCAAAGTACTTTATTGATATTTGTTTAACTTTGGATATGATTGATCACAAACCTTGAATCATACATAAAGCAAAATTCTGACAAAGCTTTTTTTCAAAAATAATTTTTTTATAAAAATGTATGTGGAATTTTGAATTTGATTATATTGATAAATGTTGAACTATATTGCAATGACAAATCTGATTGAGAGCAATAAGGAATTTTGTTAATTATGTGTTTGCATTCTATCTATTTGTGTATTTTTGATATTCATATAAATCAGTAATACCAAACAAAATATTTGTATTAAAATTTTAAAATCCATATACATATATAAAAACTAACACATTATATTTAATAAACTATGATGAATATGCCAAATGTAATTCATCATAAGAATAACATTCTAAATACTCATCATCATCATCATCTCCTTGAGTTTCTTCAGTATTAAACTCTTCAATAGTTTTTTTTATGGAATGATGCGACCTCTCTAATGTGTTTTTTAGCAGCAAGCCTTCGTAATCTATTTTTTTTTTTATCTATATCTTAGTTTTTCTTCCATGCTGTTTTCTTTTTGATTGCCTTTTGAGCACACCACAAATTATAAAAACATTGTATTTTATCTGCCACAAATTTGTTTTCATACACTTGGTCATTGTCTAAATGGTTATAAACATGAAATACTAATTGAGCTGATTAATAAAACTGTAAATCATGCTTTTATTTTAAAATATAAAGCTTATAATTAACCATTAACATACCTTTCCTTGCAATACCTACTTTTGTGTCATTTACTTGAACACACATTTTCCTGTCATTCAAATGAATTTGTTAATCTAATTTGGATGTTTAGAATCATAATTACATTTTAAAAATTATTATTACTTAGCTTACTTTGATGATTCGGCAACTACAAACTCTTCATCTTCTTCGGATATTGGACGTTTGTAATTAGCAGACATTTTCTAAAAGTTATAAAAATGTAAAATAGTATACCAAGAGAAAAATCAGGTTTAAATTCGTGTTGGAAGTAAGAATGGAATTCGTTGGTGAGTGTTTTAAAGTAACAATGTGGAAGTTAAAGAGTTTTCAATTTTTAAATCTTACAAATTGTTTCATATATCTTCTAATCGTTTGAATAGGTTTTATATATCTTTTGTAAATTTAAACGATTTTGGATATCTTTATTTTTTTTTTAAATCAAAACAGAAAACTACTAAATTATGGCAAATGCTATTTAAAAAACAAAACCTATCCATGTAAATATAAAGTCTATGAGATAAACATGAATAACATAGCCATTAACATATAAGTTGTAAATAAAATTAGTAAAACATGAAAAACATGCACTATTATTTTTCTTAATAAAAGTTAAGCATTCATATAAAGTTGCATTATAACTTGAGTAGCTAGATGTATAATAACATATAACCGCCCAAGATATAATAGAACTCCATACTAAGCTAAACCCAACACATACCGCTTATGCACAGATAGCTTTATAAAGTAGCTTCAATTTTACTGTTTCATCTATGTGGGACATCATGTATTTATTTACATCAACCTTATAAACCCAATAGAATTTTGATAATAACGGCACATATCATATTCATGTTTGATTGTCTAACAAAAGCAGTTCACTAAAAGTACGTCAAATAAAGATAAGCAAATTTTGATGAACGCACTTTTTCTATAACTTTTTAACTAAGCCGGGAATTAGCCAAATAGAACCAACAGTGTTATCTTTCAAGTTATTACTGGTCCTTTAAATTTAGTACTGCTAAAGGTTTTTAGGAAGAATGAGGTTCCAGCAGTACTAACTTTCACGTTAGTACTGTTCTTTTAAACTTAGTACTGCTAACGTTTTTTAACAACTGAATAAGCACTCTGAAAGCTATTTTTGTGGGATATCATGTATTTATTTACACCAAGCTTATAAACCCAAAAGAATTTTCATAATAACAACACATATCATATTCCTTTTTCACTGTCTAACAAATTATGAATGCACTTTTTTCTAAAAAGTGAAAGTTAGTACTACTGGAACCTCAATGTTGATAAAAACCTTTAACAGTACTAATTTAAAGGAGCAGTACAAACTTGAAAGTTAATACTGTTCATGTAAACTTAGTAACCACTCTAGAAGCTAACAAACTAATCAAGTCTAATATACTACACCTAAAAACCACTAAGAATCCTCATTAAGCCAAAATGGAATACAACTAAACAAACAATATAATTTAATTTGTAATATAAAAAGTCAAATAAAAATCAAGTAATAAAATAACCGCCAAAAGAAAAATAATTTTTCAATGTAAATTAAACGTGGAAGGATAAAACTAAGTGAATTCTGTTTCATATCACACATCCTTTTTAATGATGCTTGTACTCAATTTTTTATTCTGATGTGTATCCTCCTCTTCATCTCCTATTTCATAATTTGGTTCCTCAACCATTTCACGGCTTCTTTTTTTATCACATCCATGGGGTTCGACCATGGTAGGGACACCGTTATCAACATCTCCTTCTTGTGTTTTATTAAAACATGGTCAATAATATAAAATTTTCATTTTAAATATGTAACGGAGTTAAATGGATTTAAGAATATGAGTAAACATATATTTATTAAGGTAGTGAATAATACCTCATTCATATCGGTCGATAATGTTGTAGTGGCATCCAAGGTACTACACCTGGTTTGATTTAAATTGTTTTCCTGTGGTGATTTCAAGAAAGGGTGAAAACTAAGTTTCATTTTCATGCATGTTGTCATGTTGAATGAATTTAACTATTAAATATTATACTACCTCATCGATACCATATGATGTGTTTGTAAAGCCATTTTCAACAGCCTACAATGTTTAATAAAAAAACAGTAATACAAAAATGTTTTCAAATAAAGATATTGCGTTATTGTCTTTAAAATACTCCTATAATACCTCATTCATATCTGTAGATAATTTTGCATTGCCATCATCATCTTCATATAACTCATTGTCAGGATCATCTGGAACATTTTCATCATCTTCAAAATCAACTTCGTCATCTTGTAAGTAATCTTCGGCTTCCTGTTTTATTTGACAACGAAAAGTTCAATTTGTAACAACTTGGGATATATGGATCAACAAATAATACAATAATGCAGTGTCAAAACCTCGTCCTCTAGGAAGCCGTTCTTAAAGTAGTTGATTGTATCAACATCTTCAGTAACTTTTTCACCTCGATATATGTGGTTGTTATTGTTGTGGTTAAACTCATAATACAAAATCTTAAAAAGATATTTTTTTCCAATGATTTGATCAAGCTCATCTGGAAAATATTGATCAGTATCCACGCCATGTTGTTGCATGATTTCAAACGCGGTCAAATTAGTCATCTTATGAACATTGTTGTCAAAAAGCACAATCTGTGCAGTACCAGTTTCATCAACTATACGAACAATGATTTGGAACCTACACATGAAACTAAAGAATATTTAGTTTTGTATTGTTATATTCGGTACGAGAGATTTAGATTTTTATTTTTTATTAGAGGTGTAGGTTTCATACCTTGATGCAACTACGTATGTTTCTCCATGCTTCTTACAGTACCACTGTTGTTTCTTGTTTCTTGAAAAATTGTTTCCTTCAGAAGTAATTGCAGAAACTCTACTGTTGCATGACTTGCAAGCTGTATAAGCCCATCCATTTTCATATTGTATGTTGTGCATAGTTGCATAAACAACACAATGTGTTTTCTGCATTTTGGTTAAATTGATTGATTATCATTTTTTTTATGCAGTATTAATACAAAGTTGAATGCAGCAATTTCATGTCTCACATCTTCATAAATCAATGATTGCTTACCGGTTCAATGCTACGAATCATACCAACCATTTTCTTTAAGCATCCATGCATAAACTCCGCAGGTGTAACAACACGCGCACCCTGAGAATAGGCTTCAATGCGGAACTGAGTCGCATCATAACCATCCTGTGTTTCATACTTGCAACATGTGAACATTTTAGACATTTGGGATTTCACATGTAATTACATGTACATTTAAAATCGAATATACATGTGTTAAAAATATTACCGCTCTCGGAAAGACAGTAGCTGGGGTATTCTTCTATTAATATAGATCTTTGATCCAAATAGAGCATTGTGTATTGCAGGCTTGTCTGTATTTAATCATTAAGTTCCATCAACAATTGTATCAACTATATATAACATAATTTAATGTATTCAATTTACAATAAATATATTTTAAAGTTACTATCCCAGTATTTAACTTTCGCTAACATCAAAAGGATGTCTGGATGCCCAATTTCTTCAAGTTTCTCATCATATGCATTCCACATTTGCGCCCAATTGTCCCAGAAAGTACAATCAAGTCTGTAAGATATATATATTGAAATTTTAAAATATTATTACATAAATATTGTTTTTTATATTTATTCTTAAAAACTGTATATATATGTACTTACTGAGCATCTTCTATAAAAACTGTCCTACGAATTTTAGGACCGCCAGCGCTATTGACAGTTACAATGTTTCCAATAGCAACAACTGTTCCAATCACGTCTGCAATGAATTTATACAAAATGTCACTGTTAATAAAATCTTAAACTCAAAAAGTTTGCTAATGAAAGAAAACATAAAATACATACCGACACAATCATGTTCATGATACTCATTGTTGCTGTCTAAGATACGTGTGAATGGTTCATTTATAAATCCAACAAAGTTATCATCAATTTGATCTGTTCTAGTCACTTTTGTTCCTTTGTAAAAGGAAATTTTTCACCTATTGGGAACACTGGTACAGAATGTTGATTTAGTCACACATGCTGTTTTTCAAACAATTACACAGTCATTTTTTTATGTGACTAAATGTACCAGAATAAAATAAAAAGCCACACTTGATCTGACTTGTGTGACCATTTCGGAATTACATCTGAGGCTACAGCCACACATTTGAATATTTTCGTGACTATACGTATCTGGTAAAAAAAATTGATTTTTTATTCACTTATAATTTGGGACGTGTGACGGATACAAATACGGTTGAAACATAAGTCACACTATATATATATACATATGTGACAAATATATGTCACGCAATTCAAAAGTGTGACCAAAATCCATATATGGTCACATGAAGTAATTGTGTATGTGGCTAAATCATATACTCAAGTTTGTCACACATTATTTAAGCGTGACTGCTAGTTTTTTTTGAAAATTTAGCCACATATGAATTTGAAATGTGTGACAACTGAAAAGTAAGTTTGAAGCATAGTCACGATATGCATTTAAAAGTGACAAATATATGTCACACACTTGAACAGTGTGACCAAATGTCATATATGGTCACACTAAACCATAGGCATACATGATTAAGTGGGACCATAATTCGATACAAATGGTCACGTAAGTTAATATGTGTGTCTCAAGTTAAGTGTGTGTTTGTCTGCCTATTCCTAATGTGTATGGTCACATTTTATTGTAGCACAATCATGTGACTATAGGCTATACAATAGTCACACCATACCACAAATGTGCATCTAAATTATGTTTATGGCCACATTATAAGGGTAATATATGTGACCAATACATTGAAAATAGTCACGCTGTGAAATATTCATGTGACTAATATGTATAGCAAAATGTGAACTCAGTTATCATTAACCTTGATATTAGTCACATTGAGTGTTTGTGTGACTAAATTCAAGATGTTACATATGGTCACATGAAGTATTTATTTAAGTGTCTAAATCATAGAGTCATATTTTGAGTTCAAACTGTTAGTCATGACTCTTCATTTAATTTGCCCCATTACAATGCTGGGATTTTATAGTCTATCTAGTTTAATGCTGTAGTATGTAAGTATGTTACTTGCCCCTAGGAACTAGATTACTTGACTTTCTAAAGTCGATTTTCAACTTTATAATGAAGTAACATGTTACTAAAGTGCCTGCAAGTGCATATACATGATAAATGGAAACTGCAAATACAATAAAGCTTGACTGCAAGTGGATATAACAGTGAAAACCGCAAAAATTTTCATTGCCATTGAAAAGCTTGACTTTTTTGAGTCAAAATTCATTACAACAGGCTAAATTACAGGAACTATTTAATACTAAAACAGCTATTCATCTAACAGTACTAACTTAACAATACCAGCAGTAACCTTGCACTTAGCCTTGAGTAGCAGTCTTAACTTCAACCAGCAGCCTTAACAGTTACACTAGCAGTCTTAACTTGCAGCATGACATGCTTCACTTGGATTTTCGTATAACAATACCTTTAATGTCGGTTCGATAGTAGTCACTTCGTGATTCCTTACCCAAGTCTTCTTTATATACATGTGGCAATACATTTTCATTTTCCTCGTGAATGACTGTACTAAACTCCTCATCGACTTCATCATATGTATCTTTGTAATTCTTGGTAGGTGTTTTAAAGACAATGGACAAATTTTTTTGTACCTGGTCTTTCACATAAAACACTTGTGTTGCTTGTGACGCTAATATGAACGGATCATCCTTGTGGCCGAAAGTATTCAGGTCTACCAACGTATAACCAAGAGTATCATGTTTGACCCCATGAGTTTTGCGATTAACCCAATCACATTTGAAAAGAGGAATTTGCCTGAAACGGTAATCTAGTACCCATATCTCTTGTAAAACCCCATAATAAGATGTTTTTCTTGTGGTTGCAACTTCTTTGGATATGTGAACATCTACTGCCTCAACACTAACCCCACTGTTCTGGTAAACTATGCCATCATTACTTTTCGTACGGAATGTATACCCATTGATGTTATACGCCTCACAGTTTCTGATACACTATCATTGGATATCGCTAACTCTCTCTCAACCTGAATTTCATTACAAGTATATATTACCTTTAAATTGCAGGAACAACAAACAAACAATTAAAGAATAGGAGTGTTTGGGATAATGAAATGGTGTGCTGGTCGACCTCTATCTAATGTCATATACAGGAGGGACAATTATGATGATAGCAACAAACAAACAATTATAAACAACATACTAATTACCTCTTCGAGTAACCACTTAGCAAAAGATTTACTGTGCTCATTCTCCAGCAATGCAATTTTTTTACCCGGGTTTTTTCTTTTCAAAACTTCCTTGTGTCGCCTGAAACAAATAAATGTCTTTGAATATTATATTTGATAGAACATTTTAAGCAACAAAATCGACATGTGTTAGTAATACTTAGTCGATATACGGTTGAATTTCATCCGTATTTTGTATTACATACAAATGTGCTTTCTGAAAGGATTCTCTAGAAACTTCACTTGGTTTGCCGGCCGACAATGGCTTTCCGTCCTCATCTTCATTGGTTACATGTTTATCAGCTGGGATACCAATAGTTTTCATGGTTTTATGATATTCGCTAAAAAACTCTATTGTTTCTTCCGCGATAGTCTCCTCGGCAATGCATCCCTCTGGTCTATTTCTGTTTCGCACATGTCCTTTAATAACCTTCATACATCTTTCGAAGGGATACATCCACCGAAAGCATATGGGACCACATAATTTTACCTCCCTAGTTAGGTGTACAGTCAAGTGTATCATAATATCAAAAAATGACGGAGGAAAGAACTTCTCGAGTAGGCACAGTGTAACAACAAGTTCTTCTTTCATCTTATCTAGTTCTTGCAAGCTGATTTCTTTCCTATATATAGATTTAAAGAAAAAGCAAAACCTGATAATAGCATATCGTGTCGGCGGGTGCATGACTGAACGTATAGCAATGGGTAAAAACTCTTGCATTAGCATGTGATAGTCATGCGATTTAAGGCCAATGAGCTTCCTATCATTTAGGCTGACCAAACTAGAGAAATTTGAACAATAGCCTTGTGGTACCCTGGTGTTGCTTAACGTTTCACAAAAGATTTCTTTTTTAGCATTCGTTAATGTGTAACCTGCTGGAGGTAGTGTTGTTTTGTCTGCTTCTTGCCTAGCAAACAACTCTTCTTTTATCCCCAACTCTTCCAGATCCAGTCGAGCATTCATTCCATCTTTTGTCTTTCCAGGAACATTCAGCAAAGTTCCGAGTAGACTCTCACCAACATTCTTTTCTACATGCATGAAGTCAATACAATGCGGAACAGAATGATGCCACCAATACCTTAGCTTTAGATACCAAATGTTGAATTTCTTCCAATATGCTTCATTTTCTTGGCTTGAACTACCCTCTTCTTTTGTTGTTTTCCTTTTTTGCTTTTTAATCTTCCCAC
The DNA here is from genome assembly GCA_021014915.2 of Artemisia tridentata subsp. tridentata. Taxonomy (NCBI): domain Eukaryota; kingdom Viridiplantae; phylum Streptophyta; class Magnoliopsida; order Asterales; family Asteraceae; genus Artemisia; species Artemisia tridentata. The sequence goes on from CP139504.1 coordinate 217,392,371, forward strand.
CTCTGCCTCTGGTATCTTCTTGGTTTTTCGAGGTTTTTCCTTTTCCCCACTTATTTTCAATATGTTGTACCTTGTTGTATATTTGTTCCCCGGTCAATGGATTTGAAGCATGACGTGATTCTTCTTATCCATTAAACGCCTTCCTTTGTGTTCTGAACGGATGGTTGTATGGTAGATATCGTCTGTGACCAGCATAACTTTGCTTGGATGAGGCGGAAAGTCTAACACAGTGTGTATCTTTCCCACATACTACACAACCTTTGAATCCACTGTATGGCATCACATAATGTACCAAGTACAGGGTAATCATTTATCGTCCATAACACAATGGCACGCAGATTAAAGTTTTCTTTTTTAGAGCATCGTATATATCAATCCTTCCTCGAATAAGGTATTTAAGATCATCAACCAACGTTCTATAAAAATTACAACGTCTAATAATGATACATTTCCCGGGTATCCCGATATCAATACCGAAAGCATGATAAACTTTCTTTTCATACACAACCATGGAGGAAGGTTGTATATGACATATAAAACTGGCCATACACTGTGATGCCTATTTCCTGAGTTGACGTCAACCCCATCAGTCAATATTCCTAGCCGTAGATTTCTCTGATCTTCAGCAATTTTGGGGAATTTTTAATCTATGGTACGCCATGCCTGTGAATCTGCGGGGTAACGTAAAACACCATTTGTTATCCTCCTTGTTGCGTGCCATGTTAGATCTTCTGAAATACTTTCTAACTTAAAGAGGCATTGCAGTCTTGGTATAATTGGAAAGTACCACATTACCTTTGCCGGAATGTTTTCGTACACTTTATGTGTCTTACTATCCACCTTCCATCTTGATGTCCCACAAGTTGGACAAACAGTCAACTCCTTGTTAACCTTCCAGTAAAGAATGCAGTTGTTACTACATACATGTATCTTTTTGTATCCTGATCCCATCATTCTCACTAATTTTTTTGCCTCATAAGTTTTTTCAACCATTTCGTTGCCAGCAGGTAGCATCTTTTTCAACAATCCTAGTAATTCAGTAAAGAACTTATCAGAAGCTCCATACTTACCCTTCAAGTTGAGTAGTTTAACTATTGCGGACAACTTTGTGAAGTCAAGACATCCTTCGTAAAGTGGCTTCTCCGCGTCTAATAATAGTTGTTGAAACTTGGCAAGGTTAGCCTCATCAAAACATTCTTTTGTAGCATTAACCATGTTTACTGTTGCTGGGCCATCTGTTTGAATTTCTGGAACAAAATCCATGTCAAAATCCGTGTCGTCAACAAACTCCTCTGTTGTAGAATTAACAGGTATTTGGGCAGTTGTTCCTTGCTCATCATTTTCTCCATGTTTATCCCATTTTGTGTAGCTTTGATTAATCCCGTGGCAGAATAAATGGAACTGCACATCCTCCACTTTATGCTCTATGGGGTTTAAACATGAGATACAGGGACATGGCATCTTAAGCCGTTGTTTATTACCTCGTGGGTCGATGTTCCTCATCTTCTGCAAGTTGTGTTCTGCATACTGAATAAATGCTTGTACTCCAGCACTATATTGTTTCTTGGTCCTATGTAGGGTTTAAAAGATACTGCTGCTACTTTGAAGATTCTGCTGCTATGTATTTTATCCTGCTGCACATGGTTCTAATGGAAATATACTAAGTAGGATTCTGCTGCTAGGCATAATCATTCTGCTGCTAGTATATTCATTCTGCTGCTGATGATATTTGAAGAATGATGAAATAAGCTAAGTGTCAAACTGCTGCTAGCCTAAGATGATTCTGCTGCTAGAGTTTGATTCTGCTGCTTATTAGATATGTATAGTTTGTTTATGGTAAAGATACGAATAGATATTATTCTTGTATAGAAAGTTTTTGTAACCGACTAGGACTCCTTATGTGTATAAAAGGAGGATCTAGGGTTAGGGTTAGAGGTCGATTGTTTAGCATACGTATTGTCTTGTATTCACTTCAAGGTTCATTGTAACCCTGTTACTTTTGAGTAACCGTATATTAATATATTGAGGTGAAGGTTGAGAGAATTATTGTGTGTTATTGTTAATTCTTCTTAAGATTAATTACTAGTTTCCGCATAGTAATTAATAGATCATTCATAAGCAGTTTCTATACCGATTGCTTTAGGTTTATATCTAAAGTAATTAACAAGATCGTTAAGCTCAACTGGGATCAACAAGTGGTATCAGAGCTTGTGATCTAGAAACTGATACCAAGAAGAATTTTGAAAAGCTCATATCTGTTCATCATCAAAAGCAATGGAGTCTGAATCTCATCATATGGTTACTGCATCCAAGGTTCCAATGCTCAAGGTTGGAGAATATGAACTCTGGAAGATGAGGATAGAACAGTACATGACGATGTGTGATTACACAATGTGGGAAATCATACAAACTGGAGATACTCTGCCTAAGACTGGTGCTGATGGGCAAGTCTTACCCATCAAAACCAATGAAGAAAAGGCTCAAAGGAAACTGGAGATTAGAACTCACACTTTTCTCTTAATGGGGATACCTAATGAGTACCAATTGACCTTCAAAAACACCAAGTCTGCCAAGGAGTTGTTGGCAGCAATTGAACTCAGGTTTGGTGGGAATTCAGCCACCAAAAAGTCAAGGAAGAATTTGCTAAAGCACGAATTTGAAACTTTCACTGCATCAAGCAATGAAAGTATTGATGGTACCTATGACAGACTGCAAAAGTTAGTAAGTCAGTTGGCGCTTCTAAATGTCACTATTGCAAAGGAAGATATTAATCTGAAGTTTCTAAGGAGTCTTGCACCAGAATGGAATACTCACACAGTTGTTTGGAGGAACAAGACTGATTTTGAAGCCATGAATTTGGATGATTTGTATAACAACTTGAAGGTCTATGAAACTGAGGAAAAGGGTTCAACTAGTTCTTCAAGTTCAAACAACCTTGCTTTTATGTCTTCTAATAATAAGACTTCTGGGAATATTCAAGAAACTCATTCTGCTGTTGGTCATACTGGTTCTGTTGCTAGTTCACAAGGTTCTGCTGCTAGTTCTATAAATAGTGACATCATTAGTGATGCTGCTATTTGTGCCTATTTAGCTGAACTCACTACAAGTACTACAATAATGAGTCAGGATCTAGATCAAGTTGATCCTGATGATTTAGAAGAGATGGATTTGCATTGGCAATTTGCAATGTTGACTATGAGGGCAAAAAGATTCTTGAAGAGAACTGGAAGAGAGCTCAAGTTTAGAAGGCAGAACAATGTGGGGTTTGACAAATCAAAGTTTGAATGTTATAACTGCCACAGATAAGGGCACTTTGCAAGGGAGTGCAGAGCACCAAAGCAGATCAAGGAAAATCCAAGGCAGATTCCCATTGAAGATGCTAAACCTACTACTGCTATGGTCTCATGTGATGGCCTGGGAGATTTTGACTGGAGTGACCAAGCTGAGGATGGTCCCAACTATGCACTGGTAGCTGATGAAGAACCCAAAGAACAACACTTTGCTCTTATGGGTTACTCTTCCTCTGGATCAGACTCTGAGGTATCAAATGAATCTTCATGTTCATTTAAATCTTTTTCAGATACTATAGAGGAACTGAAATCTAGGTATAATGCTTTAAGAGTTGAATATGATAAACTCAAACTTGATAACTTAGGATATCAACATGGTTTAAAATCTTTAGAAAACAAGGTTGAGTTTCTTAATCAAATTGAGGGAGAATATGCTGATAAAATTCATACTCTTGAAACTGAGCTAATTAAGAAAGAATGTGAAATTAACATGCTTAATAAAAGAGTGGAAGAAGCTGAATTAGCTAGAGACTCAGCTTTAAGTGAAAAAGAAAAACATGTTGTTAGGATAGATAAACAACAATATGCATCTGTTCTAGCAAATAAAGCAGTTGAATCTCAGATTATTAAAAGGGGATGTGGCCTAGGATACAATGAAGTGCCCCCCCTCCCCCCTCTTAAAAGTGCTTATGCACCAGCTAGGAAAGAATTGTCCTTTATATCTGAGTTAGCTGCACAATCCGTAAGTGAAACAAGTCAAGTAAACAATGAAACATCTGATAAGACTAGTGCACCTAAGATTGATGAAAAATTGTCTGATGCACCAATCATTGAAGATTGGGAATCAGATAGTGATGATGAGCAGGTAGAAACAACATCAAAGGCTAAAAGGTTAGAGAGTGTTAAACAAATTGAACCTAAAGTCAAGCATACTGAGTTTCTTAAACCTGTGCTAGGAAGTAGAATGTCTAGGAAAGTGGCTGAGTATGATGATAAACCTAGAGATTATCCTAGGAAGACTTATGACTTGCCCAGAGGAAATTAGAGAAACTTGCACCAGGTGATCTCACACAAGTTAGGAAGTGACTTTGAACTGATTAAGAAGGCATGTCACAGCTGTGGTAGTTTTGAGCACTTGCAAGAAGATTGTTATTATACAATCCCTAAGAAAACTAGTGCTCCAAAATCTGTATGGAACCATAATACTAGGGTGAACCATAGGAACTTTGCAAGAAAGACTCACCCACATCCCAAAAGAAACATGGTTCCTAGGGAGATTTTGTTGAGAAATGGTATTTCTAGGACTATTTCTCCTGTTGCACCAACAAGGCCCATTCCAAAGAAAATAGAGTTTTCTACTGCTAAAGCTAGCAGCAGTATTTCTCATTCTGCTGCTAAGCCAAAAGTGGTTACTGATACTGTTATGGGCACTCATTTCTATGCTGTTAAGGCCTCAGCTTGCTGGGTCTGGAAACCCAAAACCAGACACAGCAGTGCATCAATGGACTTCAAGAAATATGATTACTTTGATGCACAAGGCAGATCCAAGTCGGTAATGGCTTGGGTCCCAAAGAGAAACTAACTCTCTTACTTTTTGTGCAGGGCAATCTACAATTGGAGCTAAAGGATAAATGCATTTTTGATAGTGCATGCTCTTGACATATGACTGGAGACAAGAGCAACTTGGAAGATTTTAAGGCTTTTGATGGTGGTTATGTTGCTTTTGGCAATGATCCAAAAGGTGGCAAGATTGTTGGTAAAGGTACTATTAGAACAGGAAAATTAGATTTTGAAAAGGTGTATTTTGTAGAGGGACTTAAGTTCAATCTTTTTAGTGTCTCACAAATGTGTGACAAAAAGAATTTTGTTCTTTTTACAGACACTGACTGTCTTGTTTTGTCTCCCGACTTTAAGTTGCCTCATGATTCAGAAGTACTACTTAAAGTCCCTAGAACAAACAATATATACAGTGTGGACATTAAGAACATCATTCCTAAAAGAGATTTAACTTGTCTTTTTGCAAAGGCCACCATTGATGAATCCAAGCTTTGGCATAGAAGATTGGGTCACTTAAATTTCAAAACAATAAACAAATTGGTAAAAGGCAACCTTGTCAGAGGGTTACCTTCAAAGATTTTTGAAAATTCTGAAACCTGTGTTGCTTGTCAGATGGGAAAGCAACACAGAGCTTCTTGTAAGTCCAAAGTGGTGAACTCTATTTCTGAACCCTTGTATATGTTGCATATGGATCTGTTTGGACCAACTTTTGTGAAGAGCTTGAATAAGAAGATGTATTGCTTAGTTGTCACTGATGATTTTAGTAGGTTTACTTGGGTGTTTTTCTTAGCAACTAAGGATGAGACCTCTGGAATTCTTAAGGCCTTCATTACAAGAATAGAAAACCTAGTAAATCATAAGGTCAAAGTAATCAGATGTGACAATGGAACTGAATTTAAGAATCATGTAATGAATCAGTTCTGTGAGGAAAAAGGTATTTTAAGGCAGTTTAGTGTGGCTAGAACTCCTCAGCAAAATGGAGTTGCTAAAAGGAGGAATAGGACATTAATTGAGGCTGCTAGGACTATGTTGTCTGAGTCAAAGTTACCCACTACTTTTTGGGCTGAAGTAGTTAACACTGCTTGCTATGTGCAAAATAGGAGTAAGGTAGTGAAGCCTCATAACAAGACCCCTTATGAATTATTGCATGGTAGGAAACCTATGATAGATTTCTTAAAACCATTTGGGTGTCCTGTTACTATCTTAAATACCATTGATTCACTAGGCAAGTTTGATGAGAAAGCAAACAAAGGTTTCTTTGTTGGATACTCAACTAATAGCAAAGCTTTTAGGGTATTTAACCAAAGAACAATGCATGTGGAAGAAAATCTACACGTTAGGTTTAGTGAAACCACACCTAGTGTTGCTGGAAAAGGACCTGAATGGCTGTTTGATATTGATTCCCTAACCAAGAGTATGAATTATCAACCAGTGATTGCAGGTACAACTAACATGTCTGCAGGTACACAAACTAACCCCAATGCAGGTACACAAGCAAAGAAGGATGCATCTGCAGAGGAGTTTGTTTTGATTAAGAAGTGGAAGTTTAATCAGTTCTTCACTCCAACAGATAAAGGGGGAAAGAGTTCTGATGATGATGCTGTTCATAAGGAAGTACCAAAGGATGATGCAGAAGGTGATGATGAACCTTCTAATGATGGCAAGAACGTTGAAAAGTCAGCAAAGCATGGAAGTTCAAGAAATGAAGCTAGCAGCAGTATCTCCCATTCTGCTGCTAAGCCAAATAATTTTGCTGCTACGCCTAGCAGTAGTATCTCTCATTCTGCTGCTAAGCCTAGTAGTTCTACTGCTGTCCCAAAGAATTCTGCTGCTGACTTTAATGAAAATGTTAATGATGATGTTGACTTTCCTCATATGCCTGAATTGGAGGAAATCTACTATGACACAGATGATGATGTTGTGGATGTTTTTGGAGCAGATGCTGATTTGACAAATATGGAGCCTACTATTCAAGTCAGTCCTACTCCAACTACAAGGATACATAAGAACCATCCCAAGGAGCAGATAATTGGTGATGTACAATCTGCTGTACAAACCAGAAGTAAACCAAAAGGGCTGAGTGATCTACTTCATCGAGGTTTATTTGCTCAATCATTGCATCAAAGAAATAGCCACAAGGACCTACAAAATTGCAAATTTGCCTGTTTCTTATCACAAGAGGAACCCAAAAATATTCACAAAGCTATGCAAGATTCAAGTTGGGTTGAAGCCATGCAAGAGGAGCTGTTGCAGTTCAAGCTTCAAGAGGTCTAGACACTAGTTGATTTGCCTAATGGGAAGAGGGCAATTGGTAAAAAATTGGTGTTCAGGTGCAAAAGAGATGAAAGAGGAATTGTGGTGAGAAACAAAGCAAGACTAGTGGCTCAAGGGTACACTCAGGAAGAAGGAATAGATTATGATGAGGTCTTTACTCCTGTAGCAAGGATAGAGGCTATTAGATTGTTTTTGGCTTATGCCTCATTCAAGAAGTTTCCAGTGTACCAAATGGATGTGAAAAGTGCTTTCTTGTATGGAAAGATTGATGAAGAGGTTTATGTGATGCAACCTCCTGGTTTTGAAGATTCTGACTTTCTAGATAGAGTATATAAAGTGGAAAAAGCACTGTATGGTTTACATCAAGCTCCTAGAGCTTGGTATGACACCTTGTCCATGTATTTGTTATCTAATGGATTCACAAGGGGTACCATTGATAAAACTTTGTTCATCAAGAAAGATAAAAAGGATATCCTACTAGTTCAGGTTTATGTAAATGATATCATTTTTGGGTCTACAAACAAGGTGTTCTGTGAAGAATTTGAGAAGCTCATGCATAACAAATTTCAAATGAGTTCTATGGGAGAACTCACATTCTTTCTGGGGCTTCAGGTTAAGCAGACAGCTGAGGGGATCTTCATCAGTCAAGACAAGTATGTGGCTGATATGTTAAAGAAATTTGGTTTCAATGATGTGAAGGCAGCTAAGACACCAATGGATAACAATAAACCTTTGCTCAAGGATGAAGATGGGGAAGAGGTTGATGTACATCTTTATAGATCAATGATTGGTTCATTGATGTATCTGACTACTTCAAGGCCAGATATCATGTTTTCTGTGTATGCTTGTGCCAGATTTCAAGTGTCCCCAAAAGTCTCACACTTGAATGCTGTCAAAAGAATTTTTAGGTATCTAAAGGGTCAACCAAAATTGGGCCTTTGGTATCCTAATAGTTCATCATTTGACTTGATAGCATACTCAGATAGTGATTATGCTGGAGCTAGTTTGGATAGAAAGTCAACCACTGGAGGATGTCAATACCTTAGACATAGGTTAATCTCATGGCAATGCAAGAAACAGACTATGGTGGCTAATTCAACAACTGAAGCAGAGTATGTGGCTGCTTCTAGTTGCTGTGGACAAGTACTCTGGATTCAGAATCAACTCTTGGATTATGGGTATAATTTTTTGAACACCAAAATTTATAATGATAATAACAGCACAATGTGTATAATAAAGAATCCTATTTTTCACTCTAAAACAAAGCATATAGAGATAAGACATCATTTTATTAGAGATTGTTATGAGTAAAAGTTAATTCAAGTGGTTAAAATACATACTGACAATAATGTTGCTGATCTACTTACAAAAAGTTTTGATGTGAGTAGCTTTCACTTTTTAGTTGCTAGTATAGGTATGATCAATCTTTAAAATCTTATCTCTGTATGATTTGTAAAAAGTTTTTGAGGATTTGTGCTGTTATTAATCAAATAAGTTGTTTCTAGTCTTTGCTATGTATGTTGTCTACTGCTAAGTTGGTTATTTTGTTATGAGATACTCTTGTTTGTGTTTTTTGTGGTTTTGGACTAACCTTTTGCAGGTTAAGTCATATGAGAATGGTTGATTGCTTAGCCAAAGTTGATTATGAAGTTCAGGGGAGGATAAGAGTGAATAAACACAAAGATCATAAATGTTTATTCATTATGTGGTGCATTCATTACATAAGCTGAAATTACTTCATCCTGGACTTACTGAGAACCTAATCAACACAAAACAAAACCAAACATAAACCTAACACAACACAACTACTTCAGTTTCCCTTTTCCTTTTCCTTGGACATTTGGCATGGTTTTACGGACTCTTCTACCACCCATGGCGTCAGATACCTTCTTGCAAGGGAGTGCCAGCACTACTGTTCTTGGTTTTGGATCTTGCTTCTTCTCAGGAACAGGGATCCTCTTCATTAATGATGCAGCATTTTCAAACTCTTTTGTTAAAAAGCCTGATAGCTCTTGAAGATAGTCATCATCAGATGAGTCAGAAAAGGAGGATGAATCATCCACATAAGGTGGAAGTTCATCTGTTGAAGGTTCTTCAGACGAGGTTATTTCAACCTTTTTCTTTGAAAAGTTTCTTCTTGGGGTTGAAGTGTAGTTGGGTGGAAAATAGTTTTTCCAACCTGAACTTCCAGAATCTGAAGAAGAGTCGGATGAGATTTCTATAATGTTTGAGGAGGAAGGATTCATTGTGATTGGAAAGTTGAAGATTTGTGTTTAATATTTTGTGTGGATGCTTTGAGGCTTTTTTATAAAGTTAATGAAGGTTTAATGACATTAAATGTGGGGTTGATATGAGGAATTAACTCTTGGGTTGGTATAAGGAATTAATTCCTTGATGGAATTAAATTAATTATGGTAATTTTGGTGGTGTTGACCAAAAGGATGGGTATTTATTTTGGGTAATCAGAATCCATTCTGCACCTAAAGGATATGCTGTTGAAAGTTAAACTATTGGATTCTGCTGCTAAATTTGAAAGTGAAGGGACTATTTTGCAATTTGGCGCGAATAAGCCCTAATTGGGTCTAAACGGGATAAAAACCCAATTCGGTCTCATTAATATCTTTGTGCGCCCAAAATTGAATCTAATTCAAACCCTAATACTTATTTTCACCATTCGATCAAAAACCCCCAAAATCAAAACCCTTGTTCACAATGTCGAGACGCACTTACTCTAATGAGCACAATCAAATAGCTTTTCTACAGAAGGTCCCTGAGGCAGATGGATTTGCTGAAGTCATTGACTTTCTTAATGCTACTTCAATTAGGTATGCATTAACAGTTAATCCAACTATATATAGGTCCCACATGAGACAGTTTTGGTCGACTGTTACGGCTGAAACTCAAAATGGGGAAGAAATGTTAATTGCTACAGTAGATGAAGAAAGAATAGTTGTTACTGGAACATCTGTAAGACGAATTCTTCATCTTGCAGATGATGAAGCAACAACTTGCCTTCCTACTTCTGCTATTTTTGAGGAACTTGAAAAACTTGGGTATGAGAGACCAAACACTAGATTAAAATTTTACAAACGTCTCCTCTGCCCACAATGGAAATTTCTTGTTCACACCATTCTACACTGTCTTAGTCCTAAAACAAGTGGGTGGAATGAGTTTAGTTCAAGTCAAGCTTCTGCTTTGATTTGTCTAGCCACAGGCCAACCATACAATTTTTCGGCTATGATTTTTGAAGGGTTGAAAAAGAATATTTCTGGAAATTCTTATCTTTATCCAATGTTTTTGCAATTAATCATTGGTAATCAATTACAAGAACCTTTTGCACATGAAAAACCTTACAAAACTCTTGTGCTTGTAACTAAAATGTTTAAACACTTAAGGAAAAATGGGACTGGTTTTTCTGGGAGAATAACTCCTTTGTCTCAACACATTTTAAACATTGCTGCTGCTTTTGCTCAGGGTGAAGAAGCTAAAAACCCCACAGCTTCCCATCACACACCCACTCCTGAAAATACAAGTGAATCATCTCATAATGAACCCCAAAAGACCCAAACACCTATGCATTCACAAGAAAAGAGCACTGAGTTACCTCAGACTAGTGCTAGTATGGAAGCAGATGAGGCTGCCATAGGTGATTGAGATGGCATGAAGGAAGGGGATGACACTACTGTTTCCAACTTAGAAGTTGAACAGGCCAGTGTCAACATAGATAAGACCCAAACCTTGGCAACATCTACTGCTAAGGGTTCTCATGAACCTGATGCACATGATGGTAACCCCAGCCAAATGGCTAAAAGGGGGGACTTAGCTGCTCAATCTAGGATTGAGACTGAGTTTCAGTCCAAAGATTCACCTCTCAGGGAAGTTAACACATCCCGAAGTGATGAGGACATATATGAAACAAATGAGGAATTGATGGATGAAACTGTACAAAATGACAATGCCCATGATGTACCTCTCGGACCAGGTAACAAAGGTCGAAGTACTGAGGCTAGAATTGAACTTGAAACAGAGGAATTGATGGGTAACAATAATGTACAAAATGTCAAATCCAAGGATCCACCTCTCGGTTCAGGTTACACAGACCGAAGTGGTGAGGATAGTGTGAAACAAATAAATGCATTGACGAAAATATGTACCAAGTTGGAAGCTCAAGTTCTTGATCTTACCAAAACAGTCAAAAGTTTGAAGTTCAGGGTCAACTTTTTGGAAAGAAAGCACAGATCAAGAGCTACACTTACTAGAAGGGTCAAGAAAGTGAATTCCAAACCAAGTTTGGGAGAGGATGCTCCCAAACAGGGGAGGAATGAAGAGGAGGTAAACAAGGGTCAAGGGGAGGATGACATGGATATGGATGTGAATGTTGGTGGTATTGCAGAGAAGAAGTTGAAAAAGATGTTAGAAGTGATGTTGTTGCTAATATTGATGAGAAGAAGACAGAGGATGATTCTGCTGCTGGTGCAGGACATTCTGCTGCTGGGTTAGAGGATTCTGCTGCTGGTTCAGAAAAGGATTCTGCTACTGCATCAGATGATGATAATACTCCTATAGCCCAAGTCATGCTAAATCTTAAACAACAACCTTCACAAAAACCTAAATCTGCTGCTTCAAAACCTAAAGCTAAAAGGGACTTGTCATTCAAGAACCTGTATCCATTCCAAAACCTGTACAACCAACCATTTCATCAACAGATAAAGGCAAGAGCATCTTGGTTGAAGAACCAAAGAAGAAGTTCAAGTTTATGGATGTTGCTGCCCAAGCACTACAAAATGAAACTGATGAAGAGGCTGCAAGGAGAATAAAAGCACAATGGCATGCAGAAGTTGATATGGAAAGAAAGAGGCAATTACAGGAGGATTGGGAAGTTGTAATGCAAACTTAAAGAGATGAAAGAGAGAAGTACACCCTTGAGGAACGACAAGATGCTATAGCTGATATGCTTGGAGCATTTAGAAAGAAGCAAAATGAAAAAAGGGGTGAGTACAAGAAGAAGAAACATTCCAAAACTGATGAGTATAATTACATGAAAATGTATCTAAGGAATCAAGCCTATTGGAAGCCTAGTGCATTCAGAGGAATGAGTAGAGCTGCTGTTGCAAAGGCTTATTATGAAACTCATGCAAGAATTAACAGACCAATTAAGCCTATGACTGATGCTGAGGTTAAAGAGGTTACAAGAATGAAAGTGGCACCAAATGCTTACTTGATGCCTGAGTCAAGTGTTCAAAAGCCTAAAGAAGTAATTAAAGTTGTGCAAGAAAAGACTGTTAAAGAAAAAGAGGTTGTATGTGATGCTGAGAAGGAAAAAGAAGTTGAGGAGCAGAATATTGAAGAGAAAATTCCTGAATCTACTATTGGTGTGAAAAGAACAGGAAAAAGGTTAAAGTCTTTTAGAAGGAAAAAGAAAAGAGCTAAATCTGTTGTAATGAGTGATTCAGAAAGTAATTCTAAGGGTGAGAAGGAGTCAAAGGATGATGAGTATGAACCAGAAGAAGTAACTGCAGATGATATGAAAAGGATTATGGATTTTATAGTTCATAAACCTCAAGAAGAACTAGAGATAATAAATGTAGTTCCATTGGACGATAGACATCCAATCATCTCTTATACACATGATGTTCAAGATGGCAGTGAAGCATGGTGGGAGATCAAGAGATCAAATGGTGCATGTCAGAAGTTTATTAGATTCTCACAAATGCTGCATTACATGGATAGGGATGATATAGTACAGCTTTGGAGGTTATATAAAGAAAGTTATGGGGATAGAAGACCAGATGTGATCTATGAAAGACTACACTACTACTACTTGAAGAACATGTTTGAGCCTGATCCAAGAGATATGGAATGGATAGATTTGTTACACTCAACTAAGGTTCATAAATGGTATCTATTTCAAGCATGTGGAGTACATGAGTTTATTGGTAGAGGTGTAGGTGTATATATGCTGGTGTAGAAAGACTATCCCTTGAATAACAATACTGCTGTTATCACCCAGATGTTACAAAATGGAAAGTTGAGGTTACAAAGACCATTTTTGTCAGATCATCAAGCGTATGAGTTGGTAGAAAAGTATAGAAAGATTCTGAAATCACAGACTTCATAGTAGTAAGTGTTTGGAAGCATCCTCTTTGTGTATGTCTGTGCTTTGGAAGAAACTTGTATATTTTGGGAGAAAATATCAAGTTTAGGGGAGGATTGTTGGGTTTAAAAGATACTGCTGCTACTTTGAAGATTCTGCTGCTAAGTATTTTATCCTGCTGCTCATGGTTCTAATGGAAATATACTAAGTATGATTCTGCTGCTAGGCATAATCATTCTACTGCTAGTATATTCATTATGCTGGTGATGATATTTAAAGAATGATGAAATAAGCTAAGTGTCAAACTGCTGCTAGCCTAAGATGATTCTGCTGCTAGAGTTTGATTCTGCTGCTTATTAGATATGTATAGTTTGTTTATGGTAAAGATACGAATAGATATTATTCTTGTATAGAAAGTTTTTGTAACCGACTAGGACTCCTTATGTGTATAAAAGGAGGATCTAGGGTTAGGGTTAGAGGTCGATTGTTTAGCATACGTATTGTCTTGTATTCACTTCAAGGTTCATTGTAACCCTGTTACATTTGTGTAAACGTATATTAATATATTGAGGTGAAGGTTGAGAGAATTATTGTGTGTTATTGTTAATTCTTCTTAAGATTAATTACTAGTTTCCACATAGTAATTAATAGATCATTCATAAGCAGTTTCTATACCGATTGCTTTAGGTTTATATCTAAAGTAATTAACAAGATCATTAAGCTCAACTGGGATCAACATCCTACTAGTTTTCATCCAAGACTTGTCCATGCTATTGTTGAGGTCAAATGGTAACGTATGTCTCCTACAAGTCACAAATTAAACCAATATAAGCATCAAATCATTTGTACATAAGTAAACCAAGTATTTACCACTACTAGTACAAAAGATACTACTGCTAGTGAAAGTTAGTACTGCTATTATAAAGTTAGTACTACTAGTACAAGCCACAAATTAAACCAATATAAAATTGTAAATGTTTGATACGTTTGGGCCCAAATCTAATGTGGGATAAAATGTTTATTTTGAAAATATTACAACTATAAATTAGTAAAATCTAGTATTAACGGTTTTTGTTGCAAATTGCAAAATTAAAATAATACTCTGTACAGTATTAGTGGTTTTTGTTGCAACTTGCAACTTGCAAGTAATTATGGGCAAGGCTATTTCATCATTACACACTATTCACATTGTTAGGCTCGATACATCTTCCTTTCTCTAGGTGTTTCTTGATTGTTGTTATATATAAAGCAACATACCTCTCTCATAATTTTCATCTCTTCTTAACAAAGCAAAATAAAATTTAAAAATTACAAAAAATCTCAAAATTTTTTGTTATCAAAATCATATATGGAAACTAAACTAGTGATTTGTTCTGAATTGGCAACAGTTGCAAACTCAAAGCTTGTGAAAGACATGATGCTAGTTTACTATGAGCAACAGGTTGAAGCTACTTCCAAGGAAGTTCATGATTTAAGGCACAAGGTTTCTGAGAAAAGAATGCTGATAAACAATAGGGATAAGATGATCAAGGAGTTAGAGCTTTTATATGGTTTTGATTCTTCTCTTGAAAGCATTGCTGATTTAAGGAGGATGCAAGAGGAGGACATGATGGCATCGGATAGGTTGCTTGTTGATATTGCCCAAAAGCATAAGCGTCTAGGTGATTTGTGCAACTTTATCACGAAGCTTGGATCAATGGACTACTGATGTGGTTGATATGCTAGTTGTCTATGTTTATATCTTTTGTGTTTTGTGGTGTCATGGTTGATGTTGTTGGTAGTTTTTCTGATGTTTAAGATGGGTGCTTTTTCTTATGTCTTTTGGGAAGTAAATGGAATGGTAATGATAGATGTATGATGTTAAATATTAATGGAGCTATGTTAATGTCAATATTATTTTCTAACTGTTTTTTGATTTGTAAGGTTTTTCTTACCACAAATTTAATATGTATAATTTAACTTATTAAGAAAAATGTGGGATTAGTACAAGTTACGTACAATGTCAAGTGTTTAGTACAAGTTACAATGTCAAGTGTGTATTACACCTAAATGTAGGAAGTTACCTGCACATACCAACCAAGCCTTTAATGGCATTTACTTATACATTGAACTATGTGATTCTCTTTACTTTAAATGACCATTACATAAACACAACATTACACATAACATTACACCATCAAAAACCTCATCCATAATGACTTCCAAGCCAAATGTTATTGAAATATCCTCTGATTCAACAGAACTAATATCTCCTAAACCTGATTGGAATTTGCCCTACCCTCCTACAGGTAGCTTTCATAAGAGAATACCGCCTAAGGGAAAGGTTGTTGACTCAAGCTCTGACAATTTTAGCTCCTTTAACAGTAGCTTTTTTAATGATAGCTGGGTTTCTAGCTATCATTCAACATCTGAAGATGAAGTTGTCTCAAAAAAGCCACAATGTCCAAAAACCCTCCTCCAGTTCACACTCTGTCAATCCCAGGAAAAAGGGAACAAGTTCTAGGCCTACCAAATCAGGCAACTTGGGAAGAAATCCAAGCAAAGAAGAGAAAGAGAAAAGGCCCAATTGAACTCACTAAGGGTAAAGGGAAAAGGAAAATTGGTTGAGCTTTACTAGTCTTGATGTTATGATGCTACTGTAACAAGTACTATGTTTTCTCCTTGTATGTAATCAACTATGCAATCAACAATGCATCTATGTATGCAGAATTTTGTTATGTAATAATAGTTGGTTTTTCAAGTTGAAGATGCTATTTTTCATTCATGTTAAACCCAAAATACAACTTTAAAAAACTATATATCCTACAAGTCACAAATTAAACCAATATAAGCATCAAATCATTTGTGTATAATTACAATGGACAGTGGGTATTGTAGTGGGCAGAATTTGCTATCTTTATAATTGTAAAAAAACAATTTCGAGAATAATATAATTTCACCATTGCATAAAAAAAATGATTTCCTAATTAAAAAAATTACCTAATTTAGATCTAAATGAACCTCCCTCAGATGGTCGGACCGGCGAGTGGTGGATGGTGAGTAGTGGATGTGATTGGTTACTGGTGAACGGTGGATGGTGACTGGTGGCTGTGATTGGTGAGAAATGTGCGAAATTTGAAGTTTGCTGAAAAAAATATAGGGGGCTTTAATTTTGAAATTTGCTGAAAGAAAATAGGGGCTTTTTAAAAATTTTGGGGAGGGAAATACCAAAAAAGGAAGCCACAACCCACAGGTATCGAACCTGTGACCTCCCCTTCACAACACCAACAACTCAACCATCTCCGCCCTTGGGTCTTTTTCGATTATACCTTCTTTTGTATTCCTCTTATAGACTATCTGTTTTATTAAAGGAAATTGTTACAAAATCCAAATATCTTCTATACAAAGTTAAACCTGTTAGTACAACGTTAAACCTAGCAGTACTAATATTTACACAAGCAGTAATAACATTATTTCCTTTTTGCTTGTCTGAAGATCTTTCTCAGTAACTCTCTTGCCATTACTGAGTCTTCATCAGTAACTGTGAGCTTAGCATCTAACATAACAAATAAGCTAGCTGCCCTTAATGGATAATCTTTTTCTATCAGCATGTAGACATCCACTCCATTCTTTGTAGATACATGGTGAACACCACATGTATCATACAGTCTCCATTTTGTACTCAACTCATGAGCTCGAAAATTCCATAAGATATCTTTTGGATCAGGTTCATACAACCTCTTCAATTCCACCCATAGATCCTTTTCTTTGTCTTCTATACGATCTGTAGATATGAACATTTCTTGAACCAGACTCCATAGATAGTCCAAGTCTTCTCTATCAAAAATCTTCAGCATATCTTCAAAATACTTATAAATTTCTGAGTGTCCTCCTACCCTGATTATCTTCCAAGCTTTCCCAAATGTATCCTTGTGTATCTCCAAATCAATAATTTGATGTTTAGCTTGAATAGTATGATGAACATCCAATGCTTCTAGGATTATAACAATCATAAGTTGCTTGAGTCTTTCGTCAGTTAATTCCTCTGCTGTTTCTTCTTCCTCTGCTGTAGGTACTTCTTCTTCACCAATCTTCTGTTTCTTTGAAGATTCAGACTCCAATATTATACCATATCTTCTTGTAGTTCTACATGGTTTTTCTGTTCCCATGGGAGTAAATGTGTTCATTCTTCTGTAAACCCTTTCAAACTCACTCTTGATCTCCTCAAAACTTCTACCTTGGAAATGCTTCCTTTTGTATCCAGCCATGTTCATCATGTAAACACACATGGTGTGTCTTTGTTGAGCTTTACTAGGTGGTTTACTCCTCTTTTCTTTGGCTTTTTGTTCTGCAACAGACTTTCTTCTGGAATTTATTAGTTCAGCAAGTTTTCTTGATTTCTCATCAATGGACAACACTTCATCTGCTCTGAGTTCACCAATATTTGCCTTTAAAACATCATCAGCATCAATCATATACTGAACTTCTTGAGCGTGATCAAACATTGCTTGAGTTGCTTGATTTGCAAGTCTTGTTTGATCAAGGAAATTTGCAATATCATAAATTTCTGATCTTTCATCTTCCTGTGCTTTATTAGCTACCTCTACATCAAAACTAATCTGAGCAAGAATACTCATATATTGCCTCCCCTGAAACTCAACATTCTGTTCAACCAAAGAAATATTAGGGTCTTGATCAATATCAGCTGTCTTCCTCCCCTGTTTGGAAGAATCATCCATGTTATCATCTAAATCATCATCATCTGAGCTTGTAGACTCCACAATATTTGCCTTTCTCTTTGCTTTAAGTGACTTGACTTTAGACTGCAATTTCTTCACTTTTTCAATGACCTTCTTGTAAGCAATACTATACAACTGCTTTGTCTCCTTGAGTTCTTGCTCCAACCCAGTCACCCTTTAATTCAATATGGTACAAATATCCATCAAGTACTTTAGTGACACTTTGCCCTCATCACTGCCAGGTGTGTTACCTCCCGATCGAGGTGAATCATGGGGCATTTCCCCCATATTTGGTTGTGAGGCTGATTGAGAACCAGATGAACCTGTGGGTGTGTGATGGGACTCAACTGGGCTTGTTGATCCTTCACCCTGAATGTTTTGATTTTGAACCAACATTGTTTCAAAAAGTGGAACTACTATCCCATTAAACCCCCTAAAAGCCATGCTCATGTTACTGAACAGTTTTTGAGTAAGGCAAGAAGGTGGATAAACAATTTTATGAGATAGAAGCAAACTTTTTCGTCTATTCAAAACCGTTTGTATAAACCTTGGATACATTAAAAACTTGTATTTGTTATCCACATTTTTCACCATACCATCAAAAATTAATTTTGAAAAGTTAAAAGTCCTGTTTGTTGCTAAACAAATGAGAGCAGTTGCAATATTGCTACTGAATTGCTCCCATGCGGTTTTCTTTGGACTTAAACAATGAAGGATGGTATGTATGAAGAATCTCCATTGTGGGGCAAAACATCCTTTTTGAAAAGTCAGAATTTGAGAAGATGTGTCATACCCCATTCTGGAAAGGTGATGAAAAATTTCAGTATTAGTTATTGTTTTGCCATCAACTGTTGCAATTAACTCTTTGTCTCCATTCTCAAATGTATTGGTAGTAACAGTCCGCCAAAACTGTTTGATTTGAGAGACATAGATAGTAGGATTGACTGTAAGAGCATACCTGATGTGGGTAGTGTTTAGAAAATCTACTATCTGGTGGAAGTGTTGACTCCCTTCTGGTTTCTCCAAGAATGCAACCTGGTTATGCGTATCACAAAACTCTAAATTTGCCATGAAAATTGAGTAAATGCTTGATTAGAGTGCTGGGTTATGATTGGACCGACTTCAATTAATTGTTTCTCAAGTTTGAAGAAATCGTATAAATTATATAAAGAAAGAGAGTTACCCAATTTATGAAACCCTAACGCTCTGTTCTCGATGTTTTTTTTTTAAAGGAATGGAAGGGGATTAGAAGGGAAATAAAAAAGCGAAGTAATTGACAAACATTACCCCAACGGTTAGAAATAAACCACGGTTAAAACCCATATAGTAGTAATGGCTACCCAGCAGTACAACGTTTTACGCTAGCAGAACAAAAGTTTGCCTAGCAGTAAAAACTTTGTGTATCCACTCTATTCTCAGCAGTATGATCGAACTCAAACATTCACAAGCAACCATAAACAATTAATTAAACATCAAATATTTCGTTCATATTTTTTAAAGGCTATAACCATATATACATCTAATTATCCAACCTAAATACTAAACATACTAAAAACATAAAAAAACCATCATCCTAAACTGCTTCACTCCATTTCACCCCAACTTGTTAGAACCAGAGCTCTCTTCCCTACTTCCCATCAATTTCTGCCTTTCCTTGAGTCGTTTAAACAAAATTTCAAGATCGCTAACCCTCTTTTCTAGATTATAAGGGTCCTGAAACCCATCTTGTTGCTCCCCTTGGTTTTGAGGCACCACCACATTTTGCTGCTCCACCACATTTTGCTGCTCCACCATAATTTGCTGCTGATCCTCTTTATTTTGCTTCACCACCTCCTCCTCTTCACCTTCCTCCTTATCTTCACCTTCCTCCTCCTCTTCATCTTCATCTGCATCTTCCTCTTGATCTTCTTCCTCCTCCTCCCCGTAGTCACTCAATCCCCAAACCTCATCCCAGTAAAAATCTTGCGCATGCAGCCAGTTCAAAATTTGACCCCTCATCCACGTATCTACCTTCCTATACGACCTATATTCTGCAACGGGTTCATACCCGAAAGCATTAAACACTGCGTCAAACAGCAAATTGTTGTTTAACACCCACTCGTACTCTTCAGCATCATTTTGAAAGTTAACATTATTTGCTGCCATTGTTGAAGTTTTCTTTGAATTGAAAGGGATATATGTGTTTGTGTGTGTTCTTTGGTATGCAATCGATAGGTATAAATAGGCCGGAGAGGTAGATGAATGGTTCCCAAGACTTTAGGCGGGAAAAGGGACCGACGGCGCGCGCCAAAAGTAAACTGTGAATTGAAGTTGTACGAAAAAGTCTCCAATTTCCTTTTACCAAGTATTGACTTTCCATGTACAATGAGTTCATGCAACAACTACTTGTATATCATGCTTTGTGAATAATAAACTTCCAAACTAAATATTTCCAACTAGTTGTTTGTGATGTTTGGGATGATTTGGGATCGGGTTCATTATTATTGACCCGGGGGAATAAATGTTTGACCGTGACTCGAAAGGAAATATTAACTCATTTGTTGCGGCTTGATATTGACTCGACTTGGACACAAATAAAAGAAAGAAATAAAAACAATTGTTAAATTAAAAGTTAGTTGTAGAGATATTTGTTATTAAATTTGGTTAATAACGAAGTAAGGAAATTAGAAGTGTACGTGAGACCATGGTTGTCAAGATCCCAATCCTGATCTTAGGATCTTACGATTTTACGATACTGCAAAGCAAAAATGATCTGAATCTTACAAAGGATCTTTAAAAGCTTAAGAGTCGTCGATTGGTAATCGTCGGTATTTTCCCATAATCCCGTTTATTAGTACAAGGTATACTCGTTTTATAATTTAAAACAAGTTTGGACTTACGACAAAATTAATCTTTGGAAATAACAAAATTTCGCCAAGACCCTTTCATTTATCGAACATTTCCAAGTCAAAAGACTTTATTGAAAATCAATTTCCCGAGTAATTTATAATATAACGAGTATTTATATAAACCCTAAACTCTAAACCCTAAACGCTAAACCAATCTGTAACTCAAACAATAACCAAACGAATAGTCCAATAAATCCAAATATGTTAGTATATGGGTAACATGTCTCGAATAGTCCAATAGCCCTCGTGTGTTCCGTTTTTATCCCAAATGTCACACGCAAGGTTTTCAAAATCGGGATCCTACTTAAGATCCTATGGTAAAGATCTGATCTTTACCATAGGATCTTAAGTAGGATCCTGATTTTGAAAACCTTGCGTGTGACATTTGGGATAAAAACGGAACACACGAGGGCTATTGGACTATTCGAGACATGCTACCCGTACACTAAAATATTTGGATTTATTGGACTATTCGTTTGGTTATTGTTTGAGTTACGAATTGGTTTAGCGTTTAGGGTTTAGAGTTTAGGGTTTAGGGTTTACACTAGTACAAAAATGGGATTTAGTCACACATGCTGTTTTTCGAACAGCCACACAGTCGCCTTTTTATGTGACTAAATGTACCAGAATAAAATAAACAGCCACACTTGATCCGACTTGTGTGACCATTTCGGAATTACATCCGAGGCTACAGCCACACATTTGAATATTTTCGTGACTATACGTATCTGGTAAAAAAAAATTTTGATTTTTTAGTCACTTATAATTTGGGATGTGTGACGGATACAAATAAGGTTGAAACATTAGTCACACTATATATATACATATGTGACAAATATATGTCACGCAATTGAAAAGTGTGACCAAAATCCATATATGGTCACACGAAGTAATTGTGTATGTGGCTAAATCATATGCTCAAGTTTGTCACACATTATTTAAGCGTGACTGCTAGTTTTTGTTGAAAATTTAGCCACATATGAATTTGAAATGTGTGACAACTGAAAAGTAAGTTTGAAGCATAGTCACGATATGCATTTAAAAGTGACAAATATATGTCACACACTTGAGATGTGTGACCAAATGTCATATATGGTCACACTAAACCATAGGCATACATGATTAAGTGTGACCAAAATTCGATACAAATAGTCACGTAAGTTAACATGTGTGTCTAAAGTTAAGTGTGTGTTTGCCTGCCAATTCCTAATGTGTATGGTCACATTTAGTTGTAGCACAATCATGTGATGATAGGCAATAGTCAAATTTTGTCACACACTATTTAAGTGTAGTCACAATTCGATACATATGGTCACACATTTCTGATAACTTATGCAATAGTCAAAAATTTAAAAATATCAATGTTTTGGCTCCATTGTAAGCATTTATGTAAGCATATTTTGTCAGACTATACATTCTAGCAGTAATAACTATACATTCTAGCAGTAATAACTATACATGTTTATATCATAAGCAGTAATAACTATACATGTTTAAGTCAAACTATACATTCTAGCAGTAATAACTATACATTCTATTTCTTGTCCTTGGGTCCTAGATACTCTTCCATCTTCCTGAGCAGTTCATATGCCATGTCATCATAATTAAGCTGAAGCTTGATTTTCTTCCCACGCAACATCTGATGTAGAATGTCTTTGTGAAACTTTAAAGGGTAATCCTTTTCTACAAGCATGTAGATCACCAACTCATTCACAGTTAAAGCATGTACTCCACATCGTTGAAAAATTTTCCATTCTTTAACAGTATTGTGCTTTAGTCTTCTCCAACATTCATCTTCATGATTTGGTTCAAACATTACCTTCAAATAATTCCAGACTTCTCTATCATAAGCTTGTTCTGGTGTCTTATTACCAAATCTTTGTTTGAGTAATTTCCATAGAGCTATCATATCTCGTCTATCAAAATCATGAACCATGTGAAGAAAGCTTACAAACCTTCTAGAAGAACCATCACGCCTCTTAATATCGTAATAAACTGTTTCCCCATGAGATCCAGAATTATAATCAACAATGGGATGTTTGACACTTAAAGGTTGTGCATCCATGGCTTCTCCTACAGAGTCAACTGCAAGTTCAGTGTGAGCTTGCATTTTTTCTTTAGCAACAACTTGCTCAGTTTGTTCTTGTTTTCTCTTTTTACTGCTTTCTATTTCCAACTGTTCTCCTGCTCTCTTTGAACTTGTTTTCTTTTCTTTCTTTTCTTCACTGCCCTTCACCACCTCAGCATTCAAGAAGCGTTCATTGTTTCTCTTGGCAATTGCATATAATTCTTCAATTCTTTTATCATCCAAGAATTTCAAATCCTTTAGTTTCCAACTGGCCACATTCTTCAAATACATGCACATGAGATCTCTTCTTTGTTTTGGAGTGGGTGGCTTGTTCTTCTTAGCTGCATATCTTTGTTCTGCAAACAACTTCTTTTTTGCATCAAAAATTTCTTTCAGCATCCTGGCTTTTTCATCTACTGAGTACTTATCTTGCTCTTCTTCATGTAGTTTCTTAGCAAACTCAGAATCAGCTGCAACCTGAGCCCTTTCCTCATCCCATGAAGCTATTAACTCTGCATCTTTTTTTCTTTTATTGTATTCTCCTTTTTTCCAAAATTCTCTGATGTTCTGCTTCATACTTTTGTCCTAATTTCATAGCAACTTCAGCATCAACTTTTAATTGCTCTTCTTTTGATAATGGTTTCTCCACAGGCTCTTCAGTAAGAATCCCTTTACCTTTGCCTTGTACCTGTGGAGTTGATTGTTTAGCTTTTGGAGAGGATGATGGCTCTTGTATCACAACACCTTTGGTTACTGGTTTTGCTGTCTTCAGCTCAGCAAGTACACTAACAGCAGTTGCAAAAACCTCTGGTGTAGCAGTACTAGCTTTTGTAGTACCAGCTGTAATTGGCTCACTAGCACTATCAGCATTTGTAACCTTGCCTAGACGATGATCAATCACCACTTGATTCCCTTGGTTATCCTCCCCTGAAACTTTGCCTTCATTCCCTCCCTGTTTGGGAGCATCCTTAGAAGCTTCAGAATATTTAACCTTGTGTTTGGGAATTCTTGATCCTTTTACTCCTTCTAAATACCTAACCCTTCTCTTCAAAGCCTTTATATCCCCACCTTGAGCTTTGATGACTCCATCTTGGGAAGCAGCTTTTGTTTGCAGATCAACAATTTCTACAGACAGCTTGGCACAGGTATCCTTCAATTCATTCAAACGTTGCATACTATCCTCACCACTTCGGCTTGTGTTACCTAGCCCGATAGGTGGATCACTGGAAAAGTTAAGTTCAGTCTCACCCCTAGGATGAACATCTGAACCCCCCATTGTTTCCATGTGACTGGGACCTTCACCTGAATCAGTTCCATAGGAACTTTCTTCATTAAAAGTTATGGAAACTGTAGAAGGGGGGTGAATACGTTTCCATATAAAAACTTAAAACTTTTGTATCAAACACCCGATCAAGTGTGACGTAATATGAAGAGTGTCAACAATGAGTATATATCATCTAGAGATGACTATAGTAAACTACGAAATATGCACAATCAAACCATGGAACATACATGATCAATCACTACATGAGCAATAAGCCACACAAACACATATGCAATGCAAATATAAATATAAAGCGATAACTAATGAAATGAAAGTAAAGAGATAAGTTAGAAGGCGCAAACCGGACACGGTGATTTATAGTGGTTCGGTCACGAAGCTCCTCTTCGCCCTACTCCACTCCCCGAGTACCCAACTCGAGAGTTACTTCACTAATCAACAAACTCCCTTTAGGCGGAGAAAACCGTACACGTCGCTTAACTTGTTTTTCGACACTAAGCTAGATGTCGAGTGCTAATCTTAGCTAGCACCAATCTACCACGATCTACCCGATCTACACCATACACGTCGCTTATCCTATTTCCGACACTAAGCTAGATGTCGAGTGCTAATCTTAGCTAGCACCAATCTACCACGATCTACCCGATCTACCCTTAATCCACATGATCAATCACACAAGCCCAATGGCTTCAAGAGATCTTCACTATCTCTTAAGATCACAATGATCTTGACTCACTCTCTCACAAAAGAAAAGTAATCTTGATGTATTCTATGATACAATCAAGAGTGTAACAAATGTTACAAGACCTAACAACTCCAACACTTTGTATCTACTTGGATACTTTGTGTTCTTCTCTTGCTAATCAAGAGGGATGACAACACTTTGTATCTACTTGGATACTTTGTGTTCTTCTCTTGCTAATCAAGAGGGAATCTACTTGGATACTTTGTGTTCTTCTCTTGCTAATCAAGAGTGATGACAACACTTTGTATCTAGGATATACTTGATACTTTGTGTTCTTCTCTTGCTAATCAAGAGGGATGAAAACACTTTGTATCTAGGATACTTTGTGTTCTTCTCTTTCTAATCAAGAGGGATGACAACACTTTGTATCTAGGATACTTTGTGTTCTTCTCTTGCTAATCAAGAGGAATGAAGAGGATCACTTGAGTGGATGATTGGATCACTCTTAAACAACCTAAGACTCTCCAAATGATCAAAGAAAGTTATCTAAGTGAAGAGGGATAAGACCAGAGAAAAAGGACTGGAAAAATCAAGTTGGAAGTGTGGAATGGTCCACTATTTATAGGCAAGGGAAAATCTGACCGTTACAGACCCACGGCTCCACTAAATACCCGACGGCTCCACTAAATTTAGTGGAGCCGTCCATACTTAAAGGTGCCGTTGGACGCTCCCTTTTTTGTCTTTAGTGGGGAAGGTTTATTTGGGGAAGTTGGAGCTGTTTTGGGGGGAAAAATGGCTGTTGGGAGTTTTCAAATTTATTTTTCAAAATAAAACATTTCTTTTTAATTCAAAAATAATTTGTAAAATATATTTTTGAAAAAATGTTTTGTCACATTAAAAATGTGAAGTTTAGAAAAATATAATCCTTTGATCATTTGTCAAGTAGTAGATTTGTTTGTCCATACTTGAGTGATTTATGTCGGGATGGAAATCTTCGACTTCGTTGAAGCATACTTGAGACGTCGGGAGGTGTTGATGAAGTATGCATTGATGATTTGTGTTTACAAGTAACTTGCACATTTTACGTTATGCATTACAAGTTACATGTTTGTCATCATTAAAACCGAAGAAACCGTTTAGTTTAAATATCGTAATATTTGCACTAACAATCTCCCCCTTTTTGATGATGACAAATATGTAAACCGTAACACATAGTAAAATATAAAAGTTACATGTTTACACTCCCCTTCTCCCCCTTTTGTCGAATCAAAAAGGTAGTTGCCTCGAGCGCTCCCTTGAATTCATTCCCTACTCCCCCTTATTGAACTACATTCCTTTCTTCCTAGAAAGGCGAGTTTGCATCATCCTAGTGAAGCCTTCTATCATCACTTGTGAAGATGACTCCATGCTATGTATTCAAATACTCCTGAGCTCCCCCTAGCTCAATGCTCCCCTATGGTGACTTAATCCCCTTGTTTATTTAACTTAGTATCTAGCGGATCCATGGATCAAATTCTTACAAAGGCTTTTCCTACATCAAGGGTTAGCTTCGTGCAACATAATATATAACATTATAGGAGCAACATTATAGGGATAGAATACACATAGCGAGACATTCATGGGTTGAACTATGTTAACACATAAGTGTCACAACCCGACCGAAAACCTAAGGTGTAACTGTTCACTCAATCACACTAATCAAGAACGAGATTCGTTCATTGACTGACGCACTAAATGACTTCTTCCAAGTTGTCATTGGGAAGGAAAGTTCTAACAAACTTTTTGAACAACATAATCATCTACCCAAGATGATTGATGTTAAGGATAGTTTGTTGATAAGACATACTCTAAATGATTACTATTATGACAAGTCGTGCCATAAAGTAGACTCGATAGAGGTTATACCTAAATGATTCCATAAGGTGGGAGAGTGTTGGTTGTGGTGACAACAAGGACAACTTGGGTTATGTGGTTGTAGGGGAAAAATAATGGGATGACCCATTAGTGGTTGTGGTGATGGTGATAGTGATAAGGATGATGTGTTGGTGCCAAGTCCAAAGAGGTTTGATGGTGATAGGGTTAGTGTGATAGCTAAAGGTTGTGGTGGACTTGGTGGAGGTGAGGGTGTAGGAATCCTAAAGGATGATGATGATGTGGTTGGAGATGTTGGTTTTGCCCTTTGAGGAAAGGTGGGAAAGGATGGTTTAGGTTAATATATCGTTTGCACTGATAATGAGATGCATGATATATTTCAAAAGGGAAAAAGAAAAGGTGTATGTGATCCTAACAGGATTGTTGGTGGATATCTCTAACGGGGTTAAGGTAACGAAGTTCTAGGTTTATAGGTTGGATGATCCTAGTTGTGTGTTAGAGATAATTTGGTGCATGAAGGGTTTCATGTGTTTGTGAGGATTGAAGGTTGTTGTAAGGTTTGAGTGTGATGATCGATGAGTTGAAGGTTGTAAGGTGTGAGTGTGATGATCTATGGGTTAAGGTTCTTAGACTAACTATCACTGTCAAGAGTGAAGTGTAGCTATGAGGGTTGAGTGTGATGATGCAAGATAAGCTTGCAATAGTGAGGCCTTCTATAGGCAAGGGTTGTGGGATTCAAACTAAAAGTTGGTGGTAGAGTCCTATGGTGTAGTGAAAGAATCCTAGGATGTATGTGAGTTTGCAAAATTTTGCAGGTTTGAGGTTAGGGATGCAGGGATCTAAAGGATACAGTGAAAATTCATCAAACATAGGCACGGTACCACTAAATACCACACAGTACCGTTAAATTTAACGGTACCGTGGCCTATTTAACGGTACCGTGACCTGGAAGTCACAAATTTTCCTGTGCAGCCTAGTTCTGGGCAGCTAAATGGAAGTTTCCTAGGGAATAAGAACCACATTTGTGTGTTCTTGAGAGTGTTTGGTGAAAGACTATATGAATGTGTTTTCGCTCCCCCTTAATCTATGACCATCCGGACAAGATGTAAGAGATAAAGAGGAAGACAAACGTTGACGAAAGCGATGAGCTTAGTAACGTCATGACAAGTGGTGGATAGCATGCGATAAACTTCACCTTTGAAGTCACGTAGCTCTTCTCAATCATTGTGAATATTCATAGAATATTTATATGATGAGGCATGTGATTACTAGGAGATATCCTAAGGGTTAAGAAGATAAAATCTTCAGAGCGGTGAGGTTGGTGACAAGGTTCTAGTGGGATTATCTCAACTTATCCTAGCGGTTCTTCATTTGGGGTGTGTGGAAGGTGAGTGGGATGCGGAAGCATTGGTAGTGCTTAGTAC
Organism: Artemisia tridentata subsp. tridentata; assembly: GCA_021014915.2. NCBI lineage: Eukaryota > Viridiplantae > Streptophyta > Magnoliopsida > Asterales > Asteraceae > Artemisia > Artemisia tridentata. The sequence goes on from CP139504.1 coordinate 217,420,523, forward strand.
CATGCGGAAGTGTGAGGGAAAAGGCTAAGGAATCAGATGATAGATACAATCTATTCTGATAGGAGATGGTTTTAGGTTCAAGACTACATCGAATGGGTTTTGATGGAGTTAGTGAGAATTGAAAGCAAGATTTTTGACAAAGAAATTTCACATATGTTGTGATTTTTCTGGACTTTAGATTAAAAGAATTTATACCGAATAAATTCTTTTATGAATGAATCCAACGAGATTCGATAAACGTTGATCGAGAGATGACATTTAATTGCATTTCGCAAATTAAATACACTTTAAATATTTCGGATGAAATATTTAAGTAGTCATCGGAGTTTAAGATGATTTTTCGAATAGATCTCGCTGATTTAGTGAGACTTTTCGACACGAGAAATGACATTTAATTGCATTTCACAAATTAAATATACTTTAAATATTTCGGATGAAATATTTAAGTTGTCATTGGAATTTAAGTTGATTTCACGAATAAATCTCGCTGATTCAGTGAGACTTTTCGACACGAGGAAAGAATTTATACCCAATAAATTCTTTGAACGGTACTGGACGAGAAGAGATGACTTTTATATTTCCGAGGAAATACATAGGTAGTCATTAGAGCGATGTGAAAGATGACTTAATATTTCCAGTGAAATATTTAAAAAGTAATCAGACGAGACACAGGATATGACTTGACATTTCCAATGAAATATCTAACAGTCATGGGACGAGACAGAGGGAATGACTTGATATTTCCAGTGAAGTATCTAAAAGTCATGACACGAAATAGAAGAGATGATCTCAATATTTCCAGTGAAATATTCAAGAGATCATGCAAGGAATGTGAGGGATGACTTAATATTTCCAGTGAAATATTTAGATAGTCATGAGACGAGACACACGAGATGACTGCAATATTTCCAGTGAAATATTTAAATAGTCATAAGAGGGGTACAAGGGATGACTTTAATATTTCTAGTGAAATATTTAAATAGTCATAAGATTTATGGAAAATGTTCCATCATTCCTAGACCTAGACGGAGATGGTAAGGGGATTCTCGGTTGAGAGGTTTGGTTGATTTAAGGGTTTCTATGTGCTTCGCACGTGAGTGTTTCATGGGGTTTTGAAAGATGTAACGCTACGCCTATGGTGCTGATTTGCAGCAGGGTTTGGGATCTTAAGACCTGTATATTCACACGAGGATGAAAGGAACTACTAATTACTTATATAGTAACTCGTGAGTCCTTTGGATGAGCGTTTTAACATATGTTGTTAAAAGGCTTGAGTATGATGTTTCGGATATGACATTTAACAATTGCGATCGCAAGTTAAACTTACTTGAATATTTCGGATGAAATATTTAAGTTGTCAACCCTACTCCGAGTTCTACTAGGTTTGTTCCTAACCTTCCCATGACAAAAAGGTGTATTACTTGGAAGAAGGCGAAGTGATGACTGGGGAATTAGGGTAACTTCGCGACTACTTTGACTTATGGGTTTTGACACTAGTGTATGGCTCTATGACTTCTAAGGGTTCATAGTGATGGGCATACCTAATTCCTAATGTGTCAAAAGAACATAGTGTGGGTGCAAACTTTACAAGTAAATCAAGTAAAATGCACATAAGGAATAAATGCAAACATCATGCAAAACATGATAATCATTTAGCATTTAAGATCATGAAGACATTTAATCATGTCTTATGAGAACATGTTATCATTTTGAAACATGTATGTGGGATGCAAGCAATCTAGGTTTGCTAAGGCAGATCCTAATTACCACTTGTTCAAGATGACATCCTAATGGGAGATATAGTTCAACGATGAAAACTATCTCTAGTCAAATGTAGGAATGAAAATTTTTCAAGTTAGAGAATGAGTATGAGACAATCACTAGTGGTGCTCAATTAAGGCTGAACACGACCATTTTTACGGGTTATACCACAAACCCAACTTCTCTCCTGGAAGCAATTCAACCGTTAGGTCAAATTAAATTTCTAGTGCGATAGGTTCTCCAGTAGTCATTCTTTATATTAGAAAATTTCAAATTCCTATATTTGCCTATTGAAGTGTAGCAAAGATGATATTAGCTTATTTCGCTAATACATGACCTAATATGACTCAACTAACCATACTTTGAAGGTCGATTAAGAGAATGACATGTCTTACACAACTCCTAACAAAGGCAAGCGAAATATTTTAATTTCGTGTTTGAGATTTAGAGGTTATTTGATGGAGATGGTGTATTTTATGATCTCTTGGACAACATCTTTGTTTGTTGAGTTGTTACATGTTATTTTAACATGATTTGGTTTCCTAGAACCAAGAGACACTCTAATGTGATACAATGTAGAATCTACTACATCGTGTGTGTTTCAAGAATGCTCCTTTGCATATCTTGAGTGAGAATCTAGTAAAGGTTACTTACCTCAATAGATCTTGTGAGCATTTTATTTAAAATGAGACATACTGTTTATTTCAACAAGTATGCTTTTCTAAGAGGAAACTTATCACTCTTATGAATGCTTTGTGAAACAAGTATTTTAGTGTATGACTAATTTTACTTGTTTATGCAATGACACATGATGTATTAGGTTATTATTCAACTCTAATATCCTATATTTGTTAACATGATGCAATGTATTCTCTTGTGACATAACCATTCATGTCACAAAGAAAATAAGATGCATGGGATATAAGTTATCCTTTGTCAATCTTTTGATAAGAGAAATACATGTGATATTCTCAAAGATTGATGACTTACATAATAGTTAATAACATATTATGTGTGACACTTTTACTAGACATGTGACATTGAGTGTTGAGTCGTTCATGAGCAAAGTTTACATATGTTGTTTGTTTACTCTTGTTTGGTTTTTCGGAAATGACACATTTACTAATTGCATTGCAATGTAAATTACTTGTATATTTCGGATGAAACATCCAAGTTGTCACTCCTACTTAGTTGTTTATTTTATGCATCTTTTAAACATATTAGTTTAATGTTTGGAACACAACTATTGGACAACAAGACTCAATATGGCATCTTCAACACAAGTGTGAGTTATGATCCGATGCATATTATTTTCGTCTTGAGAGGACGTCATTATTTTCATAACAATCGAGTGTGATTGAGTATGTAGATTCAAGATAATATGTTTCATCATGTTTTGATGTTATCTTGAAGCTAAACAAATAATGACTCCAATTTCATGTCCACACTCAAAAACTTGTCAATTAGATTCGATGATGATATCAATCATAATTTGAATAATGAATTGATATGTACTCGAAATCTTTCTTGACCCTCACAATCACTCCCTTTTTAAAAAGAAAATAAAAATTTAAGGAGTGTGTTCCATTTATTTTAACACAAGTTGTATGTGTGAGGTTAATGACAAACTAAGTTACTACTTTGATATTGTCATTTATTTTTATTTGAGAAAAACTATTTATATTATTATGTATAATACTCTTAGTTTTTCGACACCTCATTAGTATAAAAATAATTATCTTAACCATTTTTATACCACATACGTAAAATACTAAATGTTTAAAACATTTTGTATGTGTGTTAAATCAATGCAAGTTTAATACATTTTCTTTTACTTAAATACTAATGTATTAAAATGAAATTTTATCTGGTTTAGACAACCCATGGTCAAACAAGACAAAATGATGTGATGTTTTAAGGATCATGTTACGGATTTTATGAAAGTGTTAAGTGTTTTGGGGTGATATACTTTTTACACTTAAACCTTTGGAAAAATAATTGTGTAAGACAATATCTTTCGACACACATGATCTAACAACTTAGTTTCTATTCCTAAGAAAGTTACTAAACCATTTTAAGAACTTGCAACAAATGCAAGACAAATGGTTGATGCCTATATGCAATGCAAACTAATTACTTAATATAGTGCAAGTGATTTAGCATGAGCCTTATAAATGCATAAACCGAAAAACTATAATAAGCAAATAGCAATTTAACACACAAAAATACTTATCGTCATTTTGTGTATTAGGTATAACAATGTATACTAAGCTTGATTTTATTTGACAATGAATTGGTTTCCTCCCCATTTCAAATATTTTTGCTGAGCACTTTGAAAACATGTCAACGTTTAAAAGTTGAATCGCCCTTTTTCAGTTTGACCAAAAATTTACGCAAACTGTATGACCAGAAGACCTTTAGTTGAAAATCAAGGACTTTAACATACTTTCATTTAGAACTAATTCATAAAAATGTTTCTCAAATAAAAGTAGACTCAACATCGTTCAAAATGATGGGCGACACGACTCGTACAGACTCATGGTTGATTTTATATGGATTTTTGAAAATGAACCAAAAATGAAAACAGACAATCAGATGCACGGCACCGTTAAATGACCCATGGTACCATTAAATATAACTGTACCGTACAATGTTTAGTGGTACCGTGGTCTGTTTTCTGATTCAGAACTGCATGACTTAATGACTCGTTCTGAAAACATGACCGGACACTTAAAGACACTGTTCTTTTAGTGGTTTAAGAAAACCTTCAAGCTAGTATGACAAAGTATACTTAACAACAAAACTTGTAAGTATTAAGCAACTAAATACTTTTCATATTTTTATCACCTTCATGGGTAATTTGATACATGGATCGTACTCAATTTTGAAAACCATTTGTTTTAAAAATTTGAGCGACGTGGCTCTGGTACCAATTGTGGAAACTGTAGAGGGGGGGTGAATACGTTTCCATTTAAAAACTTAAAACTTTTGTATCAAACACCCGATCAAGTGTGACGTAATATGAAGAGTGTCAAAAATGAGTATATAGCATCTAGAGATGACTATAGTAAACTACGACATATGCACAATCAAACCATGGAACATACATGATCAATCACTACATGAGCAACAAGCCACACAAACACATATGCAATGCAAATAAAATATAAAGCGATAACTAATGAAATGAAAGTAAAGAGATAAGTTAGAAGGCGCAAACCGGACATGGTGATTTATAGTGGTTCGGTCACGAAGCTCCTCTTCGCCCTACTCCACTCCCCGAGTACCCAACTCGAGAGTTACTTCACTAATCAACAAACTCCCTTTAGGCGGAGAAAACCGTACACGTCGCTTAACTTGTTTTTCGACACTAAGCTAGATGTCGAGTACTAATCTTAGCTAGCACCAATCTACCATGATCTACCCGATCTACACCATACACGTCGCTTATCCTATTTCCGACACTAAGCTGAGACGTCGAGTGCTAATCTTGCTAGCACCAATCTACCACGATCTACCCGATCTACCTTAATCCACATGATCAATCACACAAGCCCAATGGCTTCAAGAGATCTTCACTATCTCTTAAGATCACAATGATCTTGACTCACTCTCTCACAAAAGAAAAGTAATCTTGATGTATTCTATGATACAATCAAGAGTGTAACAAATGTTACAAGACCTAACAACTCCAACACTTTGTATCTACTTGGATACTTTGTGTTCTTCTCTTGCTAATCAAGAGGGATGACAACACTTTGTATCTACTTGGATACTTTGTGTTCTTCTCTTCTAATCAAGAGGGATGACAACACTTTGTATCTAGGATACTTTGTGTTCTTCTCTTGCTAATCAAGAGGGATGACAACACTTTGTATCTAGGATACTTTGTGTTCTTCTCTGCTAATCAAGAGGAATGAAGAGGATCACTTGATTGGATGATTGGATCACTCTTAAACAACCTAAGACTCTCCAAATGATCAAAGAAAGTTATCTAAGTGAAGAGGGATAAGACCAGAGAAAAAGGACTGGAAAAATCAAGTTGGAAGTGTGGAATGGTCCACTATTTATAGGCAAGGGAAAATCTGACCGTTACAGACCCACGGGCGTCCACTAAATACCCGACGGCTCCATTAAATTTAGTGGAGCCGTCCATACTTAAAGGTGCCGTTGGACGCTCCCTTTTTTGTCTTTAGTGGGGAAGGTTTATTTGGGAATTTGGAGCTGTTTTGGGGGGAAAAATGGCTGTTGGGAGTTTTCAAATTTATTTTTCAAAATAAAACATTTCTTTTTAATTCAAAAATAATTTGTAAAATATATTTTTGAAAAAATGTTTTGTCACATTAAAAATGTGAAGTTTAGAAAAATATAATCCTTTGATCATTTGTCAAGTAGTAGATTTGTTTGTCGATACCTTGAGTGATTTATGTCGGGATGGAAATCTACGACTTCGTTGATGCATACTTGAGACGTCGGGAGGTGTTGATGAAGTATGCATTGATGATTTGTGTTTACAAGTAACTTGCACATTTTACGTTATGCATTACAAGTTACATGTTTGTCATCATTAAAACCGAAGAAACCGTTTAGTTTAAATATCGTAATATTTGCACTAACAAAAGTTGTCTTGCTTTGGGTCTTAATAATGTTACCACTGTCCTGTGCTGCTGCTAAGCTAGACACAGTAGTGCCAGCCCTTGCCAACATGTCACTCTCCCCCCCCAGTGACATCCTCATCTGCAACAGTTGGTAATGAACCACTAGCCTGAGGTAGCTCAGTGTTCTTGGTGTTAGTCCTACGTTTATAGGTCTGTTGTTGTTGTTCTATGGGTGTGTGATGGGCACCAGCTGGGATTGCTGAACCTTCACCCATTTGGGTTTGGGCTAGTGCCACCATTGTTGGAAACAAAGGTGTCACTCTCCCTGAAAATACTTTTCCAACCCTCCTCATATTAGCAAAAACCTTTTTGGTAAGGCAGGGAGTGGGATAAACATTTTTGTGACTTTTCTTTTTTTTAAATTGGTTGTCCAAAAAGAGTTGCAAAAACCTTGGATATAGAAAATATTTAGCCGAAGAACTATCCAAGTTCTTAACCATATATCAAAAATTAATTTCGAGAAATTAAATCTTTGACTATTTTCAGCCAAACAAATTATAGCAGAAGCTAAATTACTGCTAAATTCATTCCACGCAGTGGTCTTTGGACTTAGACACACTAAGACAGTATGAATTAAGAATTTCCACTGAGGAGAAAATTTACCATTTTGAAACTTTAAAGCATCTGTATTTCTCTCATAGCCCATCAGTGAAAGTTTTTCAAAGATTGTAGTATTTGGAAGATTCTCAACTCCGTTAGCATCATCTAGGAGAAGATCTCTTCAAATAGACGCCTCTGTAACGATAATCCTCTGCCCATCTGCAAGGGCATGGATTTGTGCTTCCCCATTAATAGTTTTGACCTTAGCAGACGACCAAAACTGGATAATGTTGGAAGTATATGTAGTAGGTTTTACTGTTAATGCAAACTTAATATAGCTTGCATTAAGGAAATCAATGATCTCAGTAAAATCTACAGACTCATTGGATTTTTCTAAAAAGGCAACATTATTATGAGGTTCGGTAAAATTTAGGTTCGACATTATGATTTGATTTGGGGGTTTTGCAATATGACGATTAAAATTCGATTAGGGAGTGGAAGAGAGATAGTAATGTGTGCGTGAATGTGCTTGTGTGCCGCAATTGGGGATTTATACCCTTTAAGTAAAAAGTGATACAAACTACCCTGCACTCCCAACCACTGCTAAAAGGATACCCAGCAGTACAACGTTTCACTAGCAGTACAACTGTTTGCCTAGCAGTAAAATAATAATAACCGCATTCAAATATCATAAACTTGTAATAATAACTGCATTCATATATTAAACAAAGTCAAAATAAGTTTACATTTACATAGGCAAAATATATAAACAAAAGATACATTAAGACATATATATACTAGCTTGAATACTTTTGTAAACTTCAACTATTTGCTCTCTTGCTTCTTCTATTTTTTTGTTCCTCTCATCAATTTTCTTCTGATGCTCTTCAATGGCCTCTAAATCTTTCTTGTTCCTTTCTTCAAACATCTTTATACGCTTGTTGTAAATTTCTATCAATGCGTTTTCAGCACCATACTTGCCTTCACGACATTTCTCCCAAATATGTTGGGATATGCCTAATTTTTTATATTGTTCAGGCATTGGAGGAAAGGAGAATCATCCCTTGGGCGTTAGTTTTTGTTTGAAGAAGGAGTTGAAGAGGATTCAGCCATTGAAATTTGAAATTTATTTTCTAATGAAAATATCAAAGGAGTTGATTATGAACGGTTTTCCATGTCCATAGGTATAAATAGGCTGCAGACGGTATACGAACGATTCCCAATACTTTAGGCGGGAAGAGGGACCATCGAAATGCGCCAAAAGTAAACAGATGGATAATAGGATTTGGTTTGTGTTTGGTTTGGATTGACTAGTTTAGTTGATTTGGAAGTGTGTTTGGTGTTGGATTGACTAATTGACTTTCTTATTAGGGTAATTGATATTTTATATATTAATGATATTTTCTATATTAATGATATTAAATAAGTTTAAGTTTTTTTAATTCAGTATTGTAATGTTTTTAATTCAGTATTGTAATGTTTTTATTATTAATGAATTTTAAGTTTATTTTAAATGTTTTATTAAAAAAAAAGTCGGTCACCGAGTGTGGCAGGTCGGTCGCTTCTGGTCGCCGGAGAGAGAAAGCTGACATGGCAGCCGGTGACCCAGGTCGCTTTTGCTCTTAAATTTGGTTAACTACGAAGTAAGGAAATTAGAAGTGTACGTGAGACCATGGTTGTCAGGATCCCGATCCTGATCTTAGGATCTTACGATTTTACGATACTTCAAAGCAAAAACGATCTGGATCTTTACAAAGGATCTTTGAGAGCTTAAGATCTTATAGGATCTCGATCTTTACCATTAGGATCTTAAGAACTAATACGATACGATCTTACTTTTCTCGAACCGCAAACTAAAAAAGTATGGAATGTATTTTGTAGAATTTAAAAAAAAAAAAACATGTTAATACTCTTTAAATGACATTATAGTAGGATCTTAAGATCCCGATCCGATCTTAATTACAAGCTCGATCTTGCAAAGACGAAATCGACCCTAAGTATTTGGATTTATTGGACTATTCGATACATGCTACCCGTAGACTAACATATTTGGATTTATTGGACTATTTGTTTGGTTATTGTTTGAGTTACGGATTGGTTTAGCTTTAAGGGTTTAGGGTTTAGGGTTTTTAGGGTTTGTAAAAAATTGTAATGTTTTATTTGCCTCTTTGATATGGTATGTAATGTTTTATAAAAAATTGTAATGTTTTCTAAGTGTCAAACCAAACGGATTTGGGTCTTGGTCGACAACCGGTGGATTGTGCACCGGTTCATTTTCCGGTGGATTGTTAAAATAGGCTCCAACGGCTAACGAATTAACTAGCAGAGGCGCAAAAGTCTATCCTCACCCGATTATGCAATGAACAATAAGAAAAAGAACTCAAATTGATTAACAATTTCCTAGGTGAGATAACTCGTATTATGCTACAGATGCATAATCGTGCTCCAGATGTCGAAAGGTTGCGTGAGTTGCCTCAAGACCATCCAGCTATCAGGGTCGGTCTAGAAACTCTATTAAAAAATGATGAAACAGGGTCGAAAGGTTGCGTGAGTTATTGTTAGACCACCAGGTATCATGACATTGCCATCCCTCTTCATTCGGGCCCCACAGGTGTCACATTACCACAACTAACCACAACTAACAACCCTCCCTTATCATAACATACCACAACTTACTCATTTGGGCCCCACCACTATCTATTTTTTTTTCAAATACCCAAATAAACTAAATTAATTTCATTCAAATAAAAACACATTACATCAAATTTTAACACATACTAATTTATAAAGTTATGATACGAAAAAAAAAAGATACGGGAATTAAAAATAACGATACAACAAATACTAATACGATACGAAATTTTATATAGAGTTGTAGTTGTCGATGAGATCCGACTTCTCCTCCCAAACTTTGACTTTAGGAAACTGCCACCCAAATTTCAGCTAGCAACTTCTCTTCCTCCTTAGACAAACGATTATTCATTTCAGATTTGTTGAATACCCAAGAATGGTATGGTATTTATAACCGTTTGAACTTTTAAATTCAAAATTCGAATTTAATTAACGAGCGGGATATTCAAAACATAAAATTTGAAATTCAAATTCAAACTGGAGGGCGGGATATATTTCAAATTTCAAATTCAAATTGGAGGGCGGGATATATTTCAAATTTCAAACTTTCAAATTTGCTAATTCTTGTCCACTATAAATAGCATGGCCTCTGAAACAAATGTCACACACAAACACATTCAAATCCAAACTTTTCAAATTCAAGATCCAAACATCTCAAATTCAACATGTCTTCCAGAAAAGATTTCGGGCCACAATTTCATGCCCACCTCGCCAAGGATTTGGGCAACAATTTCCAAGCCCACCTCGCCAAAATGAAGAATTCCATACTCCACCCGAGCATATCTTTCCGGTTTTCCAACCGGAAAATTTTCCGGTGAATAATCAACCGGAAAATGAACCGGTGCACAATCCACCGGTTGCCAACCAAGACCCAAATCCGTTTGGGTTAACTGAGGAACAACTTCGCCAAATGGACCAAGATATGCAAGTCTTACTGGAAATGGAAGCACTTGAAATAGAAGAGGAAGCTGCTCGTTTGGAGCGGCAAGCTAGGGAGGATGAAGAACGTAGGCAAAGGTGGGAGTTTGGTTTTTTCACACCTTCCGAATCCTCTGAAGATGGTTACCCAGACTCAGATGATACATTTCATTAGTCTGTGCAGTGGTTTTTTATGTTAATCGTATGTTGTTTATGTTAATCGTTCGTTGTTTACGTTAATCGTTTGTTGTTTTTTCAAGTGGCTGTTTAATGTAGGTTCAATTTGATGTTTAATGTATTCTACTTGATGTTTAATGTAGTTTCAATTTGCAAGATCTTCAACATTACAAGTTTTAAAATAAACTTTACATCTCTAATTACAAATAATATCTATTTTATCAAAACTATAAAAAGCAAAGAAGAAGAAAAAAAGAAAAGGCAAGAAAACAAATAAAGAGTCCCACTTCGTCAGTAATCTTGCCAAGTCAGCTATAGTTAAACCAAACCACAAATTCAATATTCAACCGGTAATTAATCCCTTTACCCTATCATTTGTAAACACACACAATAATCAATAAACCCTAATCAACACACACATTCTTCTGGCAAACACAAGCACGCAAACAATGAATCCAAATAACAACAAAGGTATGTTTTCAAATGTTTTCACATATCAGTTGATGATTGATTGTACAATAATTAATATCAGGCTTTTGATATATAAATGGTGATGTTAGTGGTTGTTACTGATCGATTCTATTGTAAAATGGGGTTGTTTTGTATTTTATAATGGTTGTTATGCTATGTCTAATGTATGCTCTGTTTTTTTTTTTTTTTTTCCATACTCTGATTTTCGTATACATAATGGTTGTTGTGCTATGTCTAATTAAGTGTTTTGTGTCTAAGTATTTTTTAGTTGCCTGTTTGTGAGTACACTGAGAGGTCTAAATCAATGAGAGCATTGGAATGTGCCTAGTTTGTGATTGGCCAGTAATGAGAGTACCTAGCAGACTTGTTTGTGCTTGGCCACCAATGAGAGGTCAAATGCAGCCTATTAGAGTACACTGACATGTCCATTGAGACTACAAATACAGTATTTTGAACTGTTTGTGAGTACCCAGAGAGGTCCAATTGAGACTTCAATTGCAGCCTAGTTGGCTACCAATGATACTTGAAATGCAGCCTAGTTTGTGCAACATTGCTTCATTGTTTGGGATACCACAAAAGAGGACCAAAATTTTAGAACACAGTACAATGGATTCTTCTGCAATGGTAAACCATCAAAAGGTTTTTCTTTGATTGTGATATAGTTTAACATTTGAATCAATAAAACTCATCTAACAGTTGTTATTTGTAGATGTCATACAAATTTCTTCTGATTCAAGCAGTTCAGAATCAAATGACGGTGCTCTCAACATCCTTCCTGACCTCCTTGCTTGGTATTATCCAGAGCAACATTCTGATGCAAGTACTGATACTTGGGAAGTGGAACATATCCAAGCCATTGAACCTCCAGAGGAACTCCCATCTCAAGCTCCTATCCTGGTTCTCCCTGTGCAAGTTCAAACACCAGTTGAAAAGGCACACAAAAAGAAATTTATTCAGGATATTGTCTTGGGAATGTCGTGTAAGAAGAATCCTATAGCCTTTGGAGCACCTTCTAGCAGCCATGGGAAAGGCAAAACTAAGATGGTTTAGGGGTTTAGGATATACATTAACAGCTTTTGTGTTTTGTAAATGGTATTTGGTTCAATTTTGACATTTAATTTGGATACTGATTGTACTGTATTATGTTTTAAATATTCTCCTTTCTGTATTCCATAACAACTTGCTGGTTTTTATTTTCAATAGAGTATTACTTACTTAATAAAAAGTCTTCAATGTTCAAAAAAAAAAATTGTAGCAATTTGTGTTTTGTAAATGTAATTAGTAATGGTACAATAACTGGTAATTATGTAAGTATTTTGGTTTGTTAAAAGGGTAGTATTTTGTACTGTTGATGTGATGGTTGCACAGTATGGTACATTTGCTATTATTAAGATAATGATATATAACATTTGGAGCCAAAATTTTGATTTATTCAAGATTATGCTTTAATTAACAGGTTCAAAGGCAAAATTTTCAAATAATTCAAATGTTAATTTCAAATTACAACTTGGAGGCAAATTTTTGGATCGAAATTTTTTGAATCACAACGATTCATATTCTAGGTGTATAGCCTCTTTTCTCTCCTTAAAAAAAAGACTGCAAAGAAAAAACAAAAATCAAATCTTCTATCACCATTACTCTCCAAGCTAAGCCATAATCATTTTCTTTTACCCTTTGTTGCTCAAGAGTCATGGATATTGAACCCATTGCTCATAATCAAAGTTTGCTTCCTCCTGATCATGATGTTGTAGGTGATGATAACGTCTTACAATATGAATCCGAACACAATTCTGATGATGAAGATATAGATGCGACTGGAACCAACCAAGCAGAGATACTAGCTAAGAGGGTCTCAACCAGGCTAGTAAAGTTTCGCGCGAAGCATGACAAACCTAGTGCAATAAAGCTCAAGGTAACCTTCGATGCATTCGGTAGGGTATCAGGGCCAAACAGAGCAGTGTTTGTGAGTTTTTTTGGAGATGTGGCTTGTGAGCAGATAGGTGTGAAGATTCTACACTGGAAGAAGGTGAATAAACAATCAAGAGATAAACTATGGGATGAAACCACGGTACATATATACTATTTTGTAACCCAGTACTACATAAGTTTATGTATGCAGTTACATTATGTGCAACTAATTAACAACATTGTATTAATCTTTGTAAAAATTTTTTGATGTTGACTTGAAATACAGAAAATTGATAATGATTCGTCTTGGTAAAATGCTAAGGAATTACAGAAGGAAGCTCAAATTCAACTACATTTTGCCCAACCCAAATACACCTTCCAAACTGACTGAAGTACCGGATTTGTATAGTACAATAATGAAATCAGAAGACTGGGTCGAGTATGTTAAATACACGACCACCGAAGCATACAAGGTTTTAATTAGTCATCTTTATTTAAGTGTATATGTCATTTTATAATTTTCAGATTGCAGCATTACCGCATCTAAACGCCTTATGATTTTTTGGTTTTAGGAGAAATCTGAGAAAGCTAAAATGGCGCGTTCCCAAAATATTTATCAGCATAAAATGGGACGAGGTGGATATGTTTATGTCAAAGAGAAAATGATAAGATTACATAATGTTTGTTTTACAAATTGCCCATGAGAAATGAATCTGTTTACATTGCCCAATTTGCACATTTGCATTAATACCCTCATATTTTCGTTTATCTTGGTTTAACTTTACATGTGTATGCATTTGATGTTTATTAGATCCAAAATAAAGAGATTGAAGCGGATGAAGAACCCCCGCGTGATGTAATGTGGGTGAAAGGAAGGGTAAACAAAGACGGCGAATACCCAAATGATGATATTAAATCAAAGGGAGATCAACTTGTAAGTTGACTGCTAATTCTATTATTATGCTTATATAGCAGCAGCATTAACTGTGTACTAGCAGTAGTATCTTGTATACCAGCAGTAACTGTGTACTAGCAGTAGTATATTTTTCATTGAAGTTCATGAGCAAAACTAACTCCAGCTGAGCAGCATTGACACAAATATGAGCAGCAGTTACTCTAACAGCATCAAGAAGACTTTTAATCCCAGCATTTCCTATATTTTTTGTGCAGAAAGAAGTTGATGACAATATCAAGGAAGGAACCTCGAGTGTTGATGATGGCACTGATGCCATGACAGTTGTATTTGGTAAGGAAAAGGGCGGTTATGCCAGAGGAGTGGGAGGTGGAGTAACATACAAAGAGTATTTTGGCCTTCCTCGAAGAAAACAAGAAGCCGATGAAAAACTTGCGTTACTTCAAACTCAACTGGATAATGGGAGACACGAGCATGAAGAAAAAGATAAATTGGTCAAGAAATTGTCCGCCGAGATGACCAAAAAAGATGTGCAGGTCAAGAAATTATCCGGTGAGGTGGAACACACAAATAAAGTGCTTGCTCAAATTATGAAACGGTTGAATGATCAAGGGATGAATATAACTTTGCCATCTGAACCATCGCCAATAGCCTCAGTTGTAAGCCATTTTTTATGTTGTTAACAATTTCATTTTCTAATGCTAACACCACTGATGCTAATGATACCAGGCATTGAACATAAACTGATGAGTGACTGTATTTCTTAATTTATATTGCAGGTGACTCCAATGACAATTGACAATATAGAGAGCAGCGCTAATGAGGTGGACGGCACTCAGACAAGTGATGTTGTAAGTGCTAAAGATGCGGGAATTGAGGAGAAGTCCAATGGCCTTGAAACTTCTAAAAAGGTAACGGAAACAATGGTAATTAAGTATAGTAATAAAACATCCCCCTTTGATTTTTGAATTTTACATACATGATCGACTAATGTACCATGTTTATATATACGTATAGGAACCTGCTAAAACTTTTAGGCCTAAGTCATAACCTTAAGTCACGACGAAACGGGTCTCCAGATTCCCAATCGCTACAAAATGTGTCGTCTCCAACACAACCACTGCCAACAGTATGTATTTCAACATGTTTCTTGTTACTCTTTTGTTTAAATAATGTAACGTGTTTTATATACACATATAGGAACTTGCTAAAACTGTCGGACCCAAGACAAAGCAAAAGAAGCGAAAAAATGGGTCTCCGGATTCCCAATCGCAACAAGATGTGTCTCCAACACAAGCACTGCCAACAGTATGTATTTCAACATGTTTCTTGTTATTCTATTGTTTAAATAATTTCTGATATATGCATGCAAAAATTCTTTTTTTGTAGACACTTAAGTGCAAACTGTGGAT
Organism: Artemisia tridentata subsp. tridentata; assembly: GCA_021014915.2. Lineage (NCBI taxonomy): Eukaryota > Viridiplantae > Streptophyta > Magnoliopsida > Asterales > Asteraceae > Artemisia > Artemisia tridentata. The sequence continues at coordinate 217,435,912 of CP139504.1, forward strand.
TATAAAGCAAACAAATATTGTTGCTTTGGGTACCGTATACCAGTCTCTTGGAAAGCAATTGCTGCATAACCGACCACTCCCAAGTGATTGCTACAAAGTGTCAATTGATGAATCGTTAGTTGATGCAGCATGCATACCGGACGTAGCACATAATGGGTTAAAAACAGTTAAGAAATTCGAAGGTAGTTTCGTTGCATGGCCAAAGGATCAAGTTATTTTTGAAGAGGAGGTACATACATGTGTTTTTTCAACCTACATATATATAATTATTCATATGTAATTCAATGTTTGATAGAAGCGTCTTTTGTTTACTATAGGTTACAACAACAAACCATGTGACTAAATGTGTACCACCGGCACCATTGAAGAAACAATATATATCTGCTAACGACTTAAGGCAAACTGCTAATAAGGCGGTGAAGGTTCAAAAGTCTTTAGATTATTGAGAATTTGATTAATTAAGTACGACATTACAATTGTATATTCTGTCCAGTTATATACATTCGAGTTTAATTCAATTTGAAATTTCTTGTGGTTTTGAATATTGTTTTATATATAATATATATACTCATTCCAGCAGCACTAGCATAGTACTAGTAGTAGTAACTCTGCTTCAGCAGGACTACCTTAGTACTAGCAGTTAACAACTCTGCTCCAACAGTATAGTAACCCTGTGACTAAAAGATGCATTCACATAATATGGTCACGTTTATCAACATTATTGGTCACTCTTTGTTTAATTCGATGTGTGACTAAATAGTACCAAAGGCCACACAAACTAAAAATTCATGTGACCATTGGATAAACAATAGTCACGCAAAATACACATTTCTTCACTTTAAACAGCATATGGTCACACTTATTAACACCTTTGGCCACTTTATGCTTAATTGTATGTGACTAAATACCCAAAACAAACATGCTTTGTGTGACTAAATATTACAAAAGGCCACACAAACATAAAATTCAAGTGGCCATTGGATTATCAATAGTGACACAAAATACAAATTACTTCACTTTAAACAGCATATGGTCACACTTATCAACACTTTTGTCCACCTTATGCTTAATTGTATGTGACTAAATAACCAAAACAAACATGCTTTGTGTGACTAAATATTACAAAAGGCCACATAAACATAAAATTCAAGTGGCCATTGGATGATCAATAGCCACACAAAATACAAATTTATTCACTTTAAACAGCATATGGTCACACTTATTAACACTTTTGGCCACTTTATGCTTAATTGTATGTGACTAAATACCCAAAAAAAAACATGCTTTGTGTGATTAAATATTACAAAAGGCCACACAAACTAAAAATTCATGTGACCATTGGATTATCAATAGTCACACAAAATACACATTTCTTCACTTAAAACAGCATATGGTCACACTTATTAACACTTTTGGCCACTTTATGCTTAATTGTATGTGACTAAATACCCAAAACAAACATGCTTTGGGTGACTAAATATTACAAAAGGCCACACAAACTAAAAATTCATGTGACCATTGGATGATCAATAGTCACACAAAATACGCATTTCTACACTTTAAACAGCATATGGTCACACTTATTAACACTTTTGGCCACTGTTTTTTAAATTGTATGTGACTAACTCGAAAAAAACAACACACGTTGTGTGACTAAATCATCACAAACGTCACATTTATTATATTTTCATGTGGCCATAGGATGGGAAATAGTCACACATACTGATGAATCCAACAAAACTTGTGCCTAATTAGTCACACATATTCGGGTTTTGGTCACTCTTTTTCAATGTAAACAGCCACAAAGTAAACAATGTGACCATATGATACGTACGGTGGCGCGACTTTTTGTCACACACACCCAAAAAAACGTGTGTGACTATATGCATATAGTCACGCATTTTTGGTGTGACGAAAGGTGAAATCTGTACCAGTGTTATATAAATACTCGTTATATTATAAATTACTCGGGAAATTGATTTTCAATAAAGTCTTTTGACTTGGAAACGTTCGATAAATGAAAGGGTCTTGGCGAAATTTTGTTATTTCTAAAGATTAATTTTTTCGTAAGTCCAAACTTGTTTTAAATCATAAAACGAGTATACCTTGTACTAATAAACGGGATTATGGGAAAATACCGACAATTACCAATCGACGACTCATCTTATTTGATATGTTTGTTGTTAGTTATCTCTTTGACTTGTTTTCGTCATCTCGTCTCGACTCGAGTTATTGTCAATACTCTTCTCGACTATTAATTCGGTTATTCGTTTTTTTGGAGTGAGTACTCGTGTGTCCGTGTTCTCTACCGTTACAGGAATGAGGATACCAAACCCTTTTAAAAGGCTAAAACGATATTATTTTTTGAAATGAGAATGATTAACTTTTGAAACCTCTTGCGCATTTGATTTTTTTGGTGAATATCGTGTCGAGTACATTGCATTGCGATACGTTGTGTTAAATCGTTTGATACGATATTCATTTTCTTTAACTTTTAATTACGGATAACCTTGATACCCGCGAGGAAACCTGAAAAACCGATGGATAATATTAACCGGGTATCCGGTGGGATATGGGGCGGGTACGGGTATATTATAAATGGGTTCGGGTACGGGTACACTAAAACCCGCCACGAACCCGAACCGTTGCCATCCCTAGTTACCGGCTATAGTAGGTTTTCACCGCCACGTCAACACCATTAGCCTTTCTTTTTCTTTTTCTTTTTTAACTATTATTCTTTTTTTTTACACATCTTGCCACGTCTTAGTTAAACCAAACCACCACTTGATCAATAGTAAAGCGGCAATTAATCCCTTTACCGATCAATTGTAAACACACACAAAAATCAATAAACCCTAATAAAACACACATTCTTCTGGCAAACAAAAACACGCAAACAATGAATCCAAATGACAACAAAGGTATGTTTTTTAATGTTTTCACATATCAGTTGATGATTCATTGCACAATAATTAGTAACAGGCTTTTGATCTATAAATGGTGATGTTTGGGGTTGTTACCGATTCTAATGTAAAGCTGTGTGAATTTATTGTTGAATGTAAAGCTGTGTGAAGTTTTAATTTATTCAAGTTTATGCTTTAACAGGTTCAAAGGCAAAAATCCCTAGGTCCAAATTCAAAATCATTTCCAACAAGGTATACTAAAGTTGTTATGTGTTTGTGGCTAAAGTTGTATACCTTTATACCATTAATTAAATTTTTTGAAACACATGGTATGTTGAACTATTATGAGGTATGGGAAAACACAGATTGGAAGAGAAAGAGCCCTTTCTATTTCTCTAGCGATGAAGAATCTGGTGATGCTGACACAAAAGGTGTGAATTTATTGTTGAATGTAAAGTTGTGTGAATTTTTAATTTATTCAAGTTTATGCTTTAACAGGTTCAAAGGAAAAAATCCCTAGGTCCAAATTCAAAATCATTTCCAACAAGGTATACTAAAGTTGTTATGTGTTTGTGGTTAAAGTTGTATACCTTTATACCATTAAATTAAATTTTTTGAAACACATGGTATGTTGAACTATTAGGAGGTATGGGAAAACACAGATTGGAAGAGACAGAGCCCTTTCTATTTCTCTAGCGATGAAGAATCTGGTGATGCTGACACAAAAGGGGTAATAATGGTCCATTTAATAAGTGTTGTTTCGCTACCTTTATCACATTCTCAAGACTTAATCCATTATACTCGTTCAACTTGTAGGTAAATGACAAAGATGAATCCTCTGAAGCTACTCCCAAAACTCAATCCTCTCAAATACCAGTTGAAAAGGCACACAAAAAGAAATTTACTCAGGATATTGTCTTGGGACTACCGTGTAATTAAGAAGATGTTGTATTAACCGATGGCCGTGAATAAGACTTCTCGTACATTAAATGTGTTAAGAATTATGTAAAGGTGGTGATCATCTCGACTATTATGAACTAGATGATAATTAGTTTAATATGGTACGTAGTACCAGTTCTGATATTTAATTTGGATAAATGTAATTATTAATGGTGCAATAACTGGTAACTAGTAGTTTAACTGTATCTATTTTATAACTGTAATGATAGTATTTTGGTTTGTTAAATGGTAGCAATTTGTGTTCTTGATGTGATGATTGCACAGTTAGATCTAATGGTAGCAGTTTTTGTTGTTGATTTGATGATTGCACATATTTATTTAATGGTAGCACTTTGTGTTCTTCATTTCATGTTGGTTTATGATTTAATGGTAGTAGTTTGTGTTAAATGGTGTCAAGTTGTGTTCATGATCTTGGTGTAATTGTGTAAATTTGAGTTCTTGATTTGATATGCAGTTTGTGTTCATGATCTTTGTTCTAGATCTTGGTTCATGATTTGCGATTAAGATAATGATATATAACATTTGGAGCCAAAATTTTGATTTATTCAAGTTTATGCTTTACTAAACAGGTTCAAATTAAAGGCTAAATTTTCAAATAATTCAATTGTTATTTTGAAATTAGAATTTGGAGCCAAAATTTTGAAATCGCCTAATTAGAAGCAGGTACCAAGAATAAGGTACGATTCATCTTCTTCCTATACCCTCTTTTCTCTCCTAAAAAAAACTGCAAAGAAAACACAAAAATCAATTCTTATATCACCATTACTCTCAAAGCCAGAATCATTTTCTTGTACCCATTGTTACTCAAGATTCATGGGAATTCAACCCATTGTTGATAATCATCTTTTGCTTCCTGCTGATAATGAACATGATGATAACAACATAGACTATGAATCCGAAAAGTATTCTGATGAGGAAGATCTAGATGCGCCTGGAACCAACCAATCAGATCTGATACTAGCTAAGAGAGGCATAACCAGGCTATTTGAGTTTCGCATGAAATATGGCAACCCTGGTGGAATAAAGCTCAAAGTAACCTTCGATGCATTGAATAGGGTAGCAGGGTTACACAGAGCACTGTTTTCGAGTTTTTTAGGAGATCTGGTTCGTGAGCACATAGGTTTGAAGAATCTTTCCTGGAGGAATGTGAATAAAGAAGAAAGAGATAAACTATGGACTGACATCACTGTACATATATACTATTTTTTAACCCAGTACTACATAATTTTATCTATGCAGTTACATTATGTGCAACTAATTAACAACATTGTGTTAATCTTTGCAGCGATATTTTGATGTTGACGTGACATTCAGAAAATTGGTAATGACTCGTCTTGGTAAACTGCTAAGGACTTTCAGAACGAAGCTCAGAGAAGAATACATTTTGCCCCACCTAAATACACCTTCCAAACTGAATGAAGTCCCGGCTAAGTATAGTCGATTTGTGAAATCAGAAGACTGGGTCGAGTTTGTAAACCACACGACCACCGATGCATACAATGTTTTAATTAGTCATCTTTATTTAAGTCTATATGTCATTTCATAATTTTCAGTTTGCAGCATTACCACATGTAAACGCCTTATGATTTTTTGTTTTTAGAAGATAGCTGATAAAGCTTAAATGTCGCGTTCCAAAAATATTTATCAGCATAAAATGGGACGAGGTGAATATGTTTATTTGAAAGAGAAAATGGTAAGATCACATGTGTATGCATCTTCATATTTTCGTTTTTCTTGTTTTAACTTTACATGTGTATGCATTTGATGTTTATTAGATCGAAAATAAAGAGATTGAAGCAGATGAAGAACCCCCGCGTGGTATAATGTGGTTGAAAGGAAGGGTAAACAAACGATGGCGAATTTCCAGATGATGAGATCACATCAGTGGGAGATACACTTGTAAGTTTGACTGCAAATTCTATTATTATGCTTATATACCAGCAGGATTAACTGTGTACTAGCAGTAATAACTTGTGTACCAGCAGTATTAAGTGCGTACTAACAACAGTAACTGTGTACTAGCAGTGGTAAACACTAGCCATATTTGTAATTGAAGTTCATGAGCATCACTAACTCCAGCTGAGCAGCATTGACACAAATAAGAGCATCAGTTACTCTAACAGCATCAAGAAGACTTTTAATCCCAATATTTCCTATATTTTTTTTTTTTTGCAGAAAGAATCTGATGACCAGATCAAGAAATTGTCCAATGAGATTACAGAAACAAAGAGAATACTTACTCAACTGATGGCACAGTTGAGTCAACAAGGGGTGCAGTTAAATTTGTCATCTCAATTGCCAGTAGCCTCAATGCAAGCCAACAAGGGTCTACAGATTCCCAATCGCAAGGAAATGTGTCTCCAACACAAGGAGTACCAACAGTATGTATTTCAACATGTTTCTTGTTATTCTTTTGTTTATATAATGTAACGTGTTTTGTATATACATATAGGAACCTGCTAAAACTGTCGGACCTAAGAAAAAGCTTAAGTCACGACAAAACGGGCCTCCAGATTCCCAATCGGAAAAAAATGTGTCTCCGACACAAGCACTGCCAACAGTATGTATTTCAACATGTTTCTTGTTATTCTTTTGTTTAAATAATTTCTTATATGTACATGCAAAAATTCTTTTTTTTAGCCATTTAAGTGCAAACTGTGGCACTTAAAGAAATCAAATATCGTTGCTTTGGGTACATACATGTGTTTTTTCAACGTACATATATATAATTCTTGATATATAATTCAATATTTGATACAAGCATATTTTGTTACTACAGGTTACACCGCCAACTACAATGCAAAAGAAAAGTGACAACAACTGTGGACCAACAGCACCATCGAAGCGCAAAAGTAATGTCTCTATTGAAGCCCTAAAGCAAGCTAGGCCGACGAAGAGTCAAAAGTCTTTAAATTATGGTACTTGAGAATTTGATTATGTCCGACATTACAATTGTATATTCTGTTCAGATATATACATTCGAGGTTTATTCAATTTCAAATTTCTTTTTGTTTATGATTATGTTTTATATATATATATATATATATATATATATATATATATATATATATATATATATATATATATATATATATATATATATATATATATATACTCATTCCAGCAGGACTATCATAGTACTAGCAGTAGTTACTCTGCTTCAGCAGGACTAACTTAGTACTAGCAGTAGCAACTATGCTCCAACAGTACTAACTTAGTAATACCAGTAGTAACCCTGTGACTAAACGATGCAGTCACGTATTATGGTCACGCTTATCAACAATATTGGTCACTCTTTGTTTAATTCGATGTGTAACAAAATATTACAAAAGGCCACACAAACATAAAATTCAAGTGGCCATTGGATGAACAATAGTCACACAAAATACAAATTTCTTCACTTTAACAGCATATGGTCACACTTATTAACACTTTTGGCCAATTTACGCTTAATTGTATGTGACTAAATACCCAAAACAAACATGCTTTGTGTGACTAAATATTACAAAAGGCCACACAAACATAAAATTCAAGTGGCCATTGGATGATCAATAGTCACACAAAATAAAAATTTCTACACTTTAAACAGCATATGGTCACACTTATTAACACTTTTGGACACTTTATGCTTAATTGTATGTGACTAAATACCCAAAACAAACATGCTTTGTGTGACTAAATATTACAAAAGGCCACACAAACATAAAATTCAAGTGGCCATTGGATGATCAATAGTCACACAAAGTACACATTTCTTCACTTTAAACAGCATATGGTCACACTTATCAACACTTTTGGCCACTTTATGCTTAATTGTATGTGACTAAATTACCAAAAAAAACATGCTTTGTGTGACTAAATATTACAAAAGGCCATACAAACATAAAATTCATGTGGCCATTGGATGATCAATAGTCACACAAAATACACATTTCTTCACTTTAAACAGCATATGGTCACACTTATTAACACTTTTGGCCACTTTATGCTTAATTGTATGTGACTAAATACCCAAAACAAACATGCTTTGTGTGACTAAATATTACAAATGGCCACACAAACTAAAAATTCAAGTGGCCGTTGGATGATCAATAGTCACACAAAATACACATTTCTTCACTTTAAACAGCATATGGTCACACTTGTCAACACTTTTGACCACTTTATGCTTAATCGTATGTGACTAAATTACCAAAACAAACATGCTTTGTGTGACTAAATATTACAAAAGGCCACACAAAACAAAAATTCATGTAGCCATTGGATGATCAATAGTCATACAAAATACACATTTCTTTACTTTAAACAGCATATGGTCACACTTATTAACACTTTTGGCCACTTTATGCTTAACTGCATGTGACTAAATACCCAAAATAAACATGCTTTGTGTGACTAAATATTATAAAAGGCCACACAAACTAAAAATTCATGTGACCATTGGATGATCAATAGTCACACAAAATACACATTTCTTCACTTAAAACAGCATATGGTCACACTTATTAACACTTTTGGCCACTTTATGTTTAATTGTATGTGACTAAATACTCAAAACAAACATGCTTTGTGTGACTAAATATTACAAAAGGCTACACAAACTAAAAATTCATGTGACCATTGGATGATCAATAGTCACACAAAATACACATTTCTTCACTTTAAACAGCATATGGTCACACTTATTAACACTTTTGGCCACTGTTTTTTAAATTGTATGTGACTAACTCGAAAAAAACAACACACGTTGTGTGACTAAATCATCACAAACGTCACATTTATTATATTTTCATGTGGCCATAGGATGGGAAATAGTCACACATACTGATGAATCCAACAAAACTTGTGCCTAATTAGTCACACATATTTGGGTTTTGGTCACTCTTTTTTAATGAAAACGGCCACAAACTAAACAATGTGACCATATGATACGTACGGTGGCGCGAATTTTTGTCACACACACCCAAAAAATGTGTGTGACTATATGCATATAGTCACGCATTTTTGGTGTGACGAAAGGTGAAATTTGTACCAGTGGAACACGCTGAGAGCTAGAATTGTGCATTCCATTGTTTTTCTGATAATGCGATTTAGGCACTATAAAATAATACATAAAACATAACATGTTTTAAAATTATAATTTAAATTTAATATGTAACAAATAATTAAAATGTAAAATGTGTTCTTTATTAATATAGACCTGGTGTGGTCTTTCCAAAACTGCCAGAATGTAACCTACTGTTACTTGATTGTTGTAGCTTAACTCCTGCAATATAATGAGTATAAACTTGTGTTGTAATTCATTTATATATATATATATATATATATATATATATATATATATTGTAATTCATATATATATATATATATATATATATATACATTCCTTTAAGTATAATCAAAATACCTATTGATGGGGTTTTAAAACTGGAAGAATGATTCTGATACCTTAAATGTTTATGCACCTTTATACCTATACAATTTTTAACATATTCTTGTTATGTTACAGACCATATGTTAATTTAAAATTTTTAATAATCAGTGTATATTAAATTTATAAAAGTTAAAACACCTGATGAAAAATCCTCAGAGTTTTCACAATCTAAATGGCAGTCAAAAGAGGATGTCTGATATCCAAAACTTTGCTTTGAGGATGTATGTTCTTGTGCTATCTTCGGCAATGCATTCACTACTTTCAAATAGTAAAGATTTCATTATAATGCTAATATATTATTAATATTATGTAACCAGACAAAATTACTTAATTGTGTAACTATAATACCTCTTGTTGTAGATCTCAAATCTTTTTGACGACTTCTGTTATAGGACATATTTTCATATTCTAACTTCTGCTGCCCTCCTAAGTTCAACATATGTGATCTAGAGTTCCTTTTAGGAGTATCACTTTCAAACATGCATGCATCTATTACATGAGATAAATAAATACATTAAATTATATCTTGAATTTTTATAACTGAGTATGTTAAAATATAAAAAAACAAACAACAAACAAACAAACCTGCAACACACTTTTCTTCATGATGTTTTGACAAATTACTTGTTGACTGGATATCTAGATTGGAATCATGTTTACCATACATCTTATGAGTATTTCCCAATGCAAGTTTATTGCATCCTGTCGATCACTCACCATATTATTACTATAACTCTTTATATTAATAGTTACAAAAATATTAAAAACTAAATTTGTTTATAACATAATTACCTTTTGGCCGGTTTTCTAAATTGAGACCATGAGTTCTAGATCTTCTTCCAAGTGTGTCACTCTCAAACATACATCCATCTATTAAAGAGTCTTTATTTTTATGTGATTTTAAGAATACAAAGTAATTAATAAATTGTGTTAACTGATAAATACCTTGTAGGCTTTTATTCTCGTTATTATCACCTGGTGATTCATTCAACACTGTAAATTAAAGAGCACTTAATTGTTAATCTAATAAATATATATGAATCATACTGATTTAAAAATATGAGTTATGCAATGAATGTTTAATATATTTAAAACCATGCATGTTTAACTGTTAATAAACAAACCACCTGCTGAATCTAGTATAATGTTGTTGTTTGCCTCCTCTGTTGCTGCTGAAAATTTGTACACAAACAATTCTTAATTACATCTGGAAACCTAATCATACATACTATAACAATTAGGTTACAGCAGTACTAACTTGCAAGTTAGTACTGCTCCTTTAACAATTAGGTTACAACATTACTAACTTTCTAGTTAGTACTGTTCATTTACTAACTTTCAATTTAGTACTGCTAATTTAAACTTAGTACTGCTAAAACATTTTAGTAACACAAAATTCAAAAGTATATAAGCAGTTCATAATACGGTTCATACTCATAAACAAATAATCAATGTTTAACTCATAATACGATTCATATTCATAACTGAACAATCAATGTTTAACTGTTTATTATAAAAATTACCAGATGAATCAACTATAGGTGTTTTTTCTTTTCTTCTTTTGTGTTCCAGTTTCAGACCTTTTTTTAGCGTTTGATCTTGACAGCCTTGCTGAATGTCTTTATGGTTGCATATTGATATATGGATCGTGTATAATGTGTGTTTGTGAATGGGTTATGATATGACAAAATAAACCATATATATAATGTAGAATTAGGGTTAAAAACATACACATCCAATTCGAATGAGGCTAAGATCACAATCAATATTTTCCATACTTATCAAATACTAAAAATATGATGATTGCGTAGTATCCTTTATAGAAATTCGTCTGCATAATGTTACACAAAAATTAAGGTGGTTCAGTGGGTAACACACGACATAATATGAACATGGTATTGAGTTCGAATCCATGCATGTGATTTTTTGACCCATAAATTAACAAGCGGATTCTTGCATGCGTGGACTTAATGTGATGATATGGACTTTGACGTGGACTTAATTATGCTGGCGTGGACTTAATTGTGATGATGTGGCTTTATCTAGTCATGTTTATCCTGTTATATATATATATATATATATATATATATATATATATATATATATATATATATATATATAAAGAACAAGTGTGATTGCTATTTTTAGAGTCACAAAACTCTCCCGAAATTCTAAAAAAACTACACGTGGAAACCTCCCCAATAATAGTAAGTTTTCCAAAAAAATTGAAATTAATTCGGTTCAGAAAAATTCAAAACAAAATCCCATGAAATAAGGAAACTTATTTAAATTTTGATTCATGATTTGTTTTATTTATTTAGCCGATTGTATGAAGATAAAACCTCTTTCAAGTTTTGTAAATCGTATCAATTCTTTATTGGATTTGTATTGTTGATGAGCAACATTGATCTATGGAACGCAACATACTCATTTATACAATCTTTAATTCTTTATCATTAGTTTGTATGAAACCTATACAGGAATCACTGCCGATAACGCAATCCTACACCACCACCACCACCGTTAGTACAATCTGACACAACAAGGTTTGTTTTGATTTTCTTGATTGATTTTTTAAGATCTCTATAGAAGATGTTTGGGATTACTTCTTCAAACTGCACAATGCATATATTGGTTGTATAATAATTTTATTTTTATGGTTTTTTGATTTTTTTTTTTTTAATTGATGTTGTGTGGTTACATGCGTGTTTTTTGGAGATTAAATGCTTGCTGAAAAATTCATGCTTAATCTCTACCAAAATCAGCCAGAGGTAAATTTGATTTCAGTTTTAATATTGTTCTTCGAATTAGATTCAATTAATGTTTGGTTGCAATTCTTCGATAATTGTTGTTCTTTAGATCCATTTTGATTGTTTTGAATTGTTTGTTCATATTTGTTTTGGAATGTTTGTGTTTTGTTTATTAGTTTCGAATCGTTTCGTTGTAATCAAGTAAAGTAATCAATTCCTGGTGATCTTGTCAATGGCTAATGAAATTGATGATTTACAGGTTGTTTATAATTAGGTTTATTCAGTGATGAAGTCCATGTTGGTTGTTCATGCATGATGATGTCTTAAATAACCAAATGAGCTTGGTTAAGGTTCTGTTTTTTTCAGCGGTATGATCTTAGCTATCTATTTATACGCTATTTTTATTGGTTTTATGATGTGCAACAATGTTATAACCATAATTGACATCTTTTTTCTTTTCTTTTTCAGCATTTGTGGAGAGGATGGAAAAGCACATAAGACTTAAGAGGTACATGAGGATGGTCTCTCGAGTATCGACAAACATATTCATGGTGAGTGGACTTCAAGCTTATAGTTTGACATTCAACTATACATCACAAATGTATAACCATCATTTAATAGTTATACATGTTATAAGATTGATTAGGAAATACGTCTGTTACCATATTCATTAATTGTTTCAAGAAAAGGCGTGAAACAAGTATCATCACTACTGCAACTGTTTTCACAAGCATGACTATTACGCCATTCTTTGTTTTCGTTGGCCTTCATTTTCCTTTTCATTATATCTACAAATAATTGTTTTCAGGTTGGATTACATCAATGGAGCACCTTCCTACTGGTAAACCTAAACTACTTCATCATTTTTGTTTTCAGGTCCATCTGGTTATTCATTTTATCGTGATTGAAATGCATTTAAGATTTCTGATTAATGTAAAATATTGTTTTCCACACAAATTGGGGTATTTGGTTGGATTAAAATCAAATTCATGTGCTCTACAGATTTGGTTGTTTTAATATATTTTGTAACGGATTAATGTTATTATACTTTTGTTACCTGAGGTGAATACGTTTTCAACTTTTCTTTTTATATCATGGTTTTCACTTTTTGCACTTCTCACTATGTTTATTATTTCATTATTATTATTGAAGCACCTATGAATACATGCTCAGGTCTGTGCTGCCATAGTCATCATTGAAGTACTTTAGAGGTCTTCCTAAGCTGCCTGGTACTTTTCCGATACCCGCTACTAGGAGCGCTGATGTTCTTGACTTTCTACACTATAATTTTGGATTTCAGGTTTGTAGTTGATAATTTCTCAAGGTTGTCATATTAAGGCTATATATTATTTATTATTGATTTATGAGTTGCAATATATTTGTATGCTGGTCTAAAAATTATTGGAGGCCACGAAGACAGACTACCATGTCTTCTTTTCCTGTTTGAACTATTCGAAGTGGTTGCTTTGTTTTTATAGTTATAAAACTACTTATTTAGAACAATTAAGAAGGCATGATAAGTTTTACCTTTATTTGGTTGTCAATTCCTTGCGCAAAAGATCTATTTTACAAGGTACATATAAATGACTGTTAATCTGTTGCAGAACATGTTCTGAAGCAGGTTCTACCTCCTGGCCTTGAGGCTCATTCATCTTTTGAAACAATAGTTAAGTATTTTGTATGTGTTAAATGTTAATTCTGTTTTATTAAAATCTGTTACCCTTCATTTGGAGTTGTAGAAGTTTAATATGTGTGAAATCTTGCATACAGTTTATTTAATGAATGAATTTACCTCATTTTTATTTTTCAGGCCAAATGAACTCCTTCCTTACAAGGATGTAATTGCAAAGGTCATCTAATGTAAAACCCAAAATATTTGAACCGTAATTTTTGCATCATTTCGGACCTTAACCCATAGTATGAACATTTATTTTATGTCATATTAAAATTATACGTTATAAATAATAATGCGCAATATTAATTAAATCTTAAAACTAAATAATTATAACTTAAAATTAGGAAAACCTAAAATTATGCATATAAGATAAACATAACCTTAATTCCTAGAAAAATTATATCACACGATGGGAAGATCATACATGGACCAAATGATAGAAAATGTGCACTCTTTTGAAATAAATACATGAAAACAAGATTTGGATAAACGCCTAATTAGTCACCTCCCCATAATTTTGGCTGTCAATCACAAACTTTCCCATGATACTCTGTTCAATCACCAATCTAATAAGCCTATCCTTTTGCTTATGTCACGTGAAGTATGGATAAGAATTCACCAAATAACTTCCTCAATATAAAAGATACATGTTGCCTTTTTCCCATCTCAAATGACACGACATTCCAACACCAAAAGACACGCTTTGCCTATTTTTTTTTTCAAGGTCGTATATCTTCCTCTCTTCCTTTTTGTACCAAAAACTAAAACCAGAAGACACACACATATTCACCTCCTTTTGCTGCCAAAGATGAAAAACAGAAGCAGGCCTTGGTATCAAGTTTGAAGTACTAAACGTTGGAGTCTTGTTGGTGTCGACTCGATCCCTAAGTCCTTGTTCCTATTCAGTTTTTGTCCTGGGTCGATTCACAGGTTCTATGTTCTCCTTTTGTTACATTTAATTCAACATAATACATATGAAATCACAACCTTAAACTATGCTAATCGAATATGCTTACATACATATGGTTGCCTCATTTATGTATCACATGAAATCATGAATATATACCCCTAGTTGTGTTTGTTTGTGTCGCATGTTATGGGCTATTTCGTTGTTCCTTTTTTTTCTCCAGCCTCTTGTCGTCCTGTGTGTAACTCTAAACAGGACCTAAGAATATGTTAATATGAACCTTTAATGAAGCATATGAACTCGAAAACCATAGGCTGTTTTCATTGCAAGAACACTATGATTTTATGTGAGATTTATTGTGGTGTTTGGTCTCGCTAACTGGGTTGTCATTGTGTCAGGTGCGTGACAATAAAGTGGTATCATTGTGAGTGAGTTTTAGTGAGTTTGCAAGTAAGTTTTGGTGGGTCGAATGGGGTACAATCTCAGGTGCAAACTGTGTTAAAAAAATGGCATGTGTACGTGTGTTTTCATGTAGTCTTGGTGTCATTAAAATGTGTTGTGTGAGAATGGATTTCATGCATGGGGTCTGGTGCAACGAGGGCTTGGGTAACTGTGATTTCATGTGTGAGTTTTATGTGTTGACGCATGTGTATGGCTTGTAAAAAAAGGTTTAAATCTAGTTTTGGCTTGTACATTTAACAGTAAAAGGATTTAAGTGTTGGGTGATGTTTTTGTTAAAATAAGGTACCAAGTAGAGATTTGAATTTTTTTAAAGCCTCGACTAGGATTTTGTTGCCTAATGATGTGTCTCGTTAGGTTTTGTGAATAGGGGTGTGTCTCGGTGTTATATTGGAGTCGTGAAATTATGAATGGTGTGCGTACCAAGAAGTGTGTAAGTGTGTGTGAACATGTGTGTTTGGTGTCAAGCTTAACAAATCGGAGATGTGTTAAAAGTGTTCATTAAATCGGCTAAGCCTTAATTAGTCATTTACTTAAATATTGACGTAAATAAACCTTAAACTTTGGTAATTTACACATTTAAACGCTGGACTTTGCTAAGTGATATATTAGACCCTAATCTTTGGAAAGTTGTCGCGATCAACTCTAAACTATGATGTTGGTAATATTAAGCTTTACGTTTAATAAATTTAATTTGTAATTAAGAAGGTTACTAATTCGGGAAACTTACTAAAAATGGAAAGCCGACTAAAACAAGTAATCTGATTTAAATAAGATATTAATAATAAGACGATCATGTATTCGTGTAGATTCGCTGAAGAAGGAGTTTTGATTCCGATCTTTATGTTTCGGTTATGTTGCACTTGCGGTATAAGGTACAGATATTCTGCCCTTCTTTAATAAGGTGCCTTCGTCTCATTTCTGATTTCTGATTCACTGCCATGTTCTTTGATTCTGTGAACCTTTCTGGTTTCTTTCATGATATTATGAACCTTTGACATGACCTTCTGTTATGAACCTTTCTGATATTAAACCTTTCTGATACATGACCTTTCTGTTATGAACCTTTCTGATATTAAACCTTTCTGATAGATGACCTTTCTGATATTGAACCTTTTATGATTATGAACCTTTCATTCATGAACCTTTGCTTATGAACCTTTGCTTATGAACCTTTGCTTATGAACCTTTGCTTATGAACCTTGCTTATGAACCATGACTATGAACCATGATTATGAACTTATGAAACATGATATTGACCTATGCAAGTAAACTAAAAACATGATTCATGATACTTGACCTTGACCCACAGTTTGATACTACGAGCCACTCACTAGGCATGAGGGTTTCATGTCCATGTCAGTCGATGCACCGATGGCATGACTCTAGGGCAGGAGAGTGATGACCTGTCCCGTCCCTTTTCTGTATTTTATTTGGTGTGTTGGGAGTTATGGCCACTAGGGGCGTATGGATGCATCCTAGATTTGTTTCTGTATTATGTTCATGTTATGATATGTTATGATATGCATGGTGACTGATGGTGTGTGCGATACACGTCTTTCACAACTCTGGGAGCTGATCACTCCATATTTCTGATTTCTGGGATTAGTGAGAGGAACATCTCTCTGCATGGCGGTATGATTATGATTTCATGTTCATGTTTCTGGGCTCGTAGAGGATTTCTGTTACCCTGCACCTTGTGACCTTATAACTTTATAACCTTTACTCACCATCATTATTACTGTTACCCTGTAACCTGATACATGACTTAACATTTGACTTGACATGATCTGATCTGGGCATGTGGTGGGATTATGGATTACACCTTTACACTTATCTACTGTAACTAGTTCTAATCATGTTATATCTGTATAACCTTTATGTTCCTGTTCCTGACTCCTGTTACACCTGGTATTCATTCACTTACTTCACTACTTTACCTTTACTGCTTGTTATCGTTATATCTGTTCACTGAGCTCGTGTAGCTCAGCCGCGTTTTCTTTCCTCGCGGCAGGTTTTAGTTGGAAGTTGGGATTGATTAGAGAGTACATTGGACTTAGAAGAATTTACTAGCAGCTTGGGATTAGCTATTGATGATGGTTAGAAGAACTCATGTTAGACTTAGAAATCATTGTATTGGAATCCTGTAATTTCATATTTCCTTTGTAACAATTGAATTCTATTGTATTATTTATGTCGTATGCTGGTTTCTGTTCTGATAAGCCACCGTTGTTGTGACACCTTTGCCTTGTCGGGTTGGGGTGTTACATCTAAGATGTATGTGTCAAACTTCTATTTAATCATATATTTTGGTGATCCATAACCCCGTGTTTAGGATTTTAAGAAATCATGAAACTTGTGCTTTTTGGTGGTGTAATGCATGCAACCTCCTAACAAATACTGGCCCGTTCAACTGAAACCAATCTTAAGCCATAACCTGAATCCGCCCTACCCCGATCATGTTGACATTTCAATATGAGATTAAAGGATCTTTGCTTGATAGTTTTCTTAATCTGCTTTAATCATTTTTGTTTTTTACTGATAACGCTCAAATTGTACATGTTTTTAGGAGCTTTATCGTGGATTTTACGCATATATATTGATCGCTATTATGAACTTTTGGTACTTAATGAAGTATAATTTCTATTTTAGGTTCATGGAAGCTCATGACAAAGAAAACCAAGAAAAAGGCGAAGAAATGATCAATAAACGAAGATTTATGCATGTACGAAGAATTCCCGACAAATGAAAGTCTCTTGGAGTATATTCGAGAAGATAAATTCATGAAGTTGTCGCTCCAAAGACTCAAAGAATAAAGCACAAGAGGGAAAACGAAAAAAGAAATGAAGAAAATAAGCTTAAACGAAGAATTATGGAAGACTCGTTGTTCCCGACACACCTTCACCATTTTGGCCATAACTTGAGCATACGAACTCGGATTTAGTTGATTCAAGCGGCCACGGAAAGCTAAGAGAAAGATCTACAACTTTGGGTCATCATATCTGATCAAAAGGCATCCATCCGATGGGATGGAGCCCGCATCCGATTCGGATGGAGCCAACTTGACTTCTCCAAGTTATTTTTAATGTGTAATTAAGTGCCATCAAGACCCATGTCCGATCATATGGCCCTAATTACTCATTTTCCTGATTTTTATGACCCTTTGTCCCCAAGAAAACCAATTAATAACCCAAGGCCTTGAGAGTAGTATATAAGGACCCATTTGGCTAGTGTTTTGAGGACACAATATAGACTATCAATATCCAATAATCTTACAACTCATGTAAACTCTAAAGATATTTCTCTTAACCGCCCCTCACCTTTGGGCTTGGGCGTCATTTCTAGAAGGCAAGGCTAGGACTTTGAATTTCATCTTATGAACTTTGGTATATTCTCTTTTAATATTAAGCATGTTTGTTTCTTTGATTTTGTTGATTCTTATTTGTCTTGTGAATGATGTCTTAATACTTGTTTGGTTCATATGATAACTTGTGATATTAGGATGTTTGGATATTTGCAGTGTTTGTTTGGATTATGATGATAACATCATATTTGGTTAAATTGGAACTTGTCTTGTTTATTGTTTTGATTAATTATTGTTGAGTCTATATGTCGAAAGGATTCTCAATAGTGGTTGATTTCAATTTATTAGTCGATGAATGTTTTTGTCTTGTACTTTGTGACGATTGTATGAGAAACTTAATAAACATAACAAGTGAAAGTTTAATTGAGATTAAAGGTCGAAAGGCATCTTTTGAATATGTGTTCTAATCATTATTTTTCAAGTAAATGGAACTTCACAAATTGATGACATCAAAGTAATAGGTCGAAAGAACTCTTTGTTTGTTGTTGGTTTAGGCATGAGTTTTATGACATGACCAATTGTTAGGAATATAAATATTCAGATGAATGCTCGGTCACCCCGAGCATCTATTTAGCATCTACATAGCTCGTAGGCTTATTTATATTAGCTTAGCAATATTAGTATTAGTATTATTAGTTTAGTCGTATTTATATTTGTGGACTGGGTCGGGGCTTTCCCCACTGTCAGCTCACTCCACAGCCCACTAGGGGCATAATATTAGTAAGTATAAATACCCCTTCCCACACTTGGGAAGGGTTGGAACTCTTGTTATTTTCACACATAGTAATCTAATAGATCTCAAGTTTTCTCTCAAGGGTTTCCACCTCTCTTTCTAGTTCATCTCTCTAACAACCATGGATCTAATCTTCCACAACCCAAGACCACTCGAATCATCCACAAAATCAATATGTTAAATCTTACAATTGGTATCAAGAGCCATGGCTAGGTTCGACTGATTGTGCTTGGATTCGTGGTGTCGATTTTTCCAGTTTTTTTTGTTCGGATATCATTTTAAGATCTGCTGTGAATCCGGTCAAAACAAAAGGTGTTTTCTCTTTGATTCGAATATAAAAAAACTTGGTCAAATCGATAAGTATTTTACTTTGACCAAAAGGTTTGTTTTTGTGAATCCGGTCAAAACAATATATCTGTGTATATTCGGTCAAAACAAAAAGCTTGTTTTTGTGAATCCGGTCAAAACAAATAATTTTGTTTTCTCTTTGATTCGAATATAAAACTCTGGTCAAATAGATAAGTTTGCTTTCTCTTCTGGGTTGATTCTTAACGATCCATTAAGACCAAACATTCTGAAGTTAGCCATAAAGATTAATATTTGTTGATAACTACTAAGAAAGATTTTTTCATCTCGTGTGGGGTGTGTCAACAGTTTGTTGGATTTGTTGGGTTCGAATTATTTGGGCTTCACATGTTGATTAATTGGTATTCAGGAGTCGTAGTCACAATTAGATGCACGAATATCACCTTATTTATTACTATACAAATTTTGTTGTGCTCAACTTGTGGTTAGTACTTTCGGTAGCTGGGTTAATCTGCTTGTTGATGATGGAGTGTTCTTAGTTGCGGTTTGTGTCATGTTGGGATTGGTGTTTGGAGTGTAGCTGCAAAAAGGGGTATAAGACAAAACTGGGTGAAAGTGACAGCTTTGACTGGTCAAAGTTACGATTTGTCTGTGCGCGGTTTGTCTGTGCGGTTTGTGTTGTGCGGTTTGTCTGTGCAGTTTAACTGTGCGGTTTGTGTTGTGCGGTTTGTCTGTGCGGTTTGTGTTGTGCGGTTTGTCTGTGTGGTTTGTGGTGTGCGGTCTGTCTGTGCGGTTTGTCATTGCGGTTTGTTTCCAAATGTTGTGACTTGTTTCTGCTATTGCTAATTGACTGGTTACAACAGACACACATTCTCACATATCAACATCAAAACAACAAATCACAACAACTATTACTCAGTCAACCACTGATGTCACAGTCAACAACAACAAGTTCAACCCGAAACAAAATCAAATTCGAACCGGAACCAACAAATCCCCTTGAAATGCTCAACAACAAATCTCATTCTATCCAAATCACTCGAAACATTCAACTCAAAAGAAATCACTTAAAGCAACTAATCATAATCAACAAAACTGATTCAAAGAAAAGTACATAAACACAATCATACCATTTTCACTAATACATCGAGTCATAATACTCGGCCCAGAAAAAGAAAATATCACAACATCAACCTCAAAAAGGGATGACTAATTACAAGACCTCAGTTCCTTTTCCTCTTTCGTAGGATTCAAGATACATCGAGACTCTCTAAGGTCTAACCCACGAAAGTATGAGAAACCATCATTGATCATATTGAAGCTTCGCTTCATTTAATGTACGATACAAGCATGATAAAGAAAATAACAACAATACCGTTATTTCTTCCTCATTCGTTCGTTTAAAGACCACAAACAAAATAACAAATACAACTTATGAAGAACCTACCCGAGACCCCTAGGATCTTGAAGCCATGTCGCGATCTTGAGTCAGGCTGAAGAAATCGATGACATCTTGGTCGGTTAAGTTCGTGTCAATTGGGTTTGTGTTCGTGAGAATCGAGGTTGATGATGGGTGATGGTCTGAGATTAGATGAGGTAAATAATGGTGCGTGGGTTAACTGAGATGGGGGCGAATTATTTAGGCGTGATGAGGGTTGGAGTTAACTAAATGAATGTGATTAGGGTTGCTAGTTTCCTTCTTATACCGTAATTTTAGGGTATGTATGGAATTGGATCGGGCTTAATCTTTAATCGTGTGGGCCTATGGTTATATGTAGGGTTGGATTGATGGATTTGGGCTCACAAATTGAACCGAGCAATTCGTTTGGAGTTGTGGACTTGGATTAAAATCGTTCCCAAAATCATTACCACACAAAATGAGTTAACCGGACTTTGTTTGGAATACACAGATTTTTGTTTGTCTTTATTATTTGGTGTGGTAATTTGGTCGCATAAAATTTCACAAGGATATCCACGTCACGGTTAGTATTTGGGGTTATGAACATCAACGCGATTACAGAGTTGTGGATTTAGCAGCATTGTCCTAGTGATGCCTACGATTTGAGTGAGCCTGCGATTTGATATTTGCAATTTAAGTTACAGTTGACTAATTATAATTTGATTAATTGCGAATTGATAAGTTGCTATTTGACTTGTTGAGACTCGACTGATTGCGATGCTACCAGTTGTGATGTGATGTTGCGAGTTAACACTTGCGATTCGACTAATTGTGGTTTGGTTGATTGCAATCTGACCTGTTGCAAACTGACAATCTGTGACTTGACTTGCTGCGATATAATCAAGGTGTGACTTGACTTCTGTGACTTGAATTTTGAAGATCAGTATTGCACTTCACTCTTAGTTGTTCTTGTTGATTTCACGGTTTCTCTTGTTGATTTTAGAAAATCCCGCGAAAGATTCGATTTCTCGGTTTAAATCTCAAGAGCTGTAAAATCCCGTAAAATTAATCTTGGACAAGTAGGTTGGATTTGGATTTAGACATAATAGAACTTACGGGGTTTGACTATTTTTAGGGGATTAGTTTGTGCTACGAGATCGGTAGGGTTTGGGAAATTATGGTAGCTTGGTTGGTTTGTTAATTCACGGGTTGGTGTACTTAGTGTCTCAAACATCTCGGGGTTGGATGGACGCACGATGTTTGATGACCCTTGCTCGAGCGTATTTAAGGTGATTAGACTTGGATGTTCAAGAAGTGGATATATACAATAAAGGATGGAAGGTTAGGTATATATCACTACCTATATTTAAAGGAGTTACGTTGTTGTGCTCAATATAGGTTCTAAATCACAAATTTAGTGCAAGTATAAGTCGCGGACTTGTCCTTTCTCAAGCTTCATCAAGTAATTGTTGTCTTCTAAGCTTCTAATGGGATTGTAGTACAAGATCTTCTCTAGAGGTGGTCAGACTTAAAGATGGGAGGTGGTTTGTTCAGAGACGTGTTTTAACCCGTTACACATTCTATAGTTAAACATATTTCATCAAGCGGTGTTGCCGTATTATGAGCTTCTGGAAACTTTTAATCTGCTAAATCATTGATGAGGAGACAAATGAGGGGTTACTACAAGAGAGTCTTAATCACCATCTCCGTTGCAGTAGTTTTATTTGTCTCTTTCCATGTATGTGCCTGACAAATTCACAATCATCACGGACTCTCAGCTTTGGCAAAAAGGTCATTTCATGCCCTTTTTGAGGGGGAGAATTAGTGCGTGTTTTCTAGCGGTTCAGTCTCCAGCGGTGTGAATCTTAGTGGTTCTGGTTACAGCGGGTCAGATCGTAGTGCTTAAGTCTCCAGCGGTTCCAGTTTCAGTGGTTTAGCTTTCAGTAGTCTGGGTCTTAGCAAATTGCCTAAGATTTCAGCAGTTTGATACTTACTGTTGTGCAGTTTGTTCTTAAATTTATCTCTCGGTTAAATCTCAAGAACTGTAAAATCCTGTACACAGTACGACAACTATTCCATGCACTGCACCTGATAACATCCAAGTAGCGGGGTCAGACAGCTTTGTTTGATAGGACTGACTATGCGTCATGGGAACTGCTAAGAATTAGCGCATGTTTCTTCTCCTTTTGGCTAGTCAACGGCACAAGATGATCACGAAGTTCATTTGGTATTCCTCATTTGAGATTAAAGCTGAATTTCACGAAGGCGTCTACTTATTTTATCTTGAAGTCGGGGTTGGTTAGATGCATGACCTTCAATGATAACTTGCTCGTGCTTAAAATTTAAGTTGAAGACTTGGGTTATCTAGTTACCAACAGTCGGGGTAACTATCACTTAAGAGTTATTGGAGTACTCAGTGTCACACGTCAATGACGTTGTCGATAATCGCAAGAGGTGTTAATGTCTCATACTTTGGTTGGGTATAGAGTACTTAGAGATTTTACACCGTTCTTCCAACAACAATGCAAGCTTAGGTAACAAATTTGAGTAATTCTACTTCAATTTTCAGTATTGGTATATCGGGTTTCCTTCATCAAGTGGTCTCTAATCTGTGTACAAGGTTGGTTAGTTGGCCAAATGTTTTAAAAGTTGTGATGTGATCTGTAATTCTCACGGGATATTCTTAACCCAAACTGATGTTCACCAAAACCAAATCAGTCATGCCACATTCAATCTGTTACTGTCTCACGGTTTCTTCTTGGTTTTGTAAAATCCCGCGAAAGAACTTATTTCTCGGTTTAAATCATAGATTTGTAAAATCCCGTGATGATGGGCTATGAGCTCTTGACCATGATCGGGTTAAAACCATTATCAAAGTTTAGCTATAACATCACAAATGGCTGGATCGAGGCATTTAATAGACAAGATGTGACTACGGGGTTAGTTCAGTATTATTTATTTGAGGCTGAAGTGAAATTTCATGGGTGCGTGTACTTAGTATCTGAAGATATCGGGGAGGTTGGATGAAGATTCTTCGAGATCCTTGTTCTAGCTTTCAACATTTACAATGACAAGGACTTGTATATCTAGTTTTTTTTTTCTTTCTCTCTATTGCAAAATAACTATCACTTTAAGGAGTCACGTTGTAGTGCTCAGTGTCACACGAAGTTGTGGATATCCAAGAGGTGATGTACGTCTTATACTTGATGGTTGGTTGGTTGAAGAGTATAGAGTACTTAGGGATTCGATGTTGCACGAAGTCTCAACACCGCTCTTTGTCACACATTAGTACAAGTTTAAGTCACAAGTTCGGGTTATATTACTTCAGTATCAAGTTCATCATATTGGGTTTTCTCCATCAGTGGTCACGACATCAAGCCGACAGAATGATAATGGGGTTGGTAACGAGTTAGATGAGAGAAGAAGTAAAGAGAGAGAGATGACGTCTGTACACTTCAGTGCAGGCCTCGCTCTTCATCATAATGATGTCTATACAAATCAGTGCAGGCCTCGCTCTTCATCATAATGACGTCTGAATACCTCAGTTCAGGCCTCGTTCTTCAAAGAAAAGAAAAGTGTACGCTTGAGTGCACCTTATCTTCAAAAGAAGAGGAATCTTCTTATTTATGGCCATTCTCATCAACAAGTTTCACGCTCTTTCCGTGCTTATTCAGTCTTCAAGTGGATCGGCGCATATTAGAGTATATTTTTATTCACGTATTCAACCAAAAATTGCAGTTGACAGGCATATGCAATTTTTGAGGGGGGGAAAGGGTGAATAAACAACATGTCAGTCCTCAAGAACCGTCAAGTGGAGCAACTTACCGTTGATGGTATTCATATTCACTAGTTCAATCATCAAAAATTGCAGTTGGCAGGCATATGCAATTTTTGAGGGGGGGAAAGGGTGAATATTAATCTACATGTTAGTTGATGATTGAGAAATGGTCATACGACTCCTGAATACGTCAGTTCATGAGTCGTGCAAACCATGTTTCTCCAACACTACTTCTTCCGTCTATCAAGGTGTTGAAGAACATGGTCATGGAATGCTAATCTACATCGTCTCACGGGCTGGTACAATCAGTATCAAAGGGTTTCTAGTCAATGCTTCATGTACACTTCATTAGAACTTGTACTTGTAAATCATTACCAGACCGCAGTAAGATCGCATTCGTGTGATATAAGTGCATTCGTGTGATAAAGAGGCACCTTAGGAATAAAACCAAATGGCCTTCCGTTTACATCTAATGATATATTAGCTAACCACATCGGTTAGTTAACCACCTATATGGACCCATTTGTTAGCGTTTATCTTTAGCGCTAGATACCCCTAGTTAAACCCTCCGAGCTATCCTTTTCATTTTTGGTTACATCCATTAAAAAAGCACAAAAATATTTTACACTTTAAACCTTAGCCTAACCCCTTAGTCGAAGTCTAAATGGTGGGTTGCTAGTTGCTTGGTTGTTGGATTGTTTTTTATGATTATTAGTTAGCCACGCTTCACCATCCGTGTGTGCCATTCCGACAAAGATGAAGGTGCGCAACTTCATATTTTGTATTTTTGTGGTGTATGCTTATGCGAAGTGTGGGGGAGATGTGATGTATGAAATAAAAATGTGAAAAGAAAAAAAAAATGAATGAATAAGTCATCGAAGAAAAAAAAAGAAAGAAAAAATATATGTGATGACAATTATAGACAATGTGCTATATTATTATGAAGATGAAGGAAGAGGATGTATGTTTGAGATATCGATTAGCCAATGTGCTAAGACGTGATATATATATATATATATATATATATATATATATATATATATATATATATATATATATATTTGGTGATCGATATGTGAAGAGGAGAAGATTGTAACTATAATCATTTACGGGTTCGTGGTTTGTTCGATAACTATCAACAATGGGACTTAGACTTGACTTTATTTTTCTTTTAAAACCAATTTCATAAATACTCCCATGCCTTATCCCTACCCGTACCAAATTACTTTATTCGTTGTTAGCTTTCGAGCATCCGGATATAGTGATGGCTTTGTGAAAATATGTAGTGCATGGATATTGTAGTGACCATCCGGGTTTTTGAATAGTTGAAAAACGCGCTAGCGATCTAGTGCGTATTTTGGTAACCATCCGTTATGTAAGTAACGCGCCAGCGAACCTAGGTACAATATAGTGACCATCCGTTGATTAGCTAGTCAAAAATCCGCGCCAGCGAGCTATTATATTCTTGTATGAAATGTTTGAACATAAGCCTGGTAAAACCCCGAAGCCTGTATATTACAACCCGAATAAAAGACCTCTTTAGATGTTTACACTTTGTGCTTACGCCACGTCGGTGGAGTTTTGTTTCTTGTACAAGCCTATGGTAATAAACGGATCATGACTGAGCAATGAGTGTGATTTCTCTTATATATATTCCACTACCTAAATAATTGAGTGATTGAGTGAATTATACTTCGTTTCTATTTCGTGAGGTGTTTAGAAAAGTTACTCAAGCAAGAAAATCTTCATACATCTCGGTTTTTCACCATAACGCTTAAAAATGATGAATCGTATCTTGTACTTGTACTTGGTAGATTTGCATCATAATTCTTATAATCATTTTCCATGCACCATGTGAGATATATTTTTCTTAATATTTGCTTGAGGGCAAGCAAACCCATAAGTGTGGGGGAGTTTACGCTCATTTTCTCATTTTCTCTTTTATTATCAAATATATATACGAGCTGTTCAACCGATCGGATGTTCAAGCATCCGATTCGGTTGGAAAGTTGCATGTTTTAACGAATTGTCCATCCGATCGGATGGATGCTTCGGTAAAATTTCAAAATTTTTAAAATTTTCTTTTCATTTTGTCATTTAGGTATGAATTTTGATTTTTCTTTTTCTAGATTTGCTTGAAGGCAAGCAAAGTTCAAGTGTGGGGGAATATGATAACGCTCAAATTGTACATATTTTTAGGAGCGTTATCGTGGATTTTATGCATATATATTGACCACTTTTATGAACTTTTGGTACTTAATGAAGTATAATTTCTATTTTAGATTCATGGAAGCTCACGACAAAGAAAACCAAGAAAAAGGCGAAGAAATGATCAATAAACGAAGATTTATGCATGTACGAAGAATTCCCGAAAAATGAGAGTCTCTTGGAGTATATTCGAGAAGATAAAGTCATGAAGTTGTCACTCCAAAGACTCAAAGAATAAAGTACAAGAGGGAAAATGAGAAAAGAAATGAAGAAAATAAGCTCAAACGAAGAATTATGGAAGACTCGTTGTTCCCGACACACCTTCACCATTTTGGCCATAACTTGAGCATACGAACTCGGATTTAGTTGATTCAAGCGGCCACGGAAAGCTAAGAGAAAGATCTACAACTTTGGGTTATCATATCTGATCAGAAGGCATCTATCAGATCGGATGGATCCCGCATCCGATTCGGATAGAGCCAACTTGACTTCTCCAAGTTATTTTTAATGTGTAATTAAGTGCCATCAAGACCCATGTCCAATCATATGGCCCTAATAACTCATTTCCCTGGATTTTTATGACCCTTTGTCCCTAAGAAAACCAATTAATACCCCAAGGCCTTGAGAGTAGTATATAAGGACCCATTTGGCTAGTGTTTTGAGGACACAATATAGGCTATCAATATCCAATAATCTTACAACTCATGTAAACTCTAAAGATATTTCTCTTAACCGCCCCTCACCTTTTCCAAAGGTGTTGGGGGGTTGGCTTGGGCGCCTTTTCTAGAAGGCAAGGCTAGGGCTTTGAATTTCATCTTATGAACTTTGGTATATTCTCTTTTAATATTAAGCATGTTTGTTTCTATGATTTTGTTGATTCTTATTTGTCTTGTGAATGATGTCTTAATACTTGTTTGGTTCATATGATAACTTGTGATATTAGGATGTTTGGATATTTGTAGTGTTTGTTTGGATTATGATGATAACATCATATTTGGTTAAATTGGAACTTGTCTTGTTTATTGTTTTGATTAATTATTGTTGAGTCTATATGTTGAAAGGATTCTCAATAGTGGTTGATTTCAATTCATTAGTCGATGAATGTTTTGGTCTTGTACTTTGTGACGATTATATGAGAAACTTAATAAACATAACAAGTGAAAGTTTAATTGAGATTAAAGGTCGAAAGGCATCTTTTGAATATGTGGTCTAATCATTATTTTTCAAGTAAATGGAACTTCACAAATTGATGACATCAAAATTATGGGTCGAAAGAACTCTTTGTTTGTTGTTGGTTTAGGCATGAGTTTTATGACATGACCAATTAATTAAGACTTATGTATATTTGATTTATAAAACACTAAATTATTATTGCTTCTAAAGGTCGAAATGATTACCTTTGATAATATGTTTTCCAAACTAATCATCCTAATATCCATGTGATCATTTGTCCAAACATGTATGTTCTTTGTGTGATTGTTCTTATATTGCTTTTCTTGTTGGTTTGATCCGTGACAATCATAACCATCAACTTGTTACTTGCTTAAACAAACAAACGACACTTGAGTGCAACCAAGTCTCTTGGGACGACCTTGACTTACCAACCCCTAAACTACATATGACTAGGGTATACTTGCCTGAATGTGTTCCTAGTTAATCGGTAATTCTTGTTTATAAATTTAAAACCTCGTGCGAACGCATCATTTACCTATTAGAAAAACTACCCAAGAATCCATATGGTTGTCAATTAAGTTGGTTCCATTGCTAACGAGTATTATGTACCAACATTTGAAGTATTGGTGGGGAAACCTGACATGGCTACAGAGGTGAAGCAGTATGGTGCAACCTTCAAACTCAATTAAGGATAGGCGTACTGGAATTTAGGTAACTATATATGCAGATTATTCCTATATGTTTCTCTTAACCATTATATCACTTTATTAGGACTAATAAGAAATTGTTATGTGACAAGGAAGGTGCTAGCTCGAGCTTTGAGAAGGAGCAGATAACATTTAGAAGCAGTGATACGTGTTTCTTATAAGGGTCATTAGCCAAAGAATCTTATCAGGTTTGCCTTCTATAAGGTATGTTAGTGTAATAATAGTTTGATGAAACTGGTGAACTTGCACACACGTTTCTACAATATGTCATAGATAGATTTCAGTCAATGTTGAGAGGCCGAAGAAGGAAATACACGTGACACATTCGAAAAAAATATGCTATATTTGATTTGGTAGTAGCCTAGAGGCCTTGCTACCAGATCGGTTGTTGTGCATCAGTTCTTAAGCGCACTATAGCCATAAGCAAATCGTGTTGTAAATGCAACCGATGGTTTGCGTGGTAAGTTGAAAATCATGATTTTCTTAGTTTGTTTTTTTATGAATACATTTTTTGTTTGATTTGAATTAGGTAGTGACGAGTAAAGGGTACACTGAAGATGTGAGAATGAGTAATGTGAGATTGTTAATTGGGGCTTTTATTATTATAATTGCTTTGTTTGCTCAGGTTTATTATAAGAAGTTTCCCGACAATAAGTACTTTGGTGTTGGATGCATTAGATTATATCCTTTTTAAGCCTACCTATACTTCTTTGACAGTGTTTGAACTCCCACCTAATGGAGCTATCGAATTCGAATTAGGTAGTTCCTTTTTCACTCAAAGCCTGTAACGTGTAGAACAAGCTGAATGATTGTCTAACCTAATTGATATTGTTAACGGGTTATTTTTACTTATGCAGGATCAATTACTTTTGGGGCATCAGCTTGGTTGCAAAAAGGCGTAAAAAAGGCAATACAAAATGTGGATGGTACATAACCAAGATAGTATGACTTCTAGAACACTTGAGATTGTATGAGAAACTTAATAAACATAACAAGTGAAAGTTTAATTGAGATTAAAGGTCGAAAGGCATCTTTTGAATATGTGTTCTAATCATTATTTTTCAAGTAAATGGAACTTCACAAATTGATGACATCAAAGTAATGGGTCGAAAGAACTCTTTGTTTGTTGTTGGTTTAGGCATGAGTTTTATGACATGACCAATTGTTAGGAATATAAATATTCAGATGAAGGCTCGGTCACCCCGAGCATCTATTTAGCATCTACATAGCTCGTAGGCTTATTTATATTAGCTTAGCAATATTAGTATTAGTATTATTAGTTTAGTCGTATTTATATTTGTGGACAAGGTCGGGGCTTTCCCCACTGTCAGCTCACTCCACAGCCCACTAGGGGCATAATATTAGTAAGTATAAATACCCCTTCCCACACTTGGGAAGGGTTGGAACTCTTGTTATTTTCACACATAGTAATCTAATAGATCTCAAGTTTTCTCTCAAGGGTTTCCACCTCTCTTTCTAGTTCATCTCTCTAACAACCATGGATCTAATCTTCCACAACCCAAGACCACTCGAATCATCCACAAAATCAATATGTTAAATCTTACAATTGGTATCAAGAGCCATGGCTAGGTTCGACTGATTGTGCTTGGATTCGTGGTGTCGATTTTTCCAGTTTTTTTTGTTCGGATATCATTTTAAGATCTGCTGTGAATCCGTTCAAAACAAAAGGTGTTTTCTCTTTGATTCGAGTATAAAAAACTTGGTCAAATCGATAAGTATTTTACTTTGACCAAAAGGTTTGTTTTTGTGAATCCGGTCAAAACAATATATCTGTGTATATTCGGTCAAAACAAAAAGCTTGTTTTTGTGAATCCGGTCAAAACAAATAATTTTGTTATCTCTTTGATTCGAATATAAAATTCTGGTCAAATAGATAAGTTTGCTTTCTCTTCTGGGTTGATTCTTAACGATCCATTAAGACCAAACATTCTGAAGTTAGCCATAAAGATTAATATTTGTTGATAACTACTAAGAAAGATTTTTTCATCTCGTATGGGGTGTGTCAACAGTTTGTTAGATTTGTTGGGTTCGAATTATTTGGGCTTCACATGTTGATTAATTGGTATTCAGGAGTCGTAGTCACAATTAGATGCACGAATATCACCTTATTTATTGCTATACAAATTTTGTTGTGCTCAACTTGTGGTTAGTACTTTCGGTAGCTGGGTTAATCTGCTTGTTGATGATGGAGTGTTCTTAGTTGCGGTTTGTGTCATGTTGGGATTGGTGTTTGGAGTGTAGCTGCAAAAAGGGGTATAAGACAAAACTGGGTGAAAGTGACAGCTTTGACTGGTCAAAGTTACGATTTGTCTGTGCGCGGTTTGTCTGTGCGGTTTGTGTTGTGCGGTTTGTCTGTGCGGTTTAACTGTGCGGTTTGTGTTGTGCGGTTTGTCTGTGCGGTTTGTGTTGTGCGGTTTGTCTGTGTGGTTTGTGGTGTGCGGTCTGTCTGTGCGGTTTGTCGTTGCGGTTTGTTTCCAAATGTTGCGACTTGTTTCTGCTATTGCTAATTGACTGGTTACAACAGACACACATTCTCACATATCAACATCAAAACAACAAATCACAACAACTATTACTCAGTCAACCACTGATGTCACAGTCAACAACAACAAGTTCAACCCGAAACAAAATCAAATTCGAACCGGAACCAACAAATCCCCTTGAAATGCTCAACAACAAATCTCATTCTATCCAAATCACTCGAAACATTCAACTCAAAAGAAATCACTCAAAGCAACTAATCATAATCAACAAAACTGATTCAAAGAAAACTACATCAACACAATCATACCATTTTCACTAATACATCGAGTCATAATACTCGGCCCAGAAAAAGAAAATATCACAACATCAACCTCAAAAAGGGATGACTAATTACAAGACCTCAGTTCCTTTTCCTCTTTCGTAGGATTCAAGATACATCGAGACTCTCTAAGGTCTAACCCACGAAAGTATGAGAAACCATCATTGATCATATTGAAGATTCGCTTCATTTAATGTACGATACAAGCATGATAAAGAAAATAACAACAATACCGTTATTTCTTCCTCATTCGTTCGTTTAAAGACCACAAACAAAATAACAAATACAACTTATGAAGAACCTACCCGAGACCCCTAGGATCTTGAAGCCATGTCGCGATCTTGAGTCAGGCTGAAGAAATCGATGACATCTTGGTCGGTTAAGTTCGTGTCAATTGGGTTTGTGTTCGTGAGAATCGAGGTTGATGATGGGTGATGGTCTGAGATTAGATGAGGTAAATAATGGTGCGTGGGTTAACTGAGATGGGGGCGAATTATTTAGGCGTGATGAGGGTTGGAGTTAACTAAATGAATGTGATTAGGGTTGCTAGTTTCCTTCTTATACCGTAATTTTAGGGTATGTATGGAATTGGATCGGGCTTAATCTTTAATCGTGTGGGCCTATGGTTATATGTAGGGTTGGATTGATGGATTTGGGCTCACAAATTGAACCGAGCAATTCGTTTGGAGTTGTGGACTTGGATTAAAATCGTTCCCAAAATCATTACACACAAAAATGAGTTAACCGGACTTTGTTTGGAATACACAGATTTTTGTTTGTCTTTATTATTTGGTGTGGTAATTTGGTCGCATAAAATTTCACAAGGATATCCACGTCACGGTTAGTATTTGGGGTTATGAACATCAACGCGATTACAGAGTTGTGGATTTAGCAGCATTGTCCTAGTGATGCCTACGATTTGAGTGAGCCTGCGATTTGATATTTGCAATTTAAGTTACAGTTGACTAATTATAATTTGATTAATTGCGAATTGATAAGTTGCTATTTGACTTGTTGCGACTCGACTGATTGCGATGCTACCAGTTGTGATGTGACGTTGCGAGTTAACACTTGCGATTCGACTAATTGTGGTTTGGTTGATTGCAATCTGACCTGTTGCAAACTGACAATCTGTGACTTGACTTGCTGCGATATAATCAAGGTGTGACTTGACTTCTGTGACTTGAATTTTGAAGATCAGTATTGCACTTCACTCTTAGTTGTTCTTGTTGATTTCACGGTTTCTCTTGTTGATTTTAGAAAATCCCGCGAAAGATTCGATTTCTCGGTTTAAATCTCAAGAGCTGTAAAATCCCGTAAAATTAATCTTGGACAAGTAGGTTGGATTTGGATTTAGACATAATAGAACTTACGGGGTTTGACTATTTTTAGGGATTAGTTTGTGCTACGAGATCGGTAGGGTTTGGGAAATTATGGTAGCTTGGTTGGTTTGTTAATTCACGGGTTGGTGTACTTAGTGTCTCAAACATCTCGGGGTTGGATGGACGCACGATGTTTGATGACCCTTGCTCGAGCGTATTTAAGGTGATTAGACTTGGATGTTCAAGAAGTGGATATATACAATAAAGGATGGAAGGTTAGGTATATATCACTACCTATATTTAAAGGAGTTACGTTGTTGTGCTCAATATAGGTTCTAAATCACAAATTTAGTGCAAGTATAAGTCGCGGACTTGTCCTTTCTCAAGCTTCATCAAGTAATTGTTGTCTTCTAAGCTTCTAATGGGATTGTAGTACAAGATCTTCTCTAGAGGTGGTCAGACTTAAAGATGGGAGGTGGTTTGTTCAGAGACGTGTTTTAACCCGTTACACATTCTATAGTTAAACATATTTCATCAAGCGGTGTTGCCGTATTATGAGCTTCTGGAAACTTTTAATCTGCTAAATCATTGATGAGGAGACAAATGAGGGGTTACTACAAGAGAGTCTTAATCACCATCTCCGTTGCAGTAGTTTTATTTGTCTCTTTCCATGTATGTGCCTGACAAATTCACAATCATCACGGACTCTCAGCTTTGGCAAAAAGGTCATTTCATGCCCTTTTTGAGGGGGAGAATTAGTGCGTGTTTTCTAGCGGTTCAGTCTCCAGCGGTGTGAATCTTAGTGGTTCTGGTTACAGCGGGTCAGATCGTAGTGCTTAAGTCTCCAGCGGTTCCAGTTTCAGTGGTTTAGCTTTCAGTAGTCTGGGTCTTAGCAAATTGCCTAAGATTTCAGCAGTTTGATACTTACTGTTGTGCAGTTTGTTCTTGAATTTATCTCTCGGTTAAATCTCAAGAACTGTAAAATCCTGTACACAGTACGACAACTATTCCATGCACTGCACCTGATAACATCCAAGTAGCGGGCTCAGACAGCTTTGTTTGATAGGACTGACTATGCGTCATGGGAACTGCTAAGAATTAGCGCATGTTTCTTCTCCTTTTGGCTAGTCAACGGCACAAGATGATCACGAAGTTCATTTGGTATTCCTCATTTGAGATTAAAGCTGAATTTCACGAAGGCGTCTACTTATTTTATCTTGAAGTCGGGGTTGGTTAGATGCATGACCTTCAATGATAACTTGCTCGTGCTTAAAATTTAAGTTGAAGACTTGGGTTATCTAGTTACCAGCAGTCGGGGTAACTATCACTTAAGAGTTATTGGAGTACTCAGTGTCACACGTCAATGACGTTGTCGATAATCGCAAGAGGTGTTAATGTCTCATACTTTGGTTGGGTATAGAGTACTTAGAGATTTTACACCGTTCTTCCAACAACAATGCAAGCTTAGGTAACAAATTTGAGTAATTCTACTTCAATTTTCAGTATTGGTATATCGGGTTTCCTTCATCAAGTGGTCTCTAATCTGTGTACAAGGTTGGTTAGTTGGCCAAATGTTTTAAAAGTTGTGATGTGATCTGTAATTCTCACGGGATATTCTTAACCCAAAATGATGTTCACCAAAACCAAATCAGTCATGCCACATTCAATCTGTTACTGTCTCACGGTTTCTTCTTGGTTCTGTAAAATCCCGCGAAAGAACTTATTTCTCGGTTTAAACCATAGATTTGTAAAATCCCGTGATGATGGGCTATGAGCTCTTGACCATGATCGGGTTAAAACCATTATCAAAGTTCAGCTATAACATCACAAATGGCTGGATCGAGGCATTTAATAGACAAGATGTGACTACGGGGTTAGTTCAGTATTATTTATTTGAGGCTGAAGTGAAATTTCATGGGTGCGTGTACTTAGTATCTGAAGATATCGGGGAGGTTGGATGAAGATTCTTCGAGATCCTTGTTCTAGCTTTCAACATTTACAATGACAAGGACTTGTATATCTAGTTTTTTTTTTCTTTCTCTCTATTGCAAAATAACTATCACTTTAAGGAGTCACGTTGTAGTGCTCAGTGTCACACGAAGTTGTGGATATCCAAGAGGTGATGTACGTCTTATACTTGATGGTTGGTTGGTTGAAGAGTATAGAGTACTTAGGGATTCGATGTTGCACGAAGTCTCTACACCGCTCTTTGTCACACATTAGTACAAGTTTAAGTCACAAGTTCGGGTTATATTACTTCAGTATCAAGTTCATCATATTGGGTTTTCTCCATCAGTGGTCACGACATCAAGCCGACAGAATGATAATGGGGTTGGTAACGAGTTAGATGAGAGAAGAAGTAAAGAGAGAGAGATGACGTCTGTAC
This sequence comes from Artemisia tridentata subsp. tridentata, assembly GCA_021014915.2. Taxonomy (NCBI): domain Eukaryota; kingdom Viridiplantae; phylum Streptophyta; class Magnoliopsida; order Asterales; family Asteraceae; genus Artemisia; species Artemisia tridentata. The sequence continues at coordinate 217,471,200 of CP139504.1, forward strand.
ACTTCAGTGCAGGCCTCGCTCTTCATCATAATGATGTCTGTACACATCAGTGCAGGCCTCGCTCTTCATCATAATGACGTCTGAATACCTCAGTTCAGGCCTCGTTCTTCAAAGAAAAGAAAAGTGTACGCTTGAGTGCACCTTATCTTCAAAAGAAGAGGAATCTTCTTATTTATGGCCATTCTCATCAACAAGTTTCACGCTCTTTCCGTGCTTATTCAGTCTTCAAGTGGATCGGCGCATATTGGAGTATATTTTTATTCACGTATTCAACCAAAATTTGCAGTTGACAAGCATATGCAATTTTTGAGGGGGGGAAAGGGTGAATAAACAACATGTCAGTCCTCAAGAACCGTCAAGTGGAGCAACTTACCGTTGATGGTATTCATATTCACTAGTTCAATCATCAAAAATTGCAGTTGGCAGGCATATGCAATTTTTGAGGGGGGGAAAGGGTGAATATTAATCTACATGTTAGTTGATGATTGAGAAATGGTCATACGACTCTTGAATACGTCAGTTCATGAGTCATGCAAACCATGTTTCTCCAACACTACTTCTTCCGTCTATCAAGGTGTTGAAGAACATGGTCATGGAATGCTAATCTACATCGTCTCACGGGCTGGTACAATCAGTATCAAAGGGTTTCTAGTCAATGCTTCATGTACACTTCATTAGAACTTGTACTTGTAAATCATTACCAGACCGCAGTAAGATCGCATTCGTGTGATATAAGTGCATTCGTGTGATAAAGAGGCACCTTAGGAATAAAACCAAATGGCCTTCCGTTTACATCTAATGATATATTAGCTAACCACATCGGTTAGTTAACCACCTATATGGACCCATTTGTTAGCGTTTATCTTTAGCGCTAGATACCCCTAGTTAAACCCTCCGAGCTATCCTTTTCATTTTTGGTTACATCCATTAAAAAAGCACAAAAATATTTTACACTTTAAACCTTAGCCTAACCCCTTAGTCGAAGTCTAAATGGTGGGTTGCTAGTTGCTTGGTTGTTGGATTGTTTTTTATGATTATTAGTTAGCCACGCTTCACCATCCGTGTGTGCCATTCCGACAAAGATGAAGGTGCGCAACTTCATATTTTGTATTTTTGTGGTGTATGCTTATGCGAAGTGTGGGGGAGATGTGATGTATGAAATAAAAATGTGAAAAGAAAAAAAAATGAATGAATAAGTCATCGAAGAAAAAAAAAGAAAGAAAAAATATATGTGATGACAATTATAGACAATGTGCTATATTATTATGAAGATGAAGGAAGAGGATGTATGTTTGAGATATCGATTAGCCAATGTGCTAAGACGTGATATATATATATATATATATATATATATATATATATATATATATATATATATATAATATATATATATATATATATATATATATATATATATATATATATATATATATATATATTTGGTGATCGATATGTGAAGAGGAGAAGATTGTAGCTATAATCATTTACGGGTTCGTGGTTTGTTCGATAACTATCAACAATGGGACTTAGACTTGACTTTATTTTTCTTTTAAAACCAATTTCATAAATACTCCCATGCCTTATCCCTACCCGTACCAAATTACTTTATTCGTTGTTAGCTTTCGAGCATCCGGATATAGTGATGGCTTTGTGAAAATATGTAGTGCATGGATATTGTAGTGACCATCCGGGTTTTTGAATAGTTGAAAAACGCGCTAGCGATCTAGTGCGTATTTTGGTAACCATCCGTTATGTAAGTAACGCGCCAGCGAACCTAGGTACAATCTAGTGACCATCCGTTGATTAGCTAGTAAAAAATCCGCGCCAGCGAGCTATTATATTCTTGTATGAAATGTTTGAACATAAGCCTGGTAAAACCCCGAAGCCTGTATATTACAACCCGAATAAAAGACCTCTTTAGATGTTTACACTTTGTGCTTACGCCACGTCGGTGGAGTTTTGTTTCTTGTACAAGCCTATGGTAATAAACGGATCATGACTGAGCAATGAGTGTGATTTCTCTTATATATATTCCACTACCTAAATAAATGAGTGATTGAGTGAATTATACTTCGTTTCTATTTCGTGAGGTGTTTAGAAAAGTTACTCAAGCAAGAAAATCTTCATACATCTCGGTTTTTCACCATAACGCTTAAAAATGATGAATCGTATCTTGTACTTGTACTTGGTAGATTTGCATCATAATTCTTATAATCATTTTCCATGCACCATGTGAGATATATTTTTCTTAATATTTGCTTGAGGGCAAGCAAACCCATAAGTGTGGGGGAGTTTACGCTCATTTCTCATTTTCTCTTTTATTATCAAATATATATATATATATATATATATATATATATATATATATATATATATATATATATATATATATATATATATTATTATTACGAGCTGTTCAACCGATCGGATGTTCAAGCATCCGATTCGGTTGGAAAGTTGCATGTTTTAACGAATTGTCCATCCGATCGGATGGATGCGTCGGTAAAATTTCAAAATTTTTAAAATTTTCTTTTCATTTTGTCATTTAGGTATGAATTTTGATTTTTCTTTTTCTAGATTTGCTTGAAGGCAAGCAAAGTTCAAGTGTGGGGGAATATGATAACGCTCAAATTGTACATATTTTTAGGAGCGTTATCGTGGATTTTGTGCATATATATTGACCACTTTTATGAACTTTTGGTACTTAATGAAGTATAATTTCTATTTTAGATTCATGGAAGCTCACGACAAAGAAAACCAAGAAAAAGGCGAAGAAATGATCAATAAACGAAGATTTATGCATGTACGAAGAATTCCCGAAAAATGAGAGTCTCTTGGAGTATATTCGAGAAGATAAAGTCATGAAGTTGTCACTCCAAAGACTCAAAGAATAAAGTACAAGAGGGAAAATGAGAAAAGAAATGAAGAAAATAAGCTCAAACGAAGAATTATGGAAGACTCGTTGTTCCCGACACACCTTCACCATTTTGGCCATAACTTGAGCATACGAACTCGGAATTTAGTTGATTCAAGCGGCCACGGAAAGCTAAGAGAAAGATCTACAACTTTGGGTTATCATATCTGATCAGAAGGCATATATCAGATCGGATGGAGCCCGCATCCGATTCGGATAGAGCCAACTTGACTTCTCCAAGTTATTTTTAATGTGTAATTAAGTGCCATCAAGACCCATGTCCAATCATATGGCCCTAATAACTCATTTCCCTGGATTTTTATGACCCTTTGTCCCTAAGAAAACCAATTAATACCCCAAGGCCTTGAGAGTAGTATATAAGGACCTATTTGGCTAGTGTTTTGAGGACACAATATAGGCTATCAATATCCAATAATCTTACAACTCATGTAAATCTAAAGATATTTCTCTTAACCGCCCCTCACCTTTTCCAAAGGTGTTGGGGGGTTGGCTTGGGCGCCTTTCTAGAAGGCAAGGCTAGGGCTTTGAATTTCATCTTATGAACTTTGGTATATTCTCTTTTAATATTAAGCATGTTTGTTTCTATGATTTTGTTGATTCTTATTTGTCTTGTGAATGATGTCTTAATACTTGTTTGGTTCATATGATAACTTGTGATATTAGATGTTTGGATATTTGTAGTGTTTGTTTGGATTATGATGATAACATCATATTTGGTTAAATTGGAACTTGTCTTGTTTATTGTTTTGATTAATTATTGTTGAGTCTATATGTCGAAAGGATTCTCAATAGTGGTTGATTTCAATTCATTAGTCGATGAATGTTTTGGTCTTGTACTTTGTGACGATTATATGAGAAACTTAATAAACATAACAAGTGAAAGTTTAATTGAGATTAAAGGTCGAAAGGCATCTTTTGAATATGTGGTCTAATCATTATTTTTCAAGTAAATGGAACTTCACAAATTGATGACATCAAAATTATGGGCTCGAAAGAACTCTTTGTTTGTTGTTGGTTTAGGCATGAGTTTTATGACATGACCAATTGATTAAGACTTATGTATATTTGATTTATAAAACACTAAATTATTATTGCTTCTAAAGGTCGAAATGATTACCTTTGATAATATGTTTTCCAAACTAATCATCCTAATATCCATGTGATCATTTGTCCAAACATGTATGTTCTTTGTGTGATTGTTCTTATATTGCTTTTCTTGTTGGTTTGATCCGTGACAATCATAACCATCAACTTGTTACTTGCTTAAACAAACAAACGACACTTGAGTGCAACCAAGTCTCTTGGGACGACCTTGACTTACCAACCCCTAAACTACATATGACTAGGGTATACTTTCCTGAATGTGTTCCTAGTTAATCGGTAATTCTTGTTTATAAATTTAAAACCTCGTGCGAACGCATCATTTACCTATTAGAAAAACTACCCAAGAATCCATATGGTTGTCAATTAAGTTGGTTCCATTGCTAACGAGTATTATGTACCAACATTTGAAGTATTGGTGGGGAAACCTGACATGGCTACAGAGGTGAAGCAGTATGGTGCAACCTTCAAACTCAATTAAGGATAGGCGTACTGGAATTTAGGTAACTATATATGCAGATTATTCCTATATGTTTCTCTTAACCATTATATCACTTTATTAGGACTAATAAGAAATTGTTATGTGACAAGGAAGGTGCTAGCTCGAGCTTTGAGAAGGAGCAGATAACATTTAGAAGCAGTGATACGTGTTTCTTATAAGGGTCATTAGCCAAAGAATCTTATCAGGTTTGCCTTCTATAAGGTATGTTAGTGTAATAATAGTTTGATGAAACTGGTGAACTTGCACACACGTTTCTACAATATGTCATAGATAGATTTCAGTCAATGTTGAGAGGCCGAAGAAGGAAATACACGTGACACATTCGAAAAAAATATGCTATATTTGATTTGGTAGTAGCCTAGAGGCCTTGCTACCAGATCGGTTGTTGTGCATCAGTTCTTAAGCGCACTATAGCCATAAGCAAATCGTGTTGTAAATGCAACCGATGGTTTGCGTGGTAAGTTGAAAATATATTTTCTTAGTTTGTTTTTTATGAATACATTTTTTGTTTGATTTGAATTAGGTAGTGACGAGTAAAGGGTACACTGAAGATGTGAGAATGAGTAATGTGAGATTGTTAATTGGGGCTGTTATTATTATAATTGCTTTGTTTGCTCAGGTTTATTATAAGAAGTTTCCCGACAATAAGTACTTTGGTGTTGGATGCATTAGATTATATCCTTTTTAAGCCTACCTATACTTCTTTGACAGTGTTTGAACTCCCACCTAATGGAGCTATCGAATTCGAATTATGTAGTTCCTTTTTCACTCGAAGCCTGTAACGTGTAGAACAAGCTGAATGATTGTCTAACCTAATTGATATTGTTAACGGGTTATTTTTACTTATGCAGGATCAATTACTTTTGGGGCATCAGCTTGGTTGCAAAAAGGCGTAAAAAAGGCAATACAGAATGTGGATGGTACATAACTAAGACAGTATGACTTCTAGACCACTTGAGATGTGATGTTCCAGGATCTTATATTGATGGTCATCTATTTTCTGTTTTATCAACTCAATGCTCATTCTAGATTATATGAAGATAGCCATTTTGTATACTAGTAATTCAGACCCGTGCGATGCACAGGGCTGTATATATGTGTTCATAGTGTAACCTTCGGAACTTGTTTTTGTCATTATATATCTAAGTTGTGATGGTATCACAATTTTTGCAAGCATGGTACACATTTAAAATTGTTTATTGACATTAGAAGAGTATATGTGAAGAGACTTTTTTTCAAGATGTTATATTTAATAGAGTCTCTGCACATGTAATCTTTTAATATGTACTTATTAACAATTAAATAATCCGTAATAGTTATAACAAAACTTCATATCTTTAACAAAATATGTTTTGTTAAGAAAAAACATAATGTCATTTATCAACTTGCTTAGTTCATTTGGTTGGCTATAAGGTATAGTTTGGGACGAACGGTGTAATTTACCCTTTTATTTATTTATTACAAATTCAATCAATAAGACTTTACAGCTATCTTAAGTGTCAACCAAAACTAATGCCTCCATTCCCAGTGTATTCACGAACTCCAATAGAATAAAAATTAGTATAAATGTACATCTAACACAGAAGAAAGTGTCTTAGAATTAACCAAGAAAATGAAAAATAGCAATCTTTGTGTGACATCTCAATACTGATATAATGCAACTTTAATGACCAAGATCACTCTTGACAGCAATAACTTCTTACAAACCAAAACTGTGATTATTCGATTCAAATCGATAAAATATAAAACGTACTCAAACTTGAATCAGTTCGCATGATTCACATGCATATCATGCACAATAATTAATTACTAAAAAAATAGTTATAAATATTTAGTCATCCAAATTTATGTTATTCTAGCAATAAGAAACATCACATCCATCGTATATTCGCATGTGTTCCTCATGAATTAATTAATCCAAGCTTAACTAACTATTTATTCATAACTTAGGGCCCGAGGCCAACAACAGCCCAATCCACTGTCATAATTAAAACATGAATACACTGTCTAGATTAAACGTCGTAATGTTTGCACTAACAGACTATATATGCTAATAAGCCAGACCATGAAATATACATTTGTTGTGTTTTTCGTGTTGACCAAATTTCATTTGATTTCATTGTGCCAATGCATTGTTAAAAACAAAAAAGGAAACGCATTAACAAGAATTAAATAATAATATAAAAACAGTTAACTATTTAAGTTGCATGTTATGCAGAATAGGCAACTGTTAAATATCTATAATTAATATACATCTAGCTAGCTTGATGTCCAACCAAAAAAATAGGTTAAGACTATAATCGGCCCATACATTTCAGGCCCAAAAAAAAGGGTTAAGTTTAGGAGATAAGTATACTATACCCTAATAATTTGCAATTTGGAATCCCTTACATATCTTACATCCGCCCCATCATTTTTTCTTGTAAAAAGCAGGCAACAAAGTTCATCTTAACTCACCGAAAAAGATAGATCTAACACCAAAAATCTCTTTCTCATTTCCATCTCAACTTAATCACTGATTTGTATCCCAGTTAACAATCTTTTATTTCTGAAGTGTGAAGGCATGAACACACCCGAAGAGTAAACACACGAATCTGCTTGTAGAACACGGCTTCAAGATCTTGTTTAAGGTCTCGGGAAGATTTTTATATATTAGTTTTTTTCGTTCTTGTTCTTGTTAAACCGAAAGGAAGAAAGAGTGAAACATGATTGTTTTTGCTCGTTCTTTAAAGTTTTTTGAATATTTAATAAAGAAGCAAGGTTTCTTATAGATCAATGATGGGTTGATGTAGATCTTTATAGATCTTTAAGGGTATGATTTCGATTCCCTTTTAACTTGAGATCACTTGTTCTTTTTCAGTTTTTGAGTGTTTTGTTTTAGATCAATGATGATAAGGGTTCAAACTAAAAAAATCTTGAAAAAATTGGAAGCAAAGTTGAACCAATTCTGAGATCTTGTTGTTTAGTATAGATTGTGTCACACCCCCAAAATATGTGTTTGCAGCGGAATTGAATTCCGGGGGCGTGATGTTCTCGGTCACAAAGTGCAAGATAATAAAGAATGACCTCTAAGTGAGTCGTTTTAAAAACAAGCGTTTGATTTAAAGTTAAGTTTTAAAAAACATAGTTATCAGAGTTCACCATCAAAATGTAAGATTTAAAATACATGATCAAACGCTAAATAATTTAAGAAAATCTCCATCATGATGTGCTTCCAAAATGTGACTCAAAAGTGCTTCATGCAAGAGGTGTATCATCATCACCCAGTTACCTGAGAATACACGCTAAAAGGGTCAACAATAATGTTGGTGAGTGTCATAGGTTTGATAAAACAGTATTGCGGACCACAAGATTTCAATAGCAAGACAGTACAACAAATATAGTGTCACAGCCAAAAATAATAAATACAGTGTCTAAGCTCATGACCCTGAAGCTTAACGTACTGGTATGAAATCATACATAATAATAATGATGCCCCTAATAAGTGTTTGCCAGGCACTCGAAAATAATCCGAATGATATGCGTCCGTTTACCCAGTTGGCGCGACCAACCCGGACGGGGTGTCAACCCAAATAGATCTATCCATAACATTCGCGCTTACAAATAATTAACGGTTCATGATTCATAGGGGACTTTAATGGCAATGTTGTAACTTAGGCAAAGTAACAGTTTTAGTACTTGTGTCCATATGTAAAAACAAGCAGTGTATTCCCACCCCGAGGGTTTAGAAATCATGTATAAACAATGTAAAAGTTGGGGCTATGAAACTCACCTTAGTAGTGTAGAAATCAAATAGTGATCAAATGGTGTAACTGAATAGCTCCCGAATTGCGACCTAAAATAATGTGATAAGATTAGATTATTATTGGCTTTTTGGTTTTATTGAGTGAAATGATGAGTGTGGAATCTCCGAAAGTGGTAGAGTTGTACTTGTATGTTTTAAAATGTATAGCGTTCAAAAATAACGACTTATGATTATTATTGGTGTTTTGTGTAAAATGTTATCGATTTAGAGTTTTATAGCAAGTTCTTATTCTTAGTTAATATAAATAATCAAATGACAAGTTAAAATATTTATTTTAAATATTTCTAAGTAATAAAGTTATGTTATAAAAATATTCGTATCATTTATTTATTTCGCGAAATTAGTCGTTGAGGAAAAGTATATTAGTGACTTGTTTAATGAAATGAAATACAAGTTTATATAAAATCAGTCCTTAGCTTATCTTTCCCCACGGTTTAGTTTTGACTCGAAATGTCATTAGCTAATGAATTGGGCTCGTTAGCCTGTTAAGGCCCAAATAAGTTCTTACTGAAAACAATTAGAAATATTCGACTGCTTAGGATTTAGGTTGATTCAAGTCGTGTTTTTGGTCATATGTTTTGCATGTTTCGATACTTAGTTTTACTGTAGTATAGAGATTCGTTTGATGGCAAAATATATATATATATATATATATATATATGTTGCACGTTTAAAAAAAATATCGAGACTATCCTAAGCGTCTAAGTGGTTTATGATGTGTTTGTGTCTTCACGTTTTAGAGTGATTGCGTGGTTTTGTAACCTTACAACAGGTTTTACCTCTCGAGGGATCTCAAGAGGCTTACAACCCCACCAGGCAGTGTACCTGACCGATGTAGTATAGTGTAGTGGTAAGTACGGGGGATTGATCGTTCTCCACAGGGAATAGTGTTCGTTAGGTATGAAAGGCTACTCTAATTAGGTCTAAGGGGTGAGGAAGATTCTTTTTATGTTTTTATAGTTTTTATGAAAGCAAGTAAAATCTCGGGTTTGAAGGAGTGGGCGGAATTAGTTGCTAGTCAACTAACCCAAAATTACTACGGATGCAAATAAAATAAAATAACAAAAATGAAAATGTGGTGAGAAACTTATGTGTAGAGAAATGTGTTTACTTAGATTTCCTTACTCCCTAACTATCTTTTACCGGTTAATTAGTGTGTATTAGTTGCGTGGATGACGGGTGTATTCCTTAATACCATTCGTGGGGTGGCGTACTTACTTCCCCAACTCTACAAGCTCCTACTTCACTCCTATGTCGAGCCGGCTAGGAAGCTCCTAACATGGGATCACTAGAATTCGCTTGTGCATTAAATACAACCATAAAAACCTTTAGTACGCATTTGGTTCATGTTTCTTAAGACGTTCAAGCAAGTTACCGAATAGGAAGTTAGCCAGTTTTCTTAAGCCTAACATAGATAAACAATCATCCAATACAACTAACAACACACTAACAACCAATAATCAATAGCTAGGTTTCATTAGATCTAAGCAAACACAAGATAAATTTAGCCTAACATGTTAAACAAAAGACAAGAATAAGATAGAATCAAACAACACATAGACATATTGAATGATTAATTGATAACTTATCTTTCAATGAAACATGGAAGATCTCAAGGCAAAAAGCCCTGAAAAAGTAGCTAAAATCGTCTTAGGGTTTTCTCCCAAAACTCCACACACTAAGCTCTCCTTAATGACAAAAAATTAGAAAACTATATATAGATTTTTGGATCTGACGGCGTCACCTTATGGAGTGTGACGCCGTCACCTCGCCGCTTTTAGGGTTCCCGGATGACCTTCTTGACGCCGTCCCTCTTTAGCTCTTCAAAAATCCATTCTGGCTTATCAAGGCTTGACGCCGTCTAACCATGAACGTGACGTCGTCCCCTTATGATTTAAGCCGTGACGCCCTCGATCAAGTTAAAGCGTGACGCCGTCAGAATTCACATGCTATTTTCACTGGCCCGTCATGAGTAAATTTCACGTCCAACTTTTCTTGCCAAGGTATGACGCCGTCTAGAGTAAATCTTGACGCCGTCAAGAGTAACTTTTAGCCGATTTTTGAGACTTTGCCGTTTTCTTCACTTTAATGCTCCAAAAACGTCCAAAATGCCTCCTTTTCCAGATTTCTCCTCAAAAGTACCTAAAATGACAAAAGGAACGATTTAGGGCAATATTTGATCAAATAAATACGATTTAAGGCTTAAATGACCCCTTAAAAGCGGTACACTTTTCGCTTCATCAAATACCCTTACACTTGAGATTTGCTTGTCCTCAAGCAAATGCGCTTTTATTCTAATCAAAATACAAGTTAGGGGTCATTTAATGCTAACATAAAAGTAATTACAACAAATATTCTTTCCACTTCAATCATAATAAGCACGGAGATTACATACTAGCACCTCACAAGTAGTGTTTAGATACTCACATCTCTCAAGTGTCATCAAAATAAATCTCATAAATGAAAACGGAAAATATCTCTCACTACCTGTCATAGCAAATAGATTACCATAGGCTTGGAAAGGATCGAAAACCTCCTCCACTAGGCGTAAGCACCAAAGATAAACTATCAAAGAGGGCTTTTAAATGGGTTATAACTTTAGGTGTAGGGAAAAGGAAAACACGGTTTTGTTGGATAAAGGATATTTTACTGGTGGCGAGTTAAAATCTTGATCAATTACATGTACTATACAATGTTGCTAAGCCAAGACTAGACTCGATCTTAAGCTAATGATAAAATAACAAAAACATAAAATAAACATAAAATAAAACGGGATGGTAGTCCGTATGTTTTTTCTATTTTTCTTTTTCTCATTTTTTTGTATTTTTCTTGATTTTTTTTCGATTTTTTTTTTTTTTTTTTTTTTTTTTTTTTTTTTTTGATCATACACTTTTACCCTACCATCCAAAATAATACATCATAGGGGCATTGCATTCCCTTACACTTGAACTTTTACATAACTTTACAAATAACTATTCTAATGACTCGAATTAAGATAATCAAAACACTTGGAGTACTTTTAAAAATATTAGCACATATGGGGGTAATAATGTTGTTCTTCCCCATTACTCCATTATACTAGTACTTTACCCATGAGTCCCAATCGTCCCAAAACAATATGTACAAGGATATGACTCGACTTAGCAACCATGTAATCAACTAGATAATTAACTTGGGTTTAAACAAATGTTGTCACAATAATGCACTAAAAATGAGTGCATACAAGGTAGGCTAAGGCGATTTGGGTGTACATTTTAGTGGGGTGTAACAAATTCTTCCTTTAAGTAAAATGCTTAAAGGTCGAAACGAAAGGATAGGCTCTGAGGGGTGTACTAGGGGTATCGTGTACCAAAAATGAGTACAACGCAAAGGGTGTGGGAGAATTACTTGACCAATGTAGCCAATGTAATTATAACAAAAACACAGGTGTAAAACAATGGGTTAATCCTAATGCCTCTTATCATGTAGTAAACCTAACTACACGAATGTAGTCTCACTTGTGGCCTTGGAATGGTCCTAACGCAAGTTCTAGAATCTAAGTGCTACCGGTACACACATCATAGCATAAATGCTTTTCCTACCAATTCTAGGGCGAACCTCACATATTTGGGGGTGGAAAATTTTTTAGTGGTACGGTTTTTGTGCTAGTCATATAACTCCTATCCATGAGACGCTTATTAGAACTAAAGTTTCACTCCTATATGTTGTAAAAAAATTAAATTTGGCACTAAAATTACCTTAACAAGTATTTCTCTCAGTTTTATTACACATCTACTATTAAACAAACAAAAATCAAGCGCAATTGTATTTTCTAAAATCGTACTTTTACCCTCCCCTTACACTTAAGATGAACATTGTCCCCAATGTTCAAATAACAAGATGTAAAAGCAAAAAGTAAAAGAATGAAATCAAATACTCCCCTGATTCGCTCGGTGGATAATGAAATTACACGGTTAAATCTTCCTCCAAAGAGAATGTTGAAGCTCCATGACTAATGCATCGCCACAAGCTTGATTCCATAAACATCTCCTTGTCCAAAATAACCTGTTAAACCTGAGAAAACAAACACGAAAACCTGCATAACATCGGCGGGAAAAATCTATATATAAGGATATAATGCTTGTGGAATGATAATTTTGCAGATTCCTGGAGATTATAAGTTGGAGATTTTAATAAAAACTTTTCTAAAAACAAAACTTTCAAAAATTTCTGGAAATTAAATCTGACGCCGTCAGGTTATAACCCCTGACGCCGTCAGAAATGACCTGACAAAAATTTTCATTTTAAGTTTCCGGAAAATTTCTGGAAAAACCTTTATCTTACTTCCTGGAAATCCTGCAAAACATCATTATGACTCGATACAAGCATTTGACTCAAACGAATACGAATATGTATGCTAATTTATTATCATTATGATTCATGTTAATTTGTGTTCTAATAAACCGATTTAGATTTCCCTTACACTTATCTTTTGCAAAATACCTTTACATGTAGTTAAGACGAAGTTAAAAACAAGATAAAGCATTTTCACAATTTAGTTTCGAACATGAATCAATAATAATAAAAATTAAACATACATACGGAAGCAAATAAAATCAAACAAACAAACACAACAAACAAACAAAGCAAATAAAGCTTGGGTTGCCTCCCAAGAAGTGCTTGTTTTTGTTCGAGTCATGAGCCTGACTCTACCCTTATTTAATGGATAAAGGAGAGGTTTTCCCTACACTTAGGATTAAGTGCGGGTGATAGTAGCGATACACACCAGCTCGGTAGGAGTATGCCACGTGAGGAAATAGTGGTGGATGAATTATATGCTCAAAGGGTGTGCTCCTTTCATCATAACCTTGCCTAGTTCACTTTGGTCAATGGGTGATTTTGAGTTTCCTCCTAAAAAGGGATCATCTTCTATCAACTTCGAGAGATTCCTAGTTGGGAATCCATCTTGACCTAATAAACCCGGTTTAAACCCATAATGTTTCTTGTGATCAATCATGAATGGGTGATGTAAGTATGTAAGGTCATGGTTCACTCCTATATTAGCTTCCACTCCACATGGCTTAGAGTCTACTACCTTCAACATAAAACTACCCGGACTATATGGTTTGATGGGTGGGTCGGGACCTAATTCAATTCCTAAGTTCACATCTAAAGATGGAAGATTAGGTAACGGTTTTGGTTGAGGCTCCGGTTCATCAAAAATAGGAAATCCCCTAGAACTAAGAGTAAGGTTGTGATCACTATAAGCATTCAAAGCTATATCCTCTAGTTGTGTTTGGTTCAAAGGTTCTACCTCCATCGGGATTCCTAAAGTCTCTTCTACTTCTTCCGGGTAAGTCACGGGTGGTGTGGGTGCCTCAAATGATGGTGGGTTTTGTGGGGTACTTGGTGGGCTTATGTTACTTACCTCATCATTCCTTATGTCAAGATCACCTATATCCTCATCATGTGTTTTAGTAGGATCTAACCCTAACATTTTACCAAGTATCTCAAGTGCTTCTCTAGGCATCTCAACTTCAATGTCCGAATCATAAGGATCATCCTGAATATTCTGACTGCTATATTCAAATTGCCCAAAAGATTCATCATGTGTTTCTTGAGATTCATCGTCATCGATCATAAAACCTAGGTCTTTTTGATCAATGTGATCATGCTCGGCTAAATCCTCCGTCATATCAAGGTCACCTATGCGTTTGTTTTGTACTATGGCATTACATGACATCCACTTAGGTATCTCAACACTAACATATTCATCCCCAAACAAACTTGTTTCATGATCCTTGAAATTTGTGGTCAATGACTTGTATTAATGTTTGTTGGGTTGTCTACCATATAATAATATTGGGCACAATTCTCAATAGCTTCCCATGCTTTCTCAGCACTTAATTCCCTAATATCCCTGCCGGCAATATGGTAAATGTCCCTTTGGGCATGTCGGTCGACATGATTGTAAAAGATTTGAGTTAGGGACCAAAAATCGAAGTTATGATGAGGGACTTTTTGGAGTAAATATTTAAAACGAGTCCATGCATCATAGAGAGGTTCATCTTTATGTTGTTTAAACATCAAGATGTCATATGGAGTGGGTGAATTACGTGGTTTGTAGTATGGTGGATTCGCGTTCTCCATAATGGTGAACGGAAGAGTCAATGGAAATTACGAACAAACAAACAAAGAAATAAGATAGACTAAAGAAAACCTAGAAAAATAAAAATAAAAAACTCACTAGAAAGGAATCTAGTGAGTAGACCTAATAAAATAAAAATTCAACCTAAACAATAACTATTCCCCGGCAGCGGCGCCAAAAACTTGATTGCGTGGTTTTGTAACCTTACAACAGGTTTTACCTCTCGAGGGATCTCAAGAGGCTTACAACCCCACCAGGCAGTGTACCTGACCGATGTAGTATAGTGTAGTGGTAAGTACGGGGGATTGATCGTTCTCCACAGGGAATAGTGTTCGTTAGGTATGAAAGGCTACTCTAATTAGGTCTAAGGGGTGAGGAAGATTCTTTTTATGTTTTTATAGTTTTTATGAAAGCAAGTAAAATCTCGGGTTTGAAGGAGTGGGCGGAATTAGTTGCTAGTCAACTAACCCAAAATTACTACGGATGCAAATAAAATAAAATAACAAAAATGAAAATGTGGTGAGAAACTTATGTGTAGAGAAATGTGTTTACTTAGATTTCCTTACTCCCTAACTATCTTTTACCGGTTAATTAGTGTGTATTAGTTGCGTGGATGACGGGTGTATTCCTTAATACCATTCGTGGGGTGGCGTACTTACTTCCCCAACTCTACAAGCTCCTACTTCACTCCTATGTCGAGCCGGCTAGGAAGCTCCTAACATGGGATCACTAGAATTCGCTTGTGCATTAAATACAACCATAAAAACCTTTAGTACGCATTTGGTTCATGTTTCTTAAGACGTTCAAGCAAGTTACCGAATAGGAAGTTAGCCAGTTTTCTTAAGCCTAACATAGATAAAACAATCATCCAATACAACTAACAACACACTAACAACCAATAATCAATAGCTAGGTTTCATTAGATCTAAGCAAACACAAGATAAATTTAGCCTAACATGTTAAACAAAAGACAAGAATAAGATAGAATCAAACAACACATAGACATATTGAATGATTAATTGATAACTTATCTTTCAATGAAACATGGAAGATCTCAAGGCAAAAAGCCCTGAAAAAGTAGCTAAAATCGTCTTAGGGTTTTCTCCCAAAACTCCACACACTAAGCTCTCCTTAATGACAAAAAATTAGAAAACTATATATAGATTTTTGGATCTGACGGCGTCACCTTATGGAGTGTGACGCCGTCACCTCGCCGCTTTAGGGTTCCCGGATGACCTTCTTGACGCCGTCCCTCTTTAGCTCTTCAAAAATCCATTCTGGCTTATCAAGGCTTGACGCCGTCTAACCATGAACGTGACGCCGTCCCCTTATGATTTAAGCCGTGACGCCCTCGATCAAGTTAAAGCGTGACGCCGTCAGAATTCACATGCTATTTTCACTGGCCCGTCATGAGTAAATTTCACGTCCAACTTTTCTTGCCAAGGTATGACGCCGTCTAGAGTAAATCTTGACGCCGTCAAGAGTAACTTTTAGCCGATTTTTGAGACTTTGCCGTTTTCTTCACTTTAATGCTCCAAAAACGTCCAAAATGCCTCCTTTTCCAGATTTCTCCTCAAAAGTACCTAAATTGACAAAAGGAACGATTTAGGGCAATATTTGATCAAATAAATACGATTTAAGGCTTAAATGACCCTTAAAAGCGGTACACTTTTCGCTTCATCATAGAGTTTATTAAATGTTTTTATGTTATGCCGAGTCGTTTAATGCATGAAACAAAATGTATACTAGAATAGATTTATTTAAAAGAAACAATACGAAAGGAAGAAAAGGTGTAAGGACTCACAATACCACAATCGTGGTGAAAAGCGTACGAGGTAAAGAATGAACGTAGGACGACACGAACTAAGGCCTTCTCTACGAACTAAGTCCCACACGTCTACAAATATGAGACCCAATAGAACTTGTATCAACCCAAACGATCCTTGCTTTCTTTCCTCCTCTCGGCAGTGAGCAAGTAGGGTGAGTTAGTGGAATATTTTGGTTTGTTTAAGTTGGTTTAAGACTTGTGATAAGAAGGGTGTTCGGTTAGGGTATTATTTATAGGAGTGATTGCATGAATATCCCATGCTAGTCCTAAACTTAAACGTCCTTGTGTCATGTTTATGTAAGAGATGATAACTTCTATAATAGTTGACTTTCTTCACACAATATCTCAATTATTCGGTTAGTACATGGTTGACAAGAAGAGCATATTGGTGAAAACTAGGCTAGTTGACCTTGCACTCCCAATTTCTCACAATACTCGACTGTTACTTGCTTGGGAGTAGAGAAAGAGTTTGTTAAAATTCATAATAGTTGACTATACAATGAGTATTACGTTTGTCCAATGGGTAATGTGATTAGGAGGGGACATGGGTACTTCTAATGATGTGATTAGCATCTTACATGTGTTGACAGTTTGTGTTTGTTGAGCTTGTGTCGAGTGAGAGCAAATCAAGAAAACATAAAATGTATTTGTAAGTTTAAATATTTTGGTGTTGGGTTTGTGCTTTGTGGCTCGGTCCAAAGAAAAAGAAAAGAAATATTATGGGCTTGTGATGTATTCGGCCCAAAAAGAAAGAAAGAAGAAAATGAAAGTAAAAAAAATGAAATAATAATTTTATTTGTAATATATATATATATATATATATATATATATATATATATATATATAATATATATATATATATATATATATATATATTGATTAGATTGGTTCGACATATTTCGGAGTTCATGTAACTTTTTGTGTCGGTGCGCAAGTGAAAGATTATATATAAATTGTTTTCAAATGAATGTCAAGAAATAAATTCGAGTTCGTTGAGTAGTATTGACCTGTAAATTTGTGGGTTGTCATAGTCTACCACCCATAAAAATGAATCTCGTCCTCGAGATTCAGTCAGTGTTGGTCATTAGAGTGTTGACGGTGAAGAGATGCGGGTACTTTTGATGGATCTGGTCTTCTCGTTCCCAAGTGAACTCGGGACCTCGTTGAGAATTCCAGCGAACTTTGACGATAGGAATTCTACTATGCTTTAATTGCTTGACATCACGATCCATAATTTCTATTGGCTCTTCAATGAAATTAAGCTTGTCATCAAGCTGAATCACTTCTAACGGAATGATGAGGGATTCGTCAGATAAACACTTCTTAAGGTTAGAAACATGAAAGGTATTGTGCACACTACTAAGCTCTGGCGGGAGCTCAAGTCTGTATACCACTGGACCGATTCTATCTAGAATATTAAATGGTCCAATATACCTAGGGTTTAATTTCCCGCGTTTCCCGAATCGTATCACACCTTTCCAAGGTGATACCTTCAGCATTACCATGTCTCCGGCTATGAATTCTAAGGGCTTACGCCTTACGTCGGCGTAACTCTTCTGACGGTCTCTGGCGGCTTTTAATCTGTTTCGAATCTGAACAATCTTCTAGGTTGTCTCGTGAACAATTTCTGGACCGGTGAGTTGGGCATCTCCGACTTCAGCCCAACAGACTGGTGATCGACATTTCCTACCATAGAGTGCTTCAAATGGAGCAGCCTTTATACTTGTGTGGTAACTATTGTTGTAGGAAAACTCAATCAATGGCAAGTGAGTATCCCAGCTATTACCAAAATCAATAACACAGGCACGTAGCATATCTTCAAGTGTTTGGATGGTCCTCTCACTCTGACCATCGGTTTGTGGATGACAGGCAGTACTCATATCAAGACGGGTTCCAAAGGCATCATTAAGTGATTCCCAATATCTTGAAGTGAATCGACTGTCTCGATCTGAAATGATTGAAACTGGTACACCATGTTTCGAGACAATCTCCTGGATATAGATCCTGGTTAGCTTATCCATCTTGTAGGTTTCTTTAATGGGCAAGAAGTGAGCTGATTTGGTGAGACGGTCAACGATCACCCAAATCACGCCGTAACCGCTCGGAGTTTTAGGAAGTTTAGTGATGAAGTCCATGGTAATACGCTCCCATTTCCATTGAGGAATCTCTGGTTGTTGTAATAAACCGGACGGCATCAACACAGCTCCAAGTCCTTTATGCGAAGCATCACAATAAACCACAAAGTTTTCCATTCCTTCGGGTAATGCCAAAATTGGCGCACTGCAAAGTTTCTGCTTCAACAACTGAAAGACGGATTCTTGTTTCTTTCCCCATTCGTACTTCTGTTTCTTCTGCGTTAGCTTGGTTAAAGGCTTCGCTATCTTCGAGAAGCTCTCGATGAATCTTCGGTAATAACAGGCAAGACCTAGAAATTGACGAATGTCTGTGGGAGTCTTGGACGTTTCCCAATCTTTAACAGCCTCGATCTTAGCTGGGTCAACATGCAATCCCTGACTGTCAATTACGTGCCCAAGAAATTGTACCTTTCGAACCCAAAAATCACACTTAGAATGTAAAACCCTAAAATTTACCATAATATGAAATGACCAAAATGCCCCTCTAAATTTTTTTAAAATTTAAGAATATATAAAATCATACCAAAGTAATATTATTTGAACCTAACCTAAAGAAATTAAAACCTTAAGTTACCAAATAAATTAAGTTAACAAAACCTTACATTAAAATTTAAAGTCACAAAATAAATGTTCTCTACATTAAACCTATATAGGCGACTTTTTATGTGTCATAATACTCAAAAATTCGACTAAATAAAAAATAAGGGATAAGCATGCATTAAAATTTGATTGTTATCAAGATCTCTCAAAATTTGGCCTTTCGTTGTTTAACAAAATCACAAAACACGGCTCCTACTAAATACCGATCATAATTTCCCTCACTTAGCAAACCCTAATATCCCTACAATATCGAATTTTAAATGCGTTTTTTTTTTACCCTCTCCTCATTCAGTCGCACAAAGAAGATAAGAACTTTTAATGGGTCAATACAATTACGTCCGAAAATCACGTCTAAATCCCTGACTTGTAGGCCCATGACCATTTTATAAACCGTCACCTCTCATTCACTCCACCGCCCACAAAAAAATAAAAGAATAATAAAATACATAATAACCCTAATCTCATTCTAAGCATGGAACGAGAGACAAGATTTTAATTCATGACAAACCTAGCTCAAGATTTGTTCATGGTGGGTTGACTTCTGGTTGGTCATCGCGGCTAAGTTATGACAGTACTCCATCATCTGTTCCAGTTGTGGTGTCATATTTAGGATGGCGCTAATGAGGTTTCATTGGATCATGTTGCTTGTGTTCATTCCAGATCACGATCGGTTTTTGGTCGACTAAGAGGTACAATCCATATCACATCCATCTTTTAGTTACTCATCATAACCTACCTCATGTGGTATATCAGTCATTCATGGCTCGAAGTGTATATGTATGTCGTCAGTCGGTTATAAATATATATATATATATATATATATATATATATATATATATATATATTATATATATATATATATATATATATATATATAACTAAATGAACTTAACGTAATGAAGTTCATATACATGTACACGAAAACATTGTTGTCATTAAACGAATCGGGTTTCGAACATTTAACGGGCCGTGTGATATAAAAGACTCCATATATTGCGAATAACAAGTTCAGTCAACATCTATATTTACTATACTATATGAATCAAATACATGAATCTGTTGCATTGAAACTTAAAATAATTTTAACAAAAAAAAAAAGGCCACACAGTTAGTAAAGATATAATTGTATATGAGAAAATTGATAAACTTGTTTTACGTGAGGTTCGACCTATGTTTTACTACAACTAAACCTGATTGGTAAACCCGTTTGCTTCTCGAGTAATCTTGTTATCCGTCTCGGCTTCGTCACATGAGTCAAGTATGAAATTTCATGGTGTCACATTAAAGATATATATGCGTACCACGTTCTGGTGCATGAGAATAAAAGGGTATAAGGGCTAGGTGTGGTGTCGTTATTGTGTTGAATGGGGAGGGTTTAACAGTGCTGCTATGGGTTTACACATGAGGTTAATTCATGCCAAATCAATGGTAATAAAATCTTTGTTGCTTGCTTGGTGTCGTGCGAGGGTATGCTAAAGTTGAACCCGAGTCTTGTCATTTGTTCTCGCCAAAGTGTAACACGGTACGAGTCTATTACCGAGGTTATGTTATGGGGTAACCAATGTTATTTTAAGTAAATATGATGTGTATATGTGTGTGTATTTCGGGTTCGATATCGAGTCTCGGCTTACTGTGTTGAACGAATGAACAAAGAAGATGGAATGCATGAATTTGTTAATGTTGATATCAAACAAAAGAATGATACGTGCACAGTGGAAAGGAAGAATGCATGTGGAAGCTAAATCACGTGATATATAAGCCAAATTAAATCTAATTAACTCATCTAACCCTAAACTATGGTAAATTACATGTTAAGACCCTAAATTTTGCTATATTAACACTTTTAACCCTAGACTATACTAAAGAGGCATATTAAATTTTAAACTATAATAATTATCATATTAACTCCTATACTAATTATATTTCTCACATTAAACCTTTAAGCTATTGAGTTGTCGTTTAAGGCCATAAAACATTTTGATTTGACATAATTAACGCTAAACCATTATAATTGTCATTTTGACTCTTAAATATTATTAATTGTCAATTATAATCTTAAAGTAATAAATTGCTATTTCGGGAAATTCCTAAAACAGGAAAGTTACTATTTTTGGAAAGCCGCTAAACGTGGAAAGCCGACTAAAATAAGTAATCTGGTTTAAAATAAGATATTAATATTAAGACGATCATGTATTCATGTAGATTCGTTGAAGAAGGAGTTTGATTCCGATCTTTATGTTTCGGTTATGTTTGCACTTGCGGTCTAAGGTACAGATATTCTGACCTTTCTTATAAGGTTTCTCATGACTCTTCTACATCTTTGATTTGTTTAGCTTCTGATTTGATACCCTTTGCTATGATCCCTTTGTTTGACCCTTTGCTATGATCCCTTTGTTATGAACCTCTGATATGAACCTTTGCTATGAAACTTTGATTATGAACCTTTGATATGATCTTCTGAATCATTTGATATGAACCATTTGATATGAACCTTTTGATATGACACTCTGATTATGATATGATATCTGACTCTTAGTTTGATACCCGAGCCAAAATATGTTTCCCTAGCCATGAAGGTAACATGGCCGTGTCTGTGATGCACCACTGGCATGACTAGTGTGTGGCCCTAGTGATTTGGTCACACCGTCCCCATTATGATATGATATGAGCTCAATATGATTTGTTTATGGCCAATATGATTTGTTTGGGGGGGCGTATGGATGCATCCTAGATATGTTCTGTTTATGATATGCTATGATATGATATGGTGACTGATGATGGGTGCAATCCACGTCTTTCACAAAATATGGGAGCTAGCTACTCCATTTGAAGAATGAGGACACCCCTCATATTATCTGATTATCTGAGAGGTCTCCCCTCTATATGATTTGAAGATTTATGGTTACGATATGATATGTTCTGTTTCTGGGCTCGTGGTGGATTACTATCCCTTTCTCTTTTCCCTTTATGTTTATTCATTGACTTATTCCGTGATCCATATTACATCTGTTTGACCATTGTTTCTGTTATTCTGCATTATTCTCTATTACTGTTTGTTATCATTATATTTGTTCACTGAGCTCTCGTAGCTCAGCCGCATTTCTTTTCCTGCGGCAGGTTTTAGTAAGAAGTTGGGAATGGGTGGAGAGTACCTTTGGACTTAGAAGACTGTTAGCTATTCTGGATTTAGAAGTGATTAGAAGTTATTATTATTATTTCGGAATTTGTATTTAGTGGAAGTCCATTTGTAACCTTATAGTATCTGTATTTCATTTGTAACCTTTGAGTATTCTTGTATTGCTATAGATGTATGCTTTGTTTGATCTGATATGAAACCATCATTGTGATATCTTTACCCTTGTCGGGTTGGGGTGTTACATAGAAAATTTGGCGTACAACTTCTCATTCTTGAGTAATTCTAAGATCGTCTTGAGATGTTCTTCATGCTCTTTCTTGCTTTTAGAGTAGATTAGAATATCATCAATGAACACAATTACAAATTTGTCCAGGTACGGTTTGCACACGCGATTCATGAGATCCATAAATACCGCCTGACTGTCAATTACGTGCCCAAGAAATTGTACCTTTCGAACCCAAAAATCACACTTAGAAAATTTGGCTTACAACTTCTCATTCTTGAGTAATTCTAAGATCGTCTTGAGATGTTCTTCGTGCTCTTTCTTGCTTTTAGAGTAGATTAGAATATCATCAATGAACACAATTACAAATTTGTCCAGGTACGGTTTGCACACGCGATTCATGAGATCCATAAATACCGCCGGTGCATTAGTTAATCCAAACGGCATCACTTGAAACTCATAATGACCATAACGAGTCCTAAAAGCCGTTTTCAAAATATCTTCTTCCCGAACCCTTATTTGATGATAACCTGATCTCAAATCAATCTTCGAGTAAAAACTGGAACCTTGCAACTGATCAAACAAATCGTCTATTCTTGGATGTGGGTAACGGTTCTTCACCGTTAACTTGTTCAGCTCGCGATAATCTATGCACATTCGGAATGATCCATCCTTCTTATTTACAAACAAGATCGGTGCTCCCCAAGGCGAGGAACTTGGTCTAATGAATCCCTTGTCTATCAGTTCTTGTAACTGATTAGACAATTCTTGCAATTCGGATGGTGCTAGTCGGTAGGGTGCTCTTGCTATTCGTGCCGCTCCTGGCGCCAAATCTATCTGGAACTCTACTTGACGAGTAGGCGGTAATCCAGGCAAGTCTTCGGGAAAGACTTCCGAAAAATCTCGAACGATCGGTACATCTTCCAATCGTTTCTCCTCCGACTTCTTTTCGGTTATATGTGCTAGAAAAGCATAACATCCCTTCTTTATATACTTTTCGGTCTTTATGCACGATATGATGCTCAATCGAGTTCCGCTTCGTTCACCACGGATAATCGTGGTTTCATCATTAAAAGGGAGATGAACAACCTTTTCGTCGCAAATGATCCTAGCGTGGTGTTTGGATAACCAATCCATACCGATTATGACGTCGAAACTACCGAGTTCGATAGGAATAAGGTCTATGTTAAATGGATGATTTAGGAAGTTAAAGGTGCAATTGCGGATTATGATGTTGGAGCTAACTACGTTACCATTGGCTAATTCGATGTTGTAGGTAGAGTCTAAGGTGGTCGGTGCAATCTTAAGTAAAGGAGCAAAAGTAATAGACATAAAACTTTTATCGGCACCCGAATCAAATAAAACTGAAGCATAACAACCATTGAGGAGAAACGTACCCGTGACAACTGTCGGGTCCTCCGTAGCTTCCCTGTTTCTGAGGTTTTAAACTCTTCCCCGAGCTCCATTATTCTGAGTCCCCTGATTCTTCTCCTTTGGGCATTCTTTCTTGAAATGTCCTGTTGCGCCACATCCGAAACATGACCCGGGAACTCTCTGATTTGTTGCAGCAGTAGGAGACCTACAGTCTTTGGTTAAGTGCCCAATTTTCTTACAATTACCACATGGAGTAGGGCAACGTCCTGGATTGTGGTGACGTTGGCACTTGTCACACTTAGGAAGATTTCCTTCATAACCTCTCCTTTCAGTCGTGCCCGCCACATAGGCCTTGACAACTTCCTGTCTTTTGTTGGGTTGCTGAACAGCATTTCCTTCATGAGTAGAATCCCACTTTCTCTTGTTGTTGTTGCTGTTGTGGTGGCGGTTGTTGTTATTGTTGCGGTTACTGTTATTTCTATCTCGAGCAGCCTTGGCTCGAACAACTTGATCCATCAGATTGTGAGACATTCGAATTGTCTCATCCAGAGTACTCGGCTTAGAAGAGGTAACGTTTCCTTGAATATAAGATGGAAGACCCCAGATGTACCTTTCAATCTTTTTCTGAGTAGTCGAAACCATCTCAGGACAGAGAGTAGCCAATTCATGATATCGTTGAGTATAAGCTGCAATATCGTACCCTTTCACCGTTAAATTTCAAAATTCAACTTCCAGCTTTTGAACTTCATTTCTCGGACAGTACTCAGCAGTTACCATTTCCTTAAACTCATCCCATGGTAATTCAAAAGCAGCATCAATTCCCACTGATTGGGCATATGCATTCCACCATGACAAGGCACCATCCAACAAGGTACCTGTAGCATATTTCACCTTACAGTTTTCCGCACAGTTGCACATACGGAAAGTTGATTCCAACTTCTCGAACCATCGTACTAAACCGACAGCTCCTTCCGTGCCACTGAAAGTTTGCGGCTTGCAACCCGAAAACTCCTTATAAGTACATCCGCGAACCGCAGTCTCAACTCTAGTTGCAGTCCCGATGGCGTCTCCGCCGTTACCACTGTTGCGATTGTTCTCGTATTCGGCCATGGCAGCAGCAACCTGTGTTGTAACCCATTGGGCAACGAGTCGATCGATCTCAGCTGAACTCATGCTTTGTTTCTTAGGTGGCATTGTTATTCTAATCACAAGAAATAACAATAATTAGGATCCATAAGTAACAAAGGTCATCGCAAGTGTATGTATATACAACCATGACATATGAAAATCATAACAAGATCAACCACAATAATATAGGAATAAATCATGACGAAGATAAATCATGATAAAAATATGACGTGATAAGAATCGTCCATAATAAACCGTAATATATTTTCACCATGAGTAGGTACAACCACAACAAGATAAAAATACATCACGACGAGGATAAATCATGGTAAGAATATGGCGTGATAATGACCATCTGCGGGCGTCAACCCGTCTGTGAACCTCGCGTCGAGCGGAGGCCTCAGCAGCAGCCATAACATAGGGATCTGAAGGTGAATGAACCATGGTAAATGCCCTCTTTCGAGGCGGTAGCAGGGTGTCAGAAAACACCTCTGGATGGTAATGGTGGTAAGGGAACTGTAGTAGTCTGACGGTAAATAACTGCTGGTGGTGGTGGACATGATGGTACTGGGGGAACAGACGCAATGGGTGGTGATGGTATAGGTGGTGTAGACATAGTCTGGGCGTCCTAGAATGGCTCGGTCTCAGCAGACTCATTACCGGAGGATACAGGAATAGGAATGACTAGTGTGATCGGAACAGTGGATGACGGCGAATCGTCCACATCTGAATCCGAGTCGAGGATCATAGGATCGGTGGGTGAAGACATATCGCTGTAAACCAGGTCAATAATACTATGTATAAGTATAAATGACTTATATAAAATAAGTGAGTAAAAGCATGTTTCGCAATCCTATGCACATCATGATATTGTGAAGTGTCGTGACCTAGTGGTTATAGTCTAGGGTCAATGATGCATCCTAGTTCTCTATAACCTGGCTCTGATACCAATCTGTCACACCCCCAAAATCTGTGTTTGCAGCGGAATGGAATTCCGGGGGCGTGATGTTCTCGGTCACAAAGTACAAGATAATAAAGAACGACCTCTAAGTGAGTCGTTTTAAAAATAAGCGTTTGATTTAAAGTTAAGTTTTACAAAACATAGTTATCAGAGTTCACCATCAAAATGTAAGATTTAAAATACATGATCAAACGCTAAATAATTTAAGAAAATCTCCATCATGATGTGCTTCCAAAATGTGACTCGAAAGTGCTTCATGCAAGAGGTGTATCATCATCACCTAGTTACCTGAGAATACACGTTAAAAGGGTCAACAATAATGTTGGTGAGAGTCATAGGTTTAATTAAACAGTATTGCGGACCACAAGATTTCAATAGCAAGACAGTACAACAAATATAGTGTCACAGCCAAAAATAATAAATAGAGTGCCTATGCTCATGACCTCGAAGCTCGACGTACTGGTATGCAATCAAGCATAATAATAATGATGCCCCTAATAAGTGTTTGCCAGGCACTCGTAAATAATCCGAATGATATGCGTCCGTTTACCCAGTTGGCGCGACCAACCCGGACGGGGTGTCAACCCAAATAGATCTATCCATAACATCCGCGCTCACAAATAATTAACGGTTCATGATTCGTAGGGGACTTTAATGGCAATGTGGTAACTTAGGTAAAGTAACAGTTTTAGTACTTGTGTCCATATGTAAAAACAAGCAGTGCATTCCCACCCCGAGGGTTTAGAAATCATGTATAAACAATGTAAAAGTCGGGGCTATGAAACTCACCTTAGTAGTGTAGAAATCAAATAGTGATCAAATGGTGTAACTGAATAGCTCCCGACTTGCGACCTAAAATGATGTGATAAGTTTAGATTATTATTGGCTTTTTGGTTTTATTGAGTGAAATGATGAGTGTGGAATCTCCGAAAGTGGTAGAGTTGTACTTGTGTGTTTTAAAATGTTTAGCGTTCAAAAATAACGACTTATGATTATTATTGGTGTTTTGTGTAAAATGTTATCGATTTAGAGTTTTATAGCAAGTTCTTATTCTTAGTTAATATAAATAATCAAATGACAAGTTAAAATGTTTATTTTAAATATTTCTAAGTAATAAAGTTATGTTATAAAAATATTCGTATCATTTATTTATTTCACAAATTAGTCGTTGAGGAAAAGCATATTAGTGACTTGTTTAATGAAATGAAATACAAGTTTATATAAAATCAGTCCTTAGCTTATCTTTCCCCACGGTTTAGTTTTGACTCGAAATGTCATTAGCTAATGACTTGGGCTCGTTAGCCTGTTAAGGCCCAAATAAGTTCTTAGTGAAAACAATTAGAAATATTCGACTGCTTAGGATTTAGGTTGATTCAAGTCGTGTTTTTGGTCATACGTTTTGCATGTTTCGATACTTAGTTTTACCGTAGTATAGAGATTCGTTTGATGGCAAAATATATATATGTTGCACGTTTAAAAAAAATATCGAGACTATCCTAAGCGTCTAAGTGGTTTATGGTGTGTTTGTGTCTTCACGTTTTAGAGTTTATTAAATGTTTTTATGTTATGCCGAGTCGTTTAATGCATGAAACAAAATGTATACTAGAATAGATTTATTTAAAAGAAACAATACGAATGGAAGAAAAGATGTAAGGACTCACAATACCACAATCGTGGTGAAAAGCGTACGAGGTAAAGAATGAACGTAGGACGACATGAACTAAGGCCTTCTCTACGAACTAAGTCCCACACGTCCACAAATATGAGACCCAATAGAACTTGTATCAACCCAAACGATCCTTGCTTTCTTTCCTCCTCTCGGCAGTGAGCAACTAGGGTGAGTTAGTGGAATATTTTGGTTTGTTTAAGTTGGTTTAAGACTTGTGATAAGAAGGGTGTTCGGTTAGGGTATTATTTATAGGAGTGATTGCATGAAGATCCCATGCTAGTCCTAAACCTAAACGTCCTTGTGTCATGTTGATGTAAGAGATGATAACTTCTATAATAGTTGACTTTCTTCACACAATATCTCAATTATTCGGTTAGTACATGGTTGACAAGAAGAGCATATTGGTGAAAACTAGGCTAGTTGACCTTGCACTCCCAATTTCTCACAATACTCGACTGTTACTTGCTTGGGAGTAGAGAAAGAGTTTGTTAAAATTCATAATAGTTGACTATGCAATGAGTATTACGTTTGTCCAATGGGTAGTGTGATTAGGAGGGGACATGGGTACTTCTAATGATGTTATTAGCATCTTACATGTGTTGACAGTTTGTGTTTGCTGAGCTTGTGTCGAGTGAGAGCAAAACAAGAAAACATAAAATGTATTTGTAAGTTTAATTATTTTGGTGTTGGGTTTGTGCTTCATGGCTCGGTCCAAAGAAAAAGAAAAGAAATATTATAGGCTTGTGATGTATTCGGCCCAAAAAGAAAGAAAGAAGAAAATGAAAGCAAAAAAAAATGAAATAATAATTTTATTTGTAATATATATATCTATTGATTAGATTGGTTTGACATATTTTGGAGTCCATGTAACTTTTAGCGTCTGTGCGCAAGTGAAAGATTATATATAAATTGTTTTCAAATGAATTTCAAGAAATAAATTTGAGTTCGTTGAGTAGTATTGACCTGTAAATTTGCGGGTTGTCATAGATTGTGAGTTGAGGAGGATGGGATTAGGATAGTATATGATGTTGTTGTTGTGATTGTAAATAGATTGGTGATGGAGATGTGTTCATTACGGGGTTAAGGATTAGGATATATATGAGTTGGTGTGGGTTGGGACAGTGTTGTGAGATGCTTGCTGGTTATGATCAAATACCCATTGGTATTGCTGGTCCGAAAAAATGATGTAGTGAAAATGGTGATAGTGGCTATTTATAATCTTCAAAAAGCAACCGAAAATATTATTTGCTGCATTTATTCTCAATTGGTTCATATTCATCCTGGACATTTAATTACTCTGTTTTACTTCATCTTCCTGACCTTCAATTCGTGAGATGGTTAGTTTGCTTGCAGCTTGCATATTTCACTCTCAATTCATGAGCCATTTGTTATTAACACTTTACATTTATAAAGCTACTCAATCTTTATATATATAAGATTTCCAATTGTTGTAAACAATATTTAATATACTGTTTCATTTTGATCCATTGATCCAGGAAACCAAAAACGTAACGAAGGCTATATTCTGATTAACTTTGACATATTTAAGTACAGTGTCACTTAATTTAAGTCAAATATAGATGATTGAGATATATTTTTTTTCCTGAACTGCAGTCATCAGCACCAATATAGGGACTTTTTGTGTGTTTGAATTCATAAAATGATGCAATGGGTCCTAATAGATCCACTTAATGTACTAGACTGAAATGTATGGCACAAAGTTATAAAGAATTGTTTGTTTAGTCGTATAGTTCTTTTATTTAGTCGTATTTTAGCATACATATTTTTGGACTTTTTTTTTTTTAATTGAATGCGTATTCGTATGGTATTTTGATGTTTTTTTTATTAATATACTATTCATTGAAATAAACTGATAGAGATAGCCCGCCTATTGGGCGGGTCTTGAAACCATTTAGGGAATTAAACTTAGGCTAAGGCCCTATTGAATAGCCTTTGAATTGGACCATTAAGAGGATAACAAATGAATCAGTAGCAATCTTGTTTGATAAATATGGGGTATGTTATACATACCCTCCCTATGGGCTATATGTACAAACCGCAAAGCACATGATATAACCGCCTGAAGCATGCATTCATTGGAAACCCCCTATAAGGTCCTTATAAACTGCAACCAATATGAAAACTACTGAATCGTGTAGGGCCAATAGCATGCAAAATCATTAAGTGCTCCACTTTTCCCTATTTTATCATCTTTTACCTTTTAATTAGTTATTATGTATTACTTTTTTTTTTCATACTTTATTCAAATAAGACAACTTGTACACGGTACTTTGCAAGTTATGATGCCCAATAAATATTGAAAATTTTATTTTTAAAACTTTCACACTATAAAACTATTATTTTTAATATGATGGAACGCCAACGTGTTTATAATATTTCATAAAACACTTTTTATTTTATATAACAATTGGTGTTTTATTAATATATGTTATTTATCAACGAGTTACTTTCAATTTACATTAAGTGAGTATAAAGGATAAAATGTTAATTTTAATCATTCAGAGTATTGATTCAGAAGAATTTTCAAACATCATTTTGGTTCAGGACATAGCTCATTCAGAATATTTGAATTATTCAGCACCTTTAATTCATTCAGCGATAAATCATATCAATTTATCAAGCAACCCCTAAGTGTTATGTGAGGTGGTCTACCACCACCACCTCCACCTTTAACGTGGGATGACCATTACCTTCTCTCCAATCTAAGGCGCGGTCCCCATTTTTTCTATAGTTTGGTGGTGCATATCACCAAAGGTGGTGCATATCACCAAAGGTGGTGCACTGTTACTCTAATTATTTTGTTTGTGTATTTTTGTGGGGTATTTTTGTAAATTTGAAGTATTTTTATATGTTTGGTATGGAGGTGTGCTGAATGATGACATTTCGCTGATGTTGAGTTGATGAGTTTGGTCACCATAACAACGAACCTTATCTATATTGGGTGTCTACTTTCTTAGTCCTTTACCGAATCGTGATGGTTCTCGCTTTGAAACTATATACTACTCCCTCCGTCCCATATTAAATGTACAGGTATGACTTTTCAAGTCTTTTTTTTTAATCAACTTTGACCTTAAATATTTTTGCTTGTATTACATGGTATTTGATAAAAATTATACGCTATGAAAATAAATTTAAAACTTAATCCATTCATATATTTTGTGTCAAGTATTATACTATCTCCATCTCATAATAATTGTCCACTTTAACTTTTTTGACTCTTTTTTATTCAACTTTATCCATAAATATTTTTATTTGTGTAATATAATACTAGATAAAAAATATATGAATAGATTAGGTTTTAAATGTATATTTCATTTGTATAATTTTTATGAAGTATTTTATAACACAAATAAAAATATTAATGGTTAAAGTTGAACAAGAAAGACTCAAAAATGTCAAAGTGGACAATTATTATGAGATGGATAGAGTATCACATAAACAAAAATATTTAAGGTCAAAGTTGAGAAAGAAATACTTTAAAAAGTCAACGTGACATTTAATATGAGATGGAGGGAGTATATTTTTTTTTTATGTTAGGCTGCCCACAGAGGGCCGGAGAAAGTCGATCGGTCATGTCTCTCGACCGACTTCAAAGTCGGTCACTCCCGATGTGGATTGATGGTCATATATTGGTCGATTACAAAAAAAAAAAAAAAAACTATCGGTCGAAATTTCGACCGACATTTATACTTCAATTCACAAAACAGGTATATATTTGAAAAAAAAAATAAAAAAATAAAAAAAAATACACCTCAGTCATCGACTGTGGCACTTTGGTCATGTCTGGTCACTAGAGAGAGAAAGCTGACGTGGCACCCGGTGACCCAGGTCACTTTAGTCATCGACTGTGACTAGCCTTATGAGTATACAAGTTAGTATGTGATATAAAAAAACTAAAAGGTTGGCACCCTAAAAGTTTAAAAATTGATTCCAGCATATCAAAGACACTGTTCAATTTTCGTCTTTCATAGTAGCCGATTAGACCGGGACGTGTAGCATAAAGATGAGGTCGATCATTGGTTTCAATCATATCTCCGCATCTCAATAATCATGATGTTAGTTTGGTATGCGAACTAAATTGAACGGGTCATACTAACCGGACCCTCCCTACATATGGGCCCCCACCTATTTTTAAAGAATGTACAAACCGACAAAGTAGACAGTATAAGCGGCGACAGCGGGAAGTCAACACACCCTCCCTACATAGGAAGGGTCAGTATATCACAGCCTAAATTGAACCTCTTTCAAATGGTAGATAACATAGTGAATTTAATTGTTATAGCTAATATATTCCTTTTAGAGCATTGGGTATCTACAATCATGGCAAAAAAATGCTTGCACGTCAGCAAAAATCTCTTTGGCACAAGAAATTCAACGGTACTACATTCTGGCCGTTACCTATGACACCAGAAAATGTGGTGCCGTCATCCTTTTTTTTTATTTTTATTAACATAAAATAAAACATACACAATATTAACTAAAATAAACTTCATTAATTAAAAAATAATAATAATAATAATAAAATAAAATAAAACACACATTACATTAAAAAAACAAACTACGAATAAAAAAACACAAATTTATTTAAATATTAAATAAAACATACACAAAATTAAATAAAACATACACAATATTAACTAAAATAAATTTCATTTACACAATATTAGTTACTAATGTAACTTTAAAATAAAGATGACAATGAAATCAAACTTTAAGAGTATAAACTGTAGATTAATTATTTATATTAAAAAAAAAAAAAAAAAAAAAAAAAAAAAAAAAAAAAACCCTTCTTCTCCGTCGTGTAAACCTGCAACTCAAAGAAAAAAAATAAAAAAAAAAAAAAACCCACCAAACACAAACACAAATACAAACTCAAACACAACATATAAACACAAACACAAACAAACCCACCGGGAAAAAATAAATAAATAAAAAAATAATAATCCATGGCGTGGGCTGGCCACCGTGGCGTCACCCACGGTACCGTGTGCCGTCGGTTGAGATGGGCTGATGGCCATGGCGCCACTTAGCAGCCAAGGGTACCGATTGCTCTTAAAGAATAATATAAGCACTATAATCAACACTTCAATGTAAAGAAAGCCTCAAGATGTTTTTATATACAAGTTTTATTGCTCGCCAACACTCTCACAAAGTTAAAAAGTTATATAATATAAAGCATAATTTTGAGAAATTAATTGTAAAACAAAATCTGGCAAAAAGGTAAACTAAAATACCAACATATAAATATAATTTATGTCTTGTTTTTCGAGTTTTCATCGATTTTGCATTGCTGGAATTGATATGTATGCATACATATCTATTAAACCGTATCTGTGTGATTTGGAGTGGAAGATGGAAGGAGGTGTTGGTGCTGCCATCCATCGTCTAAGTCATCCCGGACAATTTTAGTTGATTTAGAATTCCTGTAAATCAAATAGAGAGCTATTTGTGCAAACCCTAGGATAAATCCAGTCCCATTTGGTACCTAAAAACAAAAAAGTTTGATGTAAATTAAAAGGTGATACTGTGATAGTACGATACAATAACCCTCCGTCCCACTATAAGTGTCCACTTTCCATTTGCACAAAGTTTTAGAAAAGTGGGCCAACTACACTCTCCACCAATCAAATATCACTATTACCCACTAAAGTCTCTTCTCATTGGTTGAAAATATTCCCTGGACACTTAATATGGGACAAGCAAAGATACCATTGTGGACACTATACTGGGACGGAGGGATAGTACGATACAATAAAGATGTATAATCATGTCCAACCTACTTTAAATGCTTATTACCAACTGCAAGTGAATAGTACAATTAACGAGTTGTCAAGCATAACAGGTCTGACACGATACGACACGACACGAACACGATAAGACACGAACCTGTTAAGGCCAAACACGAACACGACACGATAACTAATCGTGTCAATTTTTCCAAACACGAACACGACACGAAATTTAACAAGTTACACGATAAGAAACCTGGTAAGAGACCTGCTAACAAAAATCATAAATGTAAACCAGCGAACCTATTAAGGAACCTACTAAGAAACCTGCTAAGAAACATGTTAAAGACATGAAACATGTTAAGACACGATAAGAAACCTGGTAAGAGACCTGTTAACAGGTCTTAACAGGTCTTATCGTGTCTTAACAGGTTCCTTAACAGGTTTCTTAGCAGGTTTCATTTAGTACATATGTATATTCGTGTCTTATCGTGTCTTAACAGGTCCGGATCAGTTAAGACACGAATTCGAATTTCATTCGTGTCTTAACAGATCCGAACTTGTTAAGACACGAAACCTGTTAAGACCAGGTCAGGTCGTGTCGTGTTAACAGGTCCGTGTCATAAATTGTCAGCTCTAGTTGTCATGCTTAAATATTAGAAGTGGGAAGTGTGTTGTGTTGTCTATTTACGAGTATAACTTTTATGGTGAACTTGAACATTACTCATTTAAATCGAAAACAAAATCTATTGTTGGAAATTCAGTTCAATTGAGGGATATGATCATACTTGAAAATGTGTTTGAAGGTACAGATTGTACACTAATTAAGTCCCTGATTACCCCGACTCTGATAGTGGTTGGAAGTAACTCATCAGAAGGTTCAATCCTTCACAGAGTTACTACTGCTAATACTAAGTTAGTACTGTTGGAGCAGAGTTACTACTGCTAGTAATAAGTTAGTACTGCTGGAGCAGAGTTACTACTGCTAGTACTATGTTAGTACTGCTGGAACAAAGTTACTACTGCTGGAACAAAGTTACTACTGCTAGAGTTAGTACTGCTAGAGTTAGTACTGCTGGAATGAGTATGTAACTACTCTGAACTATTCAAGTGACAGTTAAAACTGCATTTATGACCACGTTTAATTGGTCATGTAACCACTATTAGCTATAATGGGGATAATTATGAGGCGATTAATGGGCCGATTAATCCTCATAATTCCATTTGACTAGCTTTGAGTATTCTCTTATAAATAGGAACATCAAATCATGCATGAGAGGGAATATAACAGAAAACATAAACACTTGGATGCGCAAGAGTTATTGATTTGTGCCTAATTCAATAGCAAACATTTTGTCTTATCCCAAGTAGATATTCGTGATACCCAGGAAATAGGGTCGAATAGTTTACTTTGAAAAGTGATAACATGATTCCAAGTGATATCCGGTAACCATTCATTGGTACGTAGTTAGGTCATTGAGTATCTTCTCCCTGTTCTGGGCTCACCAACTACCAACAATCAAAGTAAACTATTTTGTGATAATCAATGGCTGCTGCTGCTATGAAACACATGGCTTCAAACTTGCCAATCTTGATAAGTTTGAAGGGATGGACTTCAAGAGATGGTAGAAAAATATGCACTTCTTGCTTTCAAGCATGAGTGTGGTGTATGTTCTGAGCACTCCTATTCCTGATGATTGTGATGATGCTACTGTGGAACAAATGAGGAAGAGGAGCAAATGGGAGAATGATGATTACATTTGCTGATGTTTAATCCTCAATGGTATGTCTGATTCTCTCTTTGACATTTATCAGAATTTTGAATCTTCCAAAGAACTATGGGATTCCTTGGATGCCAAATATATGGCTGAGGATGCATCAAGTAAGAAGTTTCTTGTAAGTAATTCCACAAATTACAAAATGACTGATTCAAGACCAGTTATGGAACAATACAATGAACTTCTTGGTATACTTGGAAGGTTTACACAACATAAAATGAACATGGATGAGGCTATTTCAGTTTCTTGTATCATTGACAAACTACCTCCTTCTTGGAAAGATTTCAAGCATACCTTGAAACACAAGAAGGAAAAACTGACTCTTGTTCAGTTGGGCAGTCATATGCGTATTGAGGAATCCCTCAGGGCACATGATAATAACAAGCCAAAGAGTAGCAATGCTACTGGTGCATCTGTTGTCAATACTAGACGAGTACCCGTGCATAGCAACGGCATTTTATAGCGACAGATCGTTTTTTGTTAAAAAAAAGTTTACGAGTTATAAACAAAACGGGTCAATTTAAACGAGTCAACCTGACGGGTTAGGTCGAAAACGGGTCAAATTAAACCGGGTCAACCAGCCGGGTTTGAAGCGTCCCGGGTCAACCCGGTTTTCGATATGTATTAATAGTTTCATTTTGAAATATATGTTTTCAACATTTCCTTTTTTAGTTTCAACTTTTCACTTTTTACTTTTTTGTTTTTCCTTTATATATAGTATAGCAGGGTACCTGCGCATTGCGGCGGCGGGTACCCTGTGACGATTAACCGAAGAAATAGATCTCGATGAGACCTGATTCACCAGTTTGTATTGGTTTCAACGGGTCCTCTCTGGTTCATTTTCGGATGACTTTTATTGGTTAGCCGAACCGGTGACGACACCGGTTCCTGGTTGAACCCGTTGGTCGGGTCCGGTTTTTAAAACTATATGTACCATCAACTTGTTAGCTTGTATGAAGCTTTGTGTGTTTTATTAATTTGTATAATGTGTATAATAACATGTACTTTTCATTTTAGGGTGTTTTAAAAATAACATTAATTAGTGTGTTTAATTATTTTATATTTTGGATTATGTTGTAGCTTGTTTAAATTGTATATTGTGAAAATTTTATTGTATTTTTTAGTAAAGGGTGTTTTAATTAGTTGTTTTTAAATTGGTAGATATGTTTTTAATTGGTTGTACAATGTGAATAAATTATTGTACTTTTAATTAATGAGGTGTTTTAATAAGAGTATTAATTACACTATACATTTATCTCACCTTTGACTTTCAACATTTCACTTTTCAAGGTTTGACCGTTTTTCTTTTATATGTAGTATAGATGGTGGAACATAACAACTCAACCAGGTACAATGACAACAAGGGCAAACGTAAACATCATGATAACACAAAGGCTGACCCTAACAAGAAGGCAACACCTACTTGTTGAAAATGTGGCAAAACTGGCCACATTAAAAGGGATTGCAAAGGTGTTAAGATTGGTGGTAAAGCCAATGCATCTTTGTTGGATATGCTGAGCATTCCATGGCATATAGGTTCTATGTTATTGAACCTAATGAGTCTGTTTCGATTAACTCAATAATTGAATCAAGGGATGCAATCTTTGATGAGAATAAGTTCTCATCAGTCCCTAGACCAAGTCAAAGAATTCCAAATGGAACTGATGACATTGGTGTATCAGAGGTCTCTGATGAGGTCCCTGATGAGGTTGTGGTTCAACAACCTGAACCTCAGCTCAGAAAGAGCAAAAGGATCAGGAATCCAATGTCATTTGAACCTGAGTTTCAATTATACTTAATTGAAGGTACAAGGGATGAGGTCTCTGACCAACACTCCTATTGCTTTAATGTTGAGGATGATCGCAAAAATTTGATGAAGCAATGAAGTCCCACGATGTTGCTTTCTGAAAAGAAGCAATAAATGATGAGATGGACTCCATCATGGGCAACAACACTTGGGTGTTGGCTGATTTACCACCTGGTTGCAAACCTTTGGGTTGCAAATGGATTTTCAAAAAGAAAATGAAGGTGGATGGAACTATTGAAAAGTTCAAGGCTAGACTAGACATTCAGGGTTTTAAAAAAAAGTCAAGGATTGACTACTTTGATACTTATGCCCCTGTGACTCGTATCAGTACCATAAGATTGCCGATTGCTTTGGCATCAATTCACAATCTGATTATTCATCAGATGGATGTGAAGACAGCTTTCTTGAATGGTAAATTGGATGAGGAGGTTTATATGAACCAACCTCAGGGCTTCATCTTGCCTGGCAATGAAAACAAGGTGTGTAAACTGATTAAGTCCTTATATGGACTGAAGCAGGCACCTAAGGAATGGCATCAAAATTTTGATGAAGTGGTTTTGTCTAGTGGTTATTTACTTAATCAGTCTAACAAATGTGTATATAACAAATTTGATGAATCTGGTAAAGGAGTCATCATTTGTCTATATGTCGATGACATGCTGATCTTTGGCAATGACCAAAATCAGGTTGACCTGACAACGGAATTTTTGTCATCAAGGTTCTCCATGAAGGATATGAGGGAGGCTGATGTTATCCTTGGTATAAGGATCAAACATGAGAGTAAGGGAATTTCTATCACCCAGTCTCATTATATTGAGAAGGTACTGAGGAAATTCAACCACTCTGATTGTACTCTGGTGAGTACACCTATGGATACAACTGAGAAGCTGATGCTTAATACTGGCAAGGCTGTATCTTAACTTGAGTATTCTAGGATGATTGGCTTCCTAATGTATGTCATGACTTGTACAAGACTTGATATTACATTTGCAGTGGGAAAACTGAGCAGATATACTAATAATCCTAGTGCTCAGCACTGGCAAGAAATTCAAAGGGTACTGAAGTATTTGAAGAGAACTATGGATTATAGTCTCTCATGTACTGGTTATCCTTCAGTATTAGAAGGATACACTGATGCAAGTTGGATCAGTAACACTGAAGACAATTCGTCTACCAGTGGCTGGGTATTCCTACTTGGTGGAGGTACAATTTCTTGGGTATCCGAGAAGCAAACTTGCATCACCAGTTCAACAATGGAATCTGAATTTGTGGCTTTAACAGCTGCTGGTAAAGAGGCTGAATGGTTGAAAAACTTGCTTCTTGAGATTCCATTGTGGCCTAAACCTATAGCACATATTTCTATCCGTTGTGATAGTGCAGCTACATTGGCAAAGGCTTATAGCCAGATGTACAATAGAAAGTCTAGACACTTAGGTGTCAGGCATAGCATGATTCATGAGCTTATCATGAATGGGATGGTATCTATAGAGTTTGTTAGATCTCAGCAAAATTTAGCTGATCACTTGACGAATGATTTAGCTAGAGACTTGGTCATAAAGTCTGCTAAAGGGATGGATTTAAGGTCCAACTTAGTTACTGAATGCTAAGACATCCAACTCCCTCCTGAGAAAACTTGGGAGCTGAGTTCAATGTGGAAAGCTCAACATTCAGTGGACTCGAGCACATGTTTTACAATCATCCCAAGGTTGTGCTCGAAACCTGCTGGAAATGAGGATGAAGTCTTTACTTCTTAATGGTTAATTTCTTTGAAAAAGTCTAAGCAGGAGCATGAAGAAAAAGGAACCACCTATGTGAATGTTGAAGTGTCCCGTTCTAGTACTTTTTTTAAGTTGTAGAATAGCAATGTACTTTCCATAAATGTTCCAATTTGGTACGTCATCGCACGTACCAAACTGGAACACTTATAGAAAGTAAATAGCTATTCTACAACTTAAAAAATGTACACATACCAAATTGGAACATTTATTAAAGTACGTTGCTATTCTACAACTTAAATAAAACACACATACCCAAACGAGACACTTTGAAAAGTACATTGCTATTCTACGACTTAATCCCATAAAAAAATATACGATTGATCACACATTTAATTAAAATATGTCAAAGTAACAGTAGACCTTTGAAGGTTGTATGTACCATGATCGGGCTTCATAATTACTTATGTTCGACAATAGACTAGCTAGCCTAAGGTTGTTGGCTTTCGGCTATCTAATCACTAGCAACTTGTACATAAGTTACATGTTCCAAAACCGGGATGCCTTCAAATAATTAAGAACTTAGAAAGATGGTTAATGAACTAATAAATTGCATTTTCATGAAACTTGGTTTATTTTCAATAGAAAAAATTACACGTTTGGTCCCTGTGGTTTGCTCAGATTTCATGTTTAGTCCCTAAGTCGTTTTAATTACACCAGAGATACCTATTTTTGAAACCTTGCACTCATTTAGTCCCTATTTTGGATGGGCCGTTAGTTTGACCGTTAAGTGTTTAAATAATATTTGCCCGTTAGTCCCTCTGTTAATATTTTTTGCACCGTTATTCCTCATTTTCTAAAATGAATTAAAAAGGGCATCGTGGCTCGAAGTCAGGTCTTGTTGCCCAAAAACCAACGCCTCAACCACTGGACTAAGCGTCCAGTGGTGTAATTATATCAAAATAAATTCTATTTAACCTTTTTTTGGCTCAAACTCGTTATTATCCGTTTTCGTCTGTTTTTATACGTTCTCGTCAGTTTTTTACGCTTTTGTCCGTTTTTTTATCTTTTTTTTACGTTCTCCTCCGTTTTTTACGTATTCGTCCGATTTTTTTTACGTTTTTTTTCCCTTTTTTTTTTTCTTACGTTTTTATACGTTTTCGTCTATTTTTTTACGTTTTTGTCCCTTTTTTTACATTTTTGTGCCTTTTTTTACGTTTTCATCCATTTTTATCTGTTCTCGTCATTTTTTATGTTTTTATCAATTTTTTACGTTTTCGTCCATTTTTTACCTTTTTGTCCGTTTTTTACGTTTTCGTTCGTTTTTATACGTTTTGTTCTGTTTTTAAACGTTTTAGTCAGTTTTTCTTTACGTTTTCGTCCGTTTTATATGTTTTTTTCCATTTTTTTATGTTTCCGCCCGTTTTAATACGTTTTCGTCTGTTTTTAAATGTTTTCGTCTATTTTTTACGTTTTTGTCCGTTGTTATACATTTTCGTTCGTTTTTATACGTTTTCATCTGTTTTTTTACGTTTTCTCTTTTATATGTTTCTATATGCTTAAATAAAAATGGACAAAAACGTAAAAAAAAAAAAAAAGACAAAACGGACGAAAACGTAAAAAAAAATGGACGAAAACGTAAAAAAAGGGACAATAACGTAAAAAATTGACAAAAACGTTAAAAACGGAAGAAAACTTCTAAAATCGTAAAAATAAAAGGACAAAAACGTAAAAAAATGTACGAAAACATAAAAAACAGACGAGAACGTAAAAAAAGGACAAAAATGTAAAAAAAATGGACGAAAACGTAAAAAAATGGATGAGAACGTAAAAAACGGATAAAAATGTAAAAAAACGGACGAAAACATCTAAAATCGTAATGTAAAAACGGACAAAAATGTAAAGAATGAACGAAAACGTAAAAAAAGGACGAAAACATGAGACAAAATGGACGAGAACCTAAAAACGGACAAAAATGTAAAAAACGGACGAAAACGTATAAAAACACACGAAAACGTAAAAAACAGACGAAAACGTATAAAAGTGGACAAAAGCGTAAAAAACGGACGAAAACGTAAAAAAACGGACGAGAACCTAAAAACGGACAAAAATGTAAAAAACGGACGAAAACGTATAAAAACAGACGAAAACGGATAAAAACGAGTTTGAGCCAAAAAATGTTAAATAGAATTTATTTTGATATAATTACACCACTGGACGCTTAGTCCAGTGGTTGGGGTGTTGGTTTTTGGGTAACAAGACCCG
The DNA here is from genome assembly GCA_021014915.2 of Artemisia tridentata subsp. tridentata. Lineage (NCBI taxonomy): Eukaryota > Viridiplantae > Streptophyta > Magnoliopsida > Asterales > Asteraceae > Artemisia > Artemisia tridentata. The sequence continues at coordinate 217,512,039 of CP139504.1, forward strand.
AATTCGAGCCATGCTGCCCTTTTTAATTTATTTTAGGAAATGAGGACTAACGGTGCAAAAAATATTAACGAAAGGACTAACGGGAAAATATTATTTAAACACTTAACGGTCAAACTAACGGCCCACCCAAAATAGGGACTAAATGAATGCAAAGTTTCAAAAATATGTATCTCTAGTGTAATTAAAACGACTTAGGGACTAAACATGAAATCTGAGCAAACCATGGGGACCAAACATGTAATTTTTTTTTAATAGTAAGTCTTATTTGACTTGAGCTTTGAAGGTTGTACAACAAGTTCTTAAATATTATTCCCTCCGTCCCATATTAAGTGTCCACTTTCAAAATGCACAAAGTTTTAGAAAATTCTACTGACTACACTCTCCACCAATCAAATATCATTATTACCCACAAAAGTCTCATCTCATTGGTTGGAATACACTATGGACTCTTAATTTGGGACATCTCAAGATTCCATTATGGACACTTAATATGGGATGGATGGAGTACTTGTACATAAGTTTTATATTCTAAAACATGGGATCCTCTATTTTTGCAATACCAGTCTTATGGTAGATCATGTTCAAAAAAAGTCTTGTGGTGGATCTGTAGATGACTTATATTATAAGGCTACTCGCAGTAAGGGAGGTCGATCGACTCACACGATCGATTCCCAATCGATCGGCCTTTTGTAGCAAGTTGATCGCGGCACACTGTTTTTGTATCAAGGTCGTGTATACGATCGAATGTATCTTGTGTGCATTTAATATTTAACTTGTGCTTTTAATACTTTTAGACGTTGCAAAGTAAAAAATAAAAAATAAAAAAAAATTCAAAGTAGCCGTTGGTTTATTACGGTTTGAAAAAAAAAAAAAAAGAAAAAAAAATCTTTTAAACTTACTTATAAATACATAGCATAAACATACTTCAATCCACAAATCTCATTTCACACATTCTCTATATTTTTTCACACTATGAATTCTTACAAGCTATTCATTGCCGATTCATCTTCGGATGATGAAAATGAAGTTAGTAGCGAGTTTATGATGAAAAAAAAAATTCTTTCAAAGCCGATTTGGTGGAAGACATTTGGCATCGTCATAATCAAAACTAGTTTAGTCGTTTTATTATCGTAATGTTTTAATGTTATTTGAATTTTATTGTAATGTTTTTATTTTATTTGAATTATTATGTAACGTTTTAATTATTAATGAAATTTGTGTTTGTGTTAAAAATGTTTAAAAAAAAATAAATGATCATGGTCGCCCTTACTGGGTCACCTAATCATCTGAAGGTCGCTGAAGAGAGAAAGCTGACGTGGCAGAGAAAATAAAAGGGATTGGGATCCCTTACTGGGGCCAGCCTAAGCAAGTCACAATTAATAAACATAAGGCTGGATGCAGTAAGGGGTCTCGATCGATTGAGGAGATCGATTCACAGTCGATCGTCCTACTGTGGGTAACTGGGTACTCGATCGAATCCCACTTTTTTTTTTTTTTTTTTTTTTTTTTTTTTTTTTTTTTTTTTATCAAGGTCGTCCTTACGATCGATACTTTATTACTTGTGCATTTAATATTTGAAGTAGCCATTTAATACTTTATTACTTGTGATCAAGGGCGTCCTTACTGGGGCCCCTAATCGTCTGAAGATCGCTGGAGAAAGAAAGCTAACATGACAGAGAAAATGAGAGTGATTGACCCTTATTACTGGGTGTAGCCTAAGATCAAATTGACATATAAAGAAGCAAGAAATTTAACTTTGAATTTGAATTCTTGAGTGAAGAGAAAGTAAAAAACAAAAAGCGCCGGCAAGGCTGCAAAAAATTGGGTTTCCAATAAAATAATTCTATTCGTATATGATGAAGAAATGTTAAAGTATTTATGACATAAGCAACTTCAAAGCAAACACCCTAATTGAATGACACGTATGTCAAATTACAATTAAATGATATCATCCAAAACTGCGGTTTAATAAGATGTATGGGCTCTATTATACATACCCCCTATGATGTCACATAAGGGGGGGTTTTGTCCTTTATTCTCTTTGTCCCCCTTTTGCTTACAGTATATCACAGTTTTTTGTCAGTTTTTGTTCTGTATTTCTGACAGTTTTAAGCGTTTGACTTATTAAACTTTATATTTTATGTTCCGCACTTTCGTTTTTTTATATAAACAAAATTATAAAAATAAAAAAATGCAAAAAAATAAGGGGGGGGGGGTGCGGTTGGTCTTTTTGTGGGGGTTTGGATAACTCATCCCAAGATGATGTATAGATAAGAAAAAAGAGGGGACATGTGTAGCTGTAGGATTACTTTTAAGACTTCGCAATTTTATTCCACTTTTCAAAAGATCTGCTACATTAGGGGGGTCGGAGTGGAAACGGTTTGGCCCGGAGGTTTGGATCACACCGGCGGTAACACCGCCGCCGGTGTTGATTTTATGACAAAATTTTGTGATTACCGGTATCAATCCCCGCTCCCCACAAAATCAATTTGAGGCAAAAATCCAACCGTTGGAGCGTGTGTACCCACAAAAGTATCCGTTGGTGGCCCAAAAAAAAAAAAAAAAAATAAAAATAAATAAAAATAAAAAAAATCAAACCTACCCATTTTTACTTATATATACCCATTTTCATTTCCATTTCAAATACATTTTTCACTTCCAATTCAATCAAAACACACCCATTTTCATATACACTCCACAATAAAAAAATAATGTCTTCATCTTCCGACGAATTCATCATCCCACCTCCGCTACCCGATTTATCCACGGGTAGTACATGGCCCTATATACTCAACGCGATGCAAGAGATTGAAGCCCTTGAAGACTCGGGTAGCTCTAATGATACACGCACTTATATTGAGCGACACCGGAAAAAAGCTAATGAAAGACTAATGCGTGACTACTTTGTCGAAGACCCGAAGTTCGGTGAACAATTTTTTAGGCATCGGTATCGTATGAGTAAAAGTTTGTTTTTGAAGATTGTTGGTGACATTGAAGCGTCTTTTCCGTATTTTCAAGAAAGCTTCGACGCTCGGGGTGTAAAAAGCTTCACGGCGATACAAAAATGCACTTCAGCAATTAAACAACTCTCAACGGGTGATCCCCCGGATAACTTTGATGAATATTTAGGAATGGCCGATAGAACATCACGCGAGTGCCTTACATATTTTTGTGATGCGGTCATTCATTTATATCGTCGAGAGTTTTTACGTTTGCCGACTTCCCATGACGTCGCATTGATCCAAATGGTGCATCAAGAAAGACATCACATTCCGGGGATGCTTGATAGCCTAGATTGTACACATATTGAATGGATGAATTGTCCTAGGCATTTGCGAGGCCAATATACGCGAGGTGATCATAAAGTGCCGACTATTATGATTGAATGTGTTGCTTCGCAGGATCTGTGGATTTGGCATTCGTTTTTTGGTCCTCCCGGGTCAAACAACGATATCAACGTGTTGAATCAGTCTCCGTTGTATCTTACTGCCCGAAATGGAACGGCTCCAGATACTTCATTTATTTTACGCGGGCGCTATTACAAACGTGGCTATTACCTTACAGATGAGATTTATCCTAATTGGTCTACGTTTGTTAAAGCGTATCGGCATCCAGTTGATCCGAAAGAAAAGAAATTCAAGCGACTACAAGAGGCGGCAAGAAAAGATGTCGAACGAGCTTTCGGTGTGCTTAAGGGAAAATGGAGGATTTTGGATCGTTCTCTCCGGTTTTTCGAGAAAGAAAAGATTGGAAAAGTCGTCGAAACGTGTTCTATATTGCACAACATGATCATAAAGGACGACAAGAGGGCAATATCACCGGTTCATATAATGGACCAACCGGTGCCGGTATCTTATGACCCAAGTGTACTACCGGAGTTACATGATAAAAATGTCCATCATCGTCTCCAATATGATCTTACGGAGCATTTAGCGGGTCTAGACTTGACATATCTCGATGACCCAACGGTTTAACCACAACCGATTGACGACTTAATTTAGTGTTATGTATTTTTTTTTTTTTTTTTTAAATAATGTTGCAATGTATTTTCCTTTTTTAGTTTGTAGTGAAATGTTATGTTTTTAATAAAATGTTTGTGTTTTTAATTAATTGATTTTAGTTTAATGATTAAAAAAAAATTGGGAGGTATGAGAATTGATGGCCGCCAGTGATTTAGGTTGGGAGGTATGGGAATTTATGGGTATGAGTTGGCTGAAGCTTATTGGTGGAATTTGGGATGTGTGAATTACTTGAAGGCATGACTCATAGTGCCCTTATAGACATATTGAATTTATGATATCTATTATATAATAAAGTAAGGATAATATATCAGGAGGCCATCCAACTTTTAAGGCTGCCCGTAGTAATGAATAACGATCGATATACTCGATCGATTCCCAATCGATCATCCTTTGTAGCAATTCGATCGCGGCACTTTTTTTTTGTATCAAGGTCGTCTAAACGATCGAATGTTTCTTGTGTGCATTTAATATTTAAACATTATTTCCTTGTGCTTTTAATACTTAGCCGTTGCAAAGTAAAAAAAAAAAAAATCAAAGTAGCCGTTGGTTTGTAACGGTTTAAAAAAAAAAAAAAAAAAAAAAAATCTTTTAACACACTTATAAATACCACATATTAAGTGTTGTAATGTTTTAATAAGTGTTGTAATGTTTTTATTTTATTTGAATTATTATGCAACATTTTAATTATTAATGAAATTTGAGTTTGTGTTAAAAACGGTTTTTTTTTTTTTTTTTTTTTTTTTTTTTTTTTTTTTTTTTTTTTTTAATGAAAAAGGGAAAAAAATTGATCATGGTCGCCCTTACTGGGGCATCCAATCGCCTGAAGGTCGCTGGAGAGAGAAAGCTGACGTGGAAGAGAAAATGAGAGGGATTGAGATCCCTTGGGGCCGGCCTAAGGATATATAGAAGTAACATGGCTGATGAAATAATAGATGGAACTTGCAACTTGCAAGAAACGTGGTTCCTTTTAATAAAACAAGTCTGGTTTGACTAATTAAACAAGACGAACAATCATATTTCGTTATGATATAAAAATGTCACTATAACAAAAATAACAATCCTGATTCGGTGAACTAGTCGGTTTTTTTATAATGATTAAATATTAGATACATTATATTTGTCTAAATAAATACGGATGTTGATCGTATAGTTAGCTTATCAGTAACAAAAAAAGTTATCTTTTATTATATCAAGCAAAAAGATGGTAATGTAATGACAAATTAAATTTAACGAAAAAAGATTTACAAAATGATATGACATGCTCACTTGTATATCCGTTAAACAATTGGAGGGAAGAGAGAATTTTTTTTTTTTATTTTTTTATCCACTAAATATATTTGTTGAATTATTGTACCCCATTGGTAACAAGAAAAACGTGCAGATATATATATATATATATATATATATATATATATATATATATATATATATATAGAATCCGGATCGATTGAGAAGAGTTTTGGATTGAGAAGATTGAGAAGTAATCTTGATCATTCATCTCTTTAAATTAATACAAGGGCAAGATAGGTATTAATAATTTTATATTTTCTTTTCACTAACCTATACCGTGCGTTTTGCTTCTCCTCCTTTAATATACACTCTAATTTAATTAATTGATTCATTTTTATATTCGGTTATATCTCCGTGTTCATCACCTTTAACTCCATCTCAAGGAATATTTTATACAATAGCATTTCTCCAACCTTTTTATTACGTATTTAGTATGAAATGGTTTATATGATAAATAACCTTTTTATATTATATATATAGTTTATTATTGATTCACAATTATATTAATTAATATTGTCCAACGTTTTTCTTTTCGGTGGAGGAGCGATTCCAGAAAAACAAATTAATAACTCACATTTGATTCACGAATCCGAATATTATTCGAAACATGCAAGACACTAACAATTTCCTTTTTGATTCACTAATTCAATGATGATTCATAAACTCGAATGATTCACGGACTCACAAATGATTCAAAATAAGATTACTAGCTTTTTAAAGATTCACTTTTTAAAAAAGCTACAATGTTTATGATTCAAAACACAAAACGCGTACGTAATAAATGTTACATTAAAAAAAACTTGAATCATACATTTTACTAAATATTTTATTTAGCTGTGGTTAAGGGATTTTCCAAAAAATAATTTTAATGGTATCTAGTAAAAAATTAAAGAAATGAGTGATTCACAAAAAGATGGGTCCTTCAAAATTGAGATAGAAACAAAGATGTATCGATGAAGAATCATAGGATCAGTTCGAATTTATACAAACCGTAACAGTTGGACTCTTGATTCCTTATTTAAATCTAACGATTCAATTACTAATTTACCCTTTTTATTCAAATTAATGACTTGTACAATGCATTAAAACTAATTGATTTCTATGGCTCAAATTGCTTCTCAACCTTCTCAATCTAAAAACTTTCTCAATGGAACCGGATTCTTATATATATATATATATATATATATATATATATATATATATATATATATATATATCATCATTATCAATGGGACAACCATTAAATTCTTGTTGAGCAGCTTATCAAAAGTGGGACTCATACATGACCTACATAAAGATGTGGTCAATATCATCCAGAGTGACCCTCTTTTTCATACACTTCGTTAAATTACAAAATTTTTCCTGTGCCTAGGTGTATTCAAGTGTTTAATATTCTCAATTAAATCAAAGTTTATCCATCAATCGTATGTATGTATGCATGCACGTATGTGTAAGACTGTAAGAGTACTGAGAGTGCGAAAAAACTTACTCCGAGGAACCAGTCCTTTACAAGAAAGGCGTAGAATGTCCAAACTCCGCCATTAAGAAACATGAAGAGCGAAAGTAAAAACGGCATGTACTCTACACTTCTAGTCGTCACCACTAATCTCTGCATCATTAAAGAATTACAAGTAGTAATTAACAACTATTTAATCACATCATTCCAACCAACGTGACAGCCATGAGTGCACTAACTTCTCATTGTTAATTAAGGTTGTGTTTGTTTAGGCTCATTCAAATCTGAATACGTCTGAAGTCTGATTCGGTCAGACATTTTCAGATTCAGACTGTTTGTTTATTAAGACATCTGAAGTCTGAAAACATCTGAATAGGGTCTGATTCATTCAGACATTTGAATATGTCTAATTACATCTGAAAAGCTTAAACTTTACACCTACTTCTTTTCAATCCTTATCTCCTCATCTTGGTCTTGATTTTTTGTTAATAATCATGAATGGATGGTGTTTTGGTTTGTTTTATAGCGAAATGATTGTTTTTTGTTTATTCAGACGCTTTATAAAAACAAACAGACTAAAATAATTCAGATTCAGACTTTTGGACCACTAATTCAGATTCAGACGTGGTATTCAGATTCAGACATAAAATGTCTAAATAAACAAACAGCACCTAAGTCTCTCTTTTTTAAATATTCTTTTAAGTATATTGATTAAAAACCAAGAGATATAATCCAATAATTATCAAGTACACTTAACGTACTGATCATTTTAATGATTTTTACATAGATGAATTGCACATGGAATTTAGAATTCCAGCTGTTCCGTGACTATTAATATTTTTATTTTTATTTTCTTAGCGATATGATGTTACTTGATATATATATACATTTTTTTTTTTTTTTAATACTTATCAGGATTAATATATAGTAAAAGTTTTACTCTGAAACGACAGGCAAGCGGGCAAAAAGCTGCGCCGCTAGCCCTTTTTAAGGAAATTTAATAATAATAGAAAAAACAATGAATCACAATTGGGTTAGTCAACTTCTTGTGGATTATTACGGAGTATTATATGCTTCGATGAGGCTAATAATTAACTTTTGTTTAATCGATCAAAATATATATCTAGTTGATTTGTTCAGTAACTTGTAGATGAGAAATCCACAAATGTTATAAAATTAACACGATCCTAACAATGTGTTAGTTAGATAATTATTTAATGGATCACGTATCAACAATCTGTAGAACGAATTAGTATTAGATAGTTATATAATGGATCGCGTATCAACAATTAATCTTTAGAACGCATAATTAGTATATTAATCTTACCATTCATTTTCTAATTACAGTAAAACACACATATATATATACTACTGTGGGTCAATTATATATACCACTTCCTTGGAAGAAAACCAATGATAATGTATAAGATAATTTAACTTAAAAGTGAAACAATTCTATTTTATAATGTTTCCCTCACAAGTCACACCATAATAAAAAATGAATTCATACATGAGTTTATTAATGAAAATTTATTATTTGTTATACACAAACCAAATAATCTAATGTCCAGAAAAACGATAGTTAAATAAATCCCATTATAGCTAAAAATAGTTCTAAACGTGCGACATGAAGTACTAACTACTACTGTACTACTTACCATAGCAGAAAGAGGAGAAGCATACATGACGATATTAAGTGCGGCACCCATAAAACCAATCACATCAATTCTCATGTCTCCTTCGAGCCACAACTGTGTCACCAAAACTGCCCCAGCAAACAAAACTACATCAACTATCCCAGCAACGATGGCTGTTTTCGCCTAAAATCAACATCATCATATCAATCATAACATGGAAAAAATAGTCAAAGTTACATAAATATGAACGTAATTCATTTTGGGGTATGTATATGATCATAAAAACTATAAGAATTTATTTCTAAAACATGTTAGGAGCTTGTTTACCCTTTGCCATACGTAAAGAGGTAGTTTTGACCAGATTCGCATATTTTCGTAACTTAAGCTTCAAATTTAACCCGATTAATCTTTCACTAACGAGTTAACACAAATCAACTCATTATTTATCTATATGAAATCACAGATTAATTATATAACTCAGTAGAAAACATAAAAGCAAATAATTAACTCACTTTTGTTCTTGGAGGTGCATAAATGAGGAACAATGAAATATAAACAATCTCTACAAGAATGCCAAAACCATTGACAGTTGCCACCAGATAACTATCTGGTCTTGTGATTCCATAGTAAGTCCATAAACTTGAATTGAGCAAAGTGCAAATGTATGGAAGGCTCTCAAACTCTTCTGTTGATCCTTTGTTCACAATTCGCAAAAACGTTTTCCTGAATAGGCAAAGCACCTTGCAAGTCAATTTATGAAATGAACCATTTAGGTATGTAAGTGTATTTTGTCTTTTTAGTCATTAATATATGTTGCCGTTCAAAAAAATATATGTGAGACTGTGTTTGATACTTACGCTGGGGAGAGAAACATCAAAACTGAAATGATGTTACCTGAAATAAATTGCCACAAATAAGTTAGTTTGCTTGCATTTTGTTATCTAAGATTAAGGTTTAAGAGAATATGTGTAGCAAAATTTACCGATAGCACCAACGTAAATATATAAATCGTCCATCTTCAAAGATCAAGCAGAAGAGAAAAAAATGAGGAGAAAAAAAAGAAAAAGAAATAAAGGATGTATTGTGTTGTGTTGTGTTGTGTATGAACAAATATATTAAGACATTTATGTAATGTTACTTTCAGCAGAAGAACCCTACTTGCGTTCATAATGACATTTTCTGTTTTTTATATTATTTTTGTTACAGAAAGGGTCCAAATTAACGGCAGGGGCAGTTTATCCTAACCCCGTACAGGGGTATGCAATCATTGTATGCAGCGGTCGGTTGTACTGTATGTTTCGCAGATTGTACATTTGACTAATAGAGAGGGTATATATAGTATAACCCTTAATGGAAAGTTAAAACTTTTGGACGGTGTATATGTTTTTTACATAAATTATTACCCACTCCTGGAGATGTGATGTCAATTTTTTGAGTGGTTACTACTACTGTATTACCTTAATATATTTGAACGACCATACTTTTTCCGAAAAAAATAACTATTGTACAGTGAATTGCTTTGTCACTAGCATTTGTTAATTTTTAGAGCGTCAAATGTAATAACATTGTTAACACTTCTAAGTTCTAACATCTCAAAATTATATTTCATATTTACTTTTTGGGATATTTCAAAATAATTATTCACTTTCATTTTTAAGTAATAAAAAGATAATTTAGTAAAGGAATATCTTATGTGGGTGGTTGAATATTATAGTGGTGTCACTTTTATTAAACTGTATAATTTTTGTCTTCTGACAATAATTTTGAAACGAATGTAGTAACATTTAACACCACGTACCTTTTTAGAACCCACCATTTTTATTTTTTATTTTTTTCATACAAACTAAATTTTCATTTATTAAATTAAAATAAAATTATATTTAAAAAAAGTTGAAAGGAATTTTTTTTTTTTTTAATTATACTATATACTAAAAACCAAGAAACAGTGGTGCCAAAACACTGTTGTTAGCCCACCCACTATATTACCCACTATTTTAACTTATTGCTTCATCTTTTCCATCATTGTCACACACACCAAAACGCACACAGTACAACACACACCAAAATACACACACTGCAACACACATAAAAACACACTGTTGGGTCCATCAGTACTCAAGAATACTTAAAACAAGATTTGGACACGAATTAACTAAGTGTTAACTTAAACCGAGAACAATTCAAGTCACTGAGTGAATAGTCACACAGTGAGTCATCTTCAGGATGCTTAAGGCGAAATCAAGAAGAAGGATTCACTACTCAGGAAGGCGGTACTCCCTGAGTAGGACTTAAGCCAAAGAAGAAGATGATGGTTCAGTGAGTGTTGGACAAGAACTCACTGAACCCCAGTCTCCTCAACAACATTAAGTGATTGAAGACTGAAGAACTCAATGCCTGAAAGAAAGGCGGGAAGATCTGGGTAGAGTTTTAAGATAAGATCAAATCTTATCTTGTCAGGAAGAAACTTTCCCTAAGACGGCTAAAAGTCATGGAGTGTCAGACCAACCACTCCTAAAGACTTTATAGTCCATTCTCATTGGTTCTTGGAAATAAAAATTACTGTTGTAATTGTCAGACACGCTTGCTTCAACAACTTGTAGTTTTTTAATCACTTTTACTCTTTTATACTTGTGTATAAATAGGTTCAAAAGGAGAGAAGTTTAGTATGTTTTGTACATTGAAAGCTTAGACTTTTGCAAATCAACTTCTCTCCTACAAAGAGTAACGTATCCCTGAGATAGCTCAGTGGGTCGAATTGTTACCACTCAAAGCAAAGCTTGAGTTTAGATAGGAGACACCACCATACCTTGTCTATTCAATCCCAAGTGTTTGTTCCGCAAAACACTTGGGTAATAGATTATTTGATTCATTTCTAATAAGAATTTAAACGTTGAAAAATACTTATGTGTTTTTACTTTTACGTTTCATTAATCTGTTAGAATTAATCATAACATTGTATTAGTCATAAACACGAATGGATTAACTTTCTAGTTAACTCTAAGCGTGTTAAGGGAACAACAAGTGGTATCAGAGCCTCTGGTTTATAAAATCTTTCAAAACTAACCAAGAGTGCTCAAGGTTTGTAAAACCAAGATCCTACTATGGCTGATATTAATGTACCCCAGCTGGTCGATAAAAAGGGTGGCAGCTATTCTGCTGTTGCACCCAGACTAGAAGCTGGAAAATTTAGCAAATGGAAAAAACGTATGATTTGCTATTTAACTGGTATGGAACCTTACTACATCACCTGTATCAGGGATGGCCCATTTGTCCCTAAGACTGCTGCAGGGCTAAACAAGCCTGAGGCATAATGGACCATTGATGAGAGGAGGGTGGTCAATCAAGACCAGCGCCTTAAAAGCATCCTTATATCTTGTCTTCCTGACGATATAATGGAATCAATCATCAACTGTTTAACAGCCAAGCAAACTTGGGATGACTTGGTTAATAGCTTTGAGGGCCCCTCAGATACCAAGAAAAATAGGGTCATGGACCTGAAACTTGAGTATAATACTTTCAGGGCAAAAGACTCTGAAAGTCTCTCTCAGACTTATACCAGATACAAGACTTTGATAAACGAACTATCAACTGATGGTGTAGTATTATCTAAGCATGAGACAAATGTTGGCTTTGTCAACAGTCTCCCTGAGAAGTGGCTAAACTTCTCACAAGGCCTGAGGAATGCTAATCACATTCAGACCCTTGAGCTCCCTGAAATCTATGGGAAATTTGTCTATGAGGACAACTTGATCTCAAGGAGATATCCTGACTCAAAAGCTCTTGAGTCCAAAAAGGCCTTAACCTCCACACCCATATCAACTGCTTTTTATACTAATGGTGTTGTGCAGGACTTTCAAGAGGATTCTGAGGATGAAATTAATGAAAGGACTAGTGATGAGTACCTAAAAGATCTAAACTTGGAATTCCAAGAGAGGGCACTCCTTGCTAGTTCAAAACGTTTCATCAAAAGAAACCAGTCCAACCTTTCTAAAGGAAAAGCAAATGAAACCACTGAATGTTTTAACTGTGGTAAAAAGGGTCATTTTGCTAGGGACTGCTATTCTAAAACTACCTCAGAACCTTCTTACAAATTTTCAGGAAATAGTTCCTCAGGAACTAACAAGTTTCAACCTAGAATGTTTCAGTCGACCCAACAATTTCAAAACAAGGGTCAAAAAGACTTTGAAGCAAAATATAGGAAAGCCAAGGCTAAACTTGCAATTCTTGAAACTAATCCCTCTATGTCTCAGGCTGCTCAAACACCCAAACCTGTTCAGGCAAAGAATAAGGTTTTAGTAGCTGAAGCTTATGACTGGGATGATGAAGAGCTCTCCTCAGATGAGGAAATTAGAGTGAGTGCACTGATGGCACTCTCTGAAGGTGATCAGGTGGCTGTTGGGAAAAGCCATGCAAGGAATGGAGAGTGGGTAAACATCATCATGAAGAAGGTAAACACTTTACTTTCTATGGATGATGATTCTGATTGGCAGTCTTACATGAATTATATTTGTGTAGATCTTAAATTTGTTGAGGAACAAAGGCTTAACATGTGTTCAAAATATAACAACATAGTGTCAGAATTGAATAAATGTAGAGATGAATTGCTTGTACTGAAGCAAGCCAAATTAGAAACAATAACTCTACAAATTCAGAACACTGAATTTTTGAAACAAAACCAAGCCCTACAAACTGAACTTAACAAAGAAAAAGCTGTCATCCAAGGCTGGACCAAAAAGAACCCCAAGGTCTTTGATACTGTGGGTTTAATCCCTAGGAAAACTATAGGAATTGACCATCACATGGTTAACCCCTATGTAAGTCCCAGTGAACTGACCTTTGTTCCAGCTGGCATATCTTTTGAGCAAGAAATGCTTCCCAAGTCAAATGACTGGATTGTCAGGGACAACCCAGTCAGTAAGTTACCAAACTTTGAGACTGGAAAGATCTTGCTTCCTGAAAGTCAGGCTTTGAAAAATATGCTTGGACTTACTGAACAACTCAGTAAGCTTGAACTCACTGAACAACTCAGCAATACTGAGTCAGTGAATGAGTCAGAATCAGAATCATATCCACCACTTCCTCCACTGAATACCCTTCAGGGTGCTGCACCAAACTCAGGCCTCCCACCAATGGTTTCTCACCACACTCTCCAAAGGAGAGATCAGGAATGGGAACAACCATCCTGAAGAGACCAACCCTTGAAGTCTCAGTAAATACTGATGACTCATCAACTTCAGTCCCTTCTGAAGTAACAACCCAAAGCCTTGATTCAAAATTTGATCAGTTGGCTGAAATGGTCAGGAAGCTGGGAGAGAAGATTGCATCTTCTGAGAAACCTTCTCAATCCAAGAAGGAACAAAAACCAGCTTCTTCAAAGACCAAACCCAAACCCACAAAACCCCTAAAAAGATGTGAATTATGTAACTATACCAATCATATCACTGATGATTACTATAGAATTCTTTATTGCATGGTTTGCAAAAAGGATGATCACAGGACCTCTGATCACAAAACACATTCAGTCACATCAAACATGGCAAGTCTTAAAGCTCAGTCTTTAAACTATCCTTCTGATTCTAAACAGAAACAGAAACAAAAACAAAAGGCAAAGCCTTTTTCACCTTGCCCTTACTGTGGGTTCCATGACCACCATCCTAAGGATTGTCAAATTGACAATTGTTGTAAAAATAGTGGAAGCTCCACTCATAACACCTTAGGACGTGGTAAGGCCATTCAGGCCAGTAGAGGTATGACAAAGTCAGCCTCTCAGTCCACTGAGTCTACATCAGCAATCAAATGCATAATATGTGGTAGCTCAGTCCACTCCACCACTGACCATACATCACTTGAAAATGTTAATAAGACCCTCAAAGCTAAACCCTCCAAGAAGTGGAGTCCTAGAAAGAACTGACCCAGTTTACCATTTGTGCAGAAACATGCCAGGGATCCTGTTTGGCATCTTGATAGTGGATGTTCAAGGAGTATGACTGGTGTGAAGGAGTATCTGCACAAGTATGTGGATGAATCAGGACCCAAAGTGATATTTGCTGATAACTCATCATGTCTCACTGAAGGTTATGGTTCAGTAAACTGCAATGGTATAGTCTTTACTAGGATAGCTTATGTAAATGGACTAAAATACAATTTGATAAGTGTCAGTCAACTATGTGATGCAAAATACATAGTTCAGTTTGATGATAAATAAGGAATCATCTTCAATGCTAATAAGGAAGTTATCCTTATTTCACCAAGAAGACATGATGTTTATGTGTTAGACATGTCCAGTCTGACTCAGAATGGAACTCGTCTCTTTACCAAGGCCACTGATACTCTCAACTGGCTTTGGCATAAGAGACTCTCCCACCTGAACTTCAAAAACATAGACAACCTTGTAAAACAAAACAAGGTCCTTGGCTTACCATCTCTTGTGTTTTCAAAGGACAACCATGCTCAGCTTGTGAAAAAGGTAAACATCACAGAGCATCCTTTAAAACCAAAACCAACTTTTCCATCAGGAACTGCCTTCATCTTCTCCATATGGATCTATTTGGACCAATTAGTCCTAGATCCATTAACCATGAGAAGTATACTCTGGTCATTGTGGATGAATACTCAAGATACACTTGGGGTATACTTCCTGATCAAAAAGAGTTAGGCAGCTGAAACAATTATGTCCTTTGTCAGGAACATTGAAAATCAGAATGACATCAAAGTCAAACAGATTAGGACTGACAATGGAACAGAGTTCAAAAATTATGAACTTGAATTTTTCTGTGATGAGAAAGGCATTTCACAAAATTTTTCCTCACCCTACACACCTGAACAAAATGGGGTGGCTGAAAGGAAAAATAGAACACTCATTGATGCAGCTAGGACAATGCTAAATGGATCAGTCCTTTCCAAACACTTTTGGACTGAAGCAGTAAAGACTGCCTGTTACACACAAAACAGATCCATCATTGTCAAGAGACATAGCAAAACTCCTTATGAGTTATTCAAAGGAAGAATCCCTGACATCAGCTACTTTCATGTCTTTGGGTGTCCTGTGTTTATTCATAATAACAAGGATCACTTAGGAAAATTTGATGCGAAAGCTGATGATGGATACTTCCTAGGATACTCACTTGTCTCAAAGGCCTTCAGGGTGTTCAACACTAGGAGACAGCATGCTGAGGAAATATTTCATGTTACCTTTGATGAGAGCACTGATGCAATCAGTGTCTCTAACAACTCAGTGGAAGAGATAGGTATTGATGAATCATCAAGATACCCTCCTGATGAACATCATGCTGATAATGGTCCTTCCACTCAGTACCATGCAAATGCTGACATCTCCTATTACATCATTCCCCACAACCTTCTTACCCAACCATCACTGAGTTTATTGAAGCACAAAATACTGATGAATTCATTCAGTCAGTACAAAGTGCTCAGGTACTAAACAATCACAGTGATGAGTCAACCCACTCAGATACTCATGATGCTGAAGAATATCATGTGTCTGATCCTGATCCTACCCATCAGGCCTCTACAAGTTCTAATCAGTTTCCAAGACCTCAGGACAGTTGGACTAGGTCTCAGGATATAGAACTTGTCAATATAATTGGTGAGCCTACTGAAGGCATGCTCACAAGAAGCATGGCTGCTGAACTGAGAGCAGCCTCAGCCAATGAATGCCTATTTGTGGACTTCATTTCCACAATTGAACCTAAAAGTGTTAAGGAAGCACTAAAACATCCAAGTTGGGTTCAAGCCATGAATGATGAACTGGAACAATTTGACAAAAACAAGGTAATGACCTTGGTCAAATGTCCTGAAGATGTTTCAGTCATTGGCATGAAATGGGTATTTAAAAACAAATCTGATGAAAATGGCATAGTCATTAAAAATAAAGCCAGACTTGTAGCCAAAGGCTATAATCAACAAGAAGGCATTGACTATGAAGAAACATTTGCACCAGTAGCAAGGATGGAAGCCATCAGGATCTTCCTTGCTTTTGCTACATACATGAACTTCAAGGTGTACCAAATGGATGTTAAAAGTGCATTCTTAAATGGCTCATTGAAAGAAGAAGTTTATGTTCAGCAACCTCCTGGATTTGAAAGCCATGAGTTTCCTGATCATGTCTGCAAGCTTAACAAAGCCCTTTATGGACTGAAACAAGCTCCCAGGGCATGGTATGAGACTCTTTCATCCTTCCTGATCCAAAACAAATTTGTCAGAGGCAAGATAGACAACACTTTGTTTATCTACAAGACAAATAATGATGTCATACTTGTACAAGTATATGTTGATGACATCATCTTTGGCTCAACAAATTATAAACTTTGCAAACAGTTTGAAAAACTAATGGCAAAGAAATTTGAAATGAGCATGATGGGAGAACTGACTTACTTCCTTGGTCTACAAATCAAGCAGACTGATAAAGGAACCTCTATCAGTCAAGAGAAGTATGTCAAAAGCCTACTGAAGAAGTATGAGCTCAGTGACTGTGCCTCAGTCAAGACTCCCATGGTACCCCCAAACAACCTTGGTCCTGATCTTACTGGAAAACCA
Organism: Artemisia tridentata subsp. tridentata; assembly: GCA_021014915.2. NCBI lineage: Eukaryota > Viridiplantae > Streptophyta > Magnoliopsida > Asterales > Asteraceae > Artemisia > Artemisia tridentata. The sequence continues at coordinate 217,529,000 of CP139504.1, forward strand.
GTGAATCAAACTCTTTTTAGAGGAATGATAGGATCACTGATGTATTTACTTGCATCAAGGCCTGATATCCAATTCTCAGTCTGCTTATGTGCCAGATATCAATCTGACCCAAGAGAGACTCATATCACTGCTGTGAAAAGGATATTCAGGTACCTGAAAGGTACTCCAAACCTTGGATTATATTATCCAAAATGTTCAGGCCTTGATCTTAAAGGATACTCAGATTCTGACTATGCTGGATGCAACATGGACAGGAAAAGCACCTCAGGCTCCTGCCAAATTCTTGGTGGAAAACTAGTCTGTTGGAGTACTAAGAAGCAACAATCAGTTGCCATGTCCTCAGCTGAAGCTGAATATGTTGCAGCAGCAAGTTGTTGTGCAAATGTACTCTGGATGAAAAGTCAACTCAGTGACTATGGAATTCAGTACAAGATGGTTCCCATCTTTTGTGATAACACAAGTACAATTGCCATATCAAATAACCCAGTTCTTCATCAGAGAACAAAACACATTGATATTAGATATCACTTCATCAGGGACCATGTCATGAATGGTGACATAGAATTACACTTCATTCCTACTGAATATCAGCTAGCTGATATATTCACCAAGCCATTGGATGAACCAACTATCACCAGACTGAAAGCTGAATTAGGAATGTTGGATATTGAGAATCAGTCCACTGATTGACTCCATCCAAATATGTGTAAATTCTGATAAACCCAAGTCCCTAACTCAATGTGTTCTTCAGTGAGAAAGGTCACTGAACTTCAGGAACTAAACCCAAGTTCCTGAACCCTTAATCCTCAGGATTTAAACCCAAGTTCCTGAATTCTTGGTCCTCAGGAACTAAACCCAAGTTCCTGAACCCTTGAACCTCAGGAATTAGACCCAAATTCCTGTACTCTAGAACTATCAGTGACTAAACCCAAGTCCTGACAATCAGGTTCACTAAATGAAAAGTCATTCAGGGTCCTCAAGAGACATTAAATACTAACTTAAATGCTCTAAGTATCTAGTTAGTAAATGTCCGAGGTTGGTAATTGAATTCTTAATTAATATAAGAATATTTGTTCTTTTGCCCTTCTGGCTTCTACCTCTGGGCTACCACATTCCCACTTGGCATTAAATGCCTCTCCAATCATGATGAGTGTGTAAATACTCATCATTTTATGCCCATTTTAGACCATAAAAATACTGAAAACGGCCAAATACACCATATTATACTGCAAATATTCGTGGTTTGTGTTTTTATGTGTTTCAGGTATAAAAGGATCAAAAACAGGGCAAAACAAGCAAAAAACCGAGCACAAGAGTGGAAAAGCATGAAAAGCCGGAGCCGGGAAAGGAAATTACAAGTTTGGACCGGGATTATGCTCAATTTGTCAAAGTCAACCCTCAAAAATATAAAAAGGGGTCAATATTGGTCCTTGGACATATTTTCAGAATGTTGCATATTTGGTCCCTTAATTTTCAGAAATGACACATTTAATCCTTAAACCTAACTCCAAATCCTAAACACTAATCACTATCTAACCTAAACCAATAACCTTTTATCCCTTAACCCATTAAACCCCTTAGCCCTAAACACTAACTAAAGCCCAATCCTTAACCATAACCCACCCCGTATTTTAGATAAACAACCCAGTCAACCCATCAGTCAAACACCCTTATCCCTTCCAAAACCAAAACCCGCCTTAACCAAAACCAAAACCATGTCCTCTTGTTATTGCTTAATATTATCTTTTATCACACAACACAATATGAGAATAATAGAAGAATTAGAAGATAGAAAGAGAGAGATGGTAACTTCTAGAGATTAGATTAAGAAGAGGAAATGAGAGATACAAGATGTGAGAATACCCCTTGAAGCAACACCCTCAAATGAGGAGGGTGAAGGGTATTTATAGTTTTGAAAGATGGATGGGCTTGGACTTGGGTGGGCTTTTACATGGGCTCTTTTAAACACTAAACATAACCTATTAGCTTAAGTCCAAGCCTATTGATTAACTTAACTAACTCAAACAACGACACATTAATTAAACTATTACAATGACGAATGACCATCACTTTAAAATAAATCCTAACAATCTCCCCCTAAGGGATGGTCATTCAAATGATGCTCCATGTGAGATGGTCTTTCGTCTTCAATGTCTTTGAGCTTTGAGTGTCGTTGTATAGCAGTCTTTGTTTTTGATTCCTTCATGCTATGTGATCTTCAAAGTATCGTCTTTGAGGTTGTTCTTGCCTTCGATCAATATCTTCATGTGATTATGATGTCGTGACCTCCAACATACTCATACATCTTGAACTTTATACTTATGCTAACAATCTCCCCTTTTCTTTCATCATTTGATATATGAACTTGTTCTTGACATCTTGATTAGCCTTTTGACTTTGACGTTACACTCTGTCTTTAACTTGATTCTTTTGTCTTGAACTTTTACACTTGAGCTTTGTTGGAGATGTTCTTCATAAGTATGAGTATGCTGAGGTGAAGATGATTGATGTATGTGGTGATGGTTAATGGATGTTTATAGGTAGCTGCATAAAACCGTTAGTAATAATCATCCAGCGCTTACAGGTTGGGATTTTGAGATTGTCAACAGCATAGTGTGAAGACTTTCTCTAATCCTTCCCCAGGCCGTTCTGAACCGGATACCCCCAAGAGGGCTTACACGGACACACCGAAGTGCACCCACGATTCAGTGAGTCGCTGGAGATCACCCCACGACTGTAGACCATTTGAAGCACGTAACCATCATGATGTAAATGGCAAAATCCGTAGATCTCATTAAGACTCTTACAACTTGTGTCCTTTTTGGCGAACACAAGTGTATCATTTTGGAAGTGTTCCTAAGAGATATTTTGATGAATCTCATGGCTCTAGACTCTATTGTGCGTTTTGGTTTTAGTCGTCGGAGGCATGGAGCAGAGTGCCACCTTTTCAATATCAACACATCTCGGAATGAGAGGCCGATAGATTATGTAGTGTTCTCCGTGAGAAATGAAACAAATATCTTTTAAGAGATATCTGAGTGGCTAGGAGGGGTGGTGCAACCGTCACTTGGTCCATGACGTCTTGTCTTCAATATCAGTATCACCTTAGTGAATACCGATAGTAGATGTATTGACCGGTTTCTGCCCTAAGTTTTCATGGAGGGCTATTTCTTTTCACCCTTTCATTCAACTTTTCTTTTTAATTCTTCAACCCCTTCTGTCCCTTTCTCATTTACTCCTTTTTTCAATCTTACCTAAGGACTTCTAATTCTAATCTATTGGAATTGTCCTTGGGTAGATCCCTCCGGCTCTGGCGGATCATAGGACGGTTTTTCCTAACCTTAGTCACCTTATAACTCCATGACTATCCTAGATTTGCCATAAAACCTTTTGAAAATATCTCAAAGTGTTTATGAATAAACACATTTAGTTAGCACATTGAGAGTTTTATATTTTTGAAATACTCCCCCTTCACATGTGCTCATGAGATTTAAGAAAGAATTGCACATGTTGGGTAGAGTTCGCACATTTTGAATTGATCGATATTCAATGAACATGACCTTTGCGAGACACGCTTACATCACTAGTTAGACTAGCTTGAAATTATTACCCGTCCGGTCATATTCAATGATCATCTCTCGAATTGGTACATTCTACTCAGACAAGTCCTTCGCGAGACACGTTTACATCAATGGATAACCATCTTGAAATTATTACCCGTCCCGGACAAGTCTTTTCGATAACGGACATTTAGATTTCGTCAATTCAAGGGTTAGAACTGAGTCTGTCTGGTGAGCATACTTTGAGATTCCACGAACTTTAAACCTTTTGATCACATTTTAATCACGTCTTCTCCCCCTCAAAAATAGCATGCAGTGATATTTTTGATATCAACTGATTAAAATGAAACTTTTTTTTTGGAGAGAAAGACGGATTATAGCATGAAATAGGAACATTTTTTCTTTTGAATTTTATACTCCCCCTTAAATAAAGCATGATTTGTCTTGTTTTGGAGGGAGTTATCTTGAGCACTTTATGAAAGATTTAGAAAAATCTTTTTGAAAAATCTTGAGGAAAATGTGCTCAAAATAGAGAAGATTTTGAAAATCTTTGAAGATATGGTAGGGAAAGTATCTTCATTTGTTTTTAGGGTAAGTGTTTGAAAAAGAGATTGGTTTTGCACAACACTTTCCTTTATTTGAAGTTCGGGTTGTAAGCTGAAATACTTACAAGCCATTGATATTTTTAGGATAAGTGCTCTGAAAGATTTTGAATAAGCACTTTCCTTTCTTTGAGGCGCGGGTCCTAATCCGATATGATTAAAAGCCAATGGGTTAAGCGCGGGTTCTGGAGTGAGTCTCTCAGAAGCCATCGGGATTTTTAGGAACGACATGTTTTGAAAAACTTTTAAATGAACTCTCGCTCAAGCATCTGTACATGCCCGTATCATTGTTGAATGACATTTCTAGGTACGTACAGAATATCGATTATACGAGAGACATGCCGGAGAAGAATATTTTTGAATTTTATATTTTATATTGTTTTTGTCTTTTTGGAAAATTTTCTATTTTTATATTTTGCTTTTGTTGGTTTTTCAAATTTTGTATTTTGTTTTTGATTTTTTTCTTAAAAAAAATGTATTCACAAAGAAGAATTAAGTATGAACAAGCAGAAGTGGAGTTAAGAGAGGAATAAGACCAGGATTTCCAAATGCGATGTTGGCATAGAGTTCTTCTTTTTCACATTGGTTGTATGAACCTTCTGCACTTTCATAAGTACCTGAATCCACAGAATCCACAAAAGAAGAATATGCACAAATAGTAGTGTTAGCAGCACATGAATCATCACTCTGGGGGTGTTCACTATCAATGGTTGTAGTGGTTTCTTCATTCTTATCCTGATGATGTTCACTACTACTTCTTGTGGTGCGACTATCAAGAATCTTTCCTGTGGGAGTCCATCTAAGACCGACTGTTGTAAAAACTTTTCCCGTGGGAATCCACCTAAGGCAGGATCAAGGAGTTGTTTTCTTGTCAGATACAGCGGAAGTCTCATTTTGAGAAAAACTACGTCCTGTAGGGATCCACTTGGTAGAATTCTTAGCTTTTTGCTTCTTATCAACGGGTGTGTTTCTATTTGGTGTCTTAGAGGATTGTGCCTTAGCACGCAAATTTGCTTTCTTGATATACTGTGCCACACATGCATCATGATTAGCTGAAAAGACACATTTTTGACATGTAGGACAGACAAATTCAACATTCTTGTTCAAAACAGCAACCTTAACTTTGTCACTACAGTCATTTGAAGCTTGTTTTCTGTTCGAAGAGGAATTCTTAGTGTTGCATTCTACTTGTTTAACATTTTCTTTTTCGCAACTACTCTTAGATGCAGGCCAATCCCTAGTCTTTTGTTGAGAGTTCCTAGGTAGTGGTTTACAACTACTAGCAGTGCCTTGTAATGTTGTAGAATTCATCACCGTAGACGGTGTTCCTAAAATTCCATCTTTTCGAATCTGTGCCTTTTTCCTAGCTTTTTCTAGATAGGAATTGTGGACCATGTTGTTTGAACCAACAGATTCTTTAACAGTATTTGTGGTCACATTTGGTGAGCTATTCCTGGGAAGGCCAGGTGTAATCACTTCTTGTGTTTTGACAACAGCTTTTCCTTTTTCTTTCGCAGTAAACTTGGGCAAGGGTGTTGGAGTGACTGGTTTTGTCAAATCAATTATCACATCAGCTTTCGGAACATTTTGAGAAATTGATATTTTTGGTTTTACAACCGGTTTGTCCGAAGTTGATGGTTTTGCAAACTTAGTTTCCTCACCCTTCCCTTTTTGACTTTCAAGCTGAGACTTCAAAAGATCAATTTGTTCTTGCATGTTTTTGTAAGAACGCTCATACGACAATTTGTCATACTTGCATTCTTCTTTTTTCTGATCAAGTTGTTTAAAATATGTGACATTTTGTTTTTCAAGCTTTGCAAACGCATTTTCATATTTTGAAACAATTTGGGAAGTCTCAGCTCGAATTCTTTCATCATCTTCAACAGAATACATTTGATAAATAATGGACATAATATCAGTTGAAAGAGCTTCTTCAGAGAGTGCGTCATTTTGTTTTTCCAAAACTTTGATTTTTTCAATGTTTTCATTGGCTTCAATTACCAAGGATGTGTGGTCCTTGACAAATTCAGTTACTTCTTTAATAATTGCGTTCTCAACATGAATTGCTCTTGCATGTATGCCAGATACAATGGGAGTAATCTCTGTTTCGAACATCTTTTTCTGTTCAGTTTCAAAAATTTTGAACCAATCGTTGATTTTAGCATTTGTTTTGGTTGCCACAACATCTTGAAGCATTTCAACTCTCTTTTTAAGATCGGCCAATAGTATTCTAGCTTCACTTGCGGAAGTGTCGGTAGAGTACATTTGTTCGATGTTAGAAAGGTGTTTTGAAACAACTTTGAATTTTGAGGCAGCCACTGGTTTTTTGAAAAACAAAGGTGACTCCTTTTTAACAAGATGAACACCGGCAAGTTTGTTTGCTTCATTATAATCAATCGGTTTGATTTCTCTATTTAATTGTCTCATTTTGTTTCGACTCTCTTTCGTAAGCTCAATCGTTTCATGCGAATCATAACAGGCAGGTGGATCATGCACATTATTTATAAGATTACCATTAAATAGCACATTCTGTTTTTGCTGAGCTTTCTTGAGATAACAAGGGTTTTCACAACCGAGAGCCATTTTCTTTCTTGTATATAAAATCGGGTTTTTGTCGTTAATTAACATATTAATCGTTTGAGTTGAATGACCCATTTTTACAAGAATTTCTTCCAACTTTTTAATTGTTTCCTGTTTATCAAGGACTTCATCAAGAAGTTCATCTTCTCGTTTTGAAAACTTTGAATGCAACTCGTTCTTTTCTTTTTCAAGATCAGAACAAATTGATTTTTGTTTAGAAAGTTGGTTGGTGAGATCAGAAATTTCTGCTTTTAGGGATTTAATTTGCATGTTCAGTCTAACATCAAGAGTGTCGTATTTGATTTGCAAATGTTTCTCCCTTGAAACAGAATCACTGTAACCATTTTCAAGTTCTGACAGTCGTTTGTGGTGAAATTCAAAAGCTTTTTTGTTCACCTTGTATCTCTCAAGCTCAGTGGTCAATTTTTCATTCGCGGTCTTAAGATCGCTATTGACCTTTTTCACTTTTTCAATCTCAATACGACAATTATTCAGTAATGATTCAAATAAAGCACGAGTTTCCTCATCATTAGCGTCATTTTGTGCAACTTGAACTTCATTAGGATTCATATCTGGAGATGCCAAATTAATATTGCTACAACTTGGCGAGTCCATATATGTATCATAAGTAGGTTCGAGAGGCACAAAATGTGGCTTTTTTTGAGCAAACGGATTAACCTCATTACTTGAAATTGATATCTCATGGAGTGGTTCTTTGTCATAAGTAGGAGGAATGTCAGAATCGCTGCTTGATGTTGATTCTTGCTGATTAGGCATAGGGTCGGAGATTCCAGTGACTTCTGTAGAATTATCATTAATTCTAGTTGTAACCATGAAATCGTATTCCTCATTAGTCAATGGTATTCCCGAATCATCCTTTTTAGCTAGCATCAACATGTACTGGAGCTTTTCTACCCTATCCATTGCCTGGACATTACCAGCTCTACCTATATCACTCCTTTGGGTTGCAGAAGAAGTCATGAAGCAATAATTCTCATTATGATTGACCCCATTCTGATTCACAAACTGATCCATTTGATTTCCCGTATTCTGCCCAGCATATTGCATTTGATTCCCCATTTGAATACCCGTAGTATTTCCTTGCTGATTCCCAATAACGTCAACCATTTTTCCTTCTTGACCTATATATGACTGCATGTTGTCAGTGTACGTTGAGTTCCATTGGTTGTTGTTATGTGGTGGGATGTTTAATGCTTTGGTGATTAATGCAAACGCATGTGCCAAATCAGTTGTGATATTGTTTTGGTGAGCGGCCATGGATGAAGTTGTATGATAAAGATGATGTTGGATCGGTTAAAGAACTAGGATACGGTTGGTTACTGTTCACGAGTTGTGATTGGTTTGAGTCCTTTATCGTTGTCCAAAAGAAACTTCAAAAGTTGATAGCTAACTTTAAAAGTGGATAATGAACACGTCAAAAGTACACATGCAAAACGAATATTAAATATTAAATATGAAGTTATTTTACAGAGATGGATATTAAATACTCACGACAAAAGTTGATGCAACACACGACAAAAGCTAATCCCTAAACACAATAAATTTGAACGACAATAAATTCCACACGACAATAGCTAATACCAAAAGTTGATGAATCAGATTTTTACCACGATGAATACATGTGATATTCAATATCCTTTTTATACTAAAACTGTAATATCCTTCTTATATTATTACATGTGAACTTAACACGTCTCATGCAAGAACTCACATGCAAAACACGTTATTATACATGCAACAAAACACGTCTACTACATGCAAAACACGTTATAATACGTCTAACACATGATACTGAATGCTTTGTAATATAATAATAGTGAAGACTACTATAATATTTATAATATTGAGTTGTCCATCAACTTTAACAAACTTAATATAAGAAAATAAACACAAACTGAGCAATATTCTGATGAAGAAAGTTAATATAAGTCGTGAAGATGCTCAACAAGTGCTCTTGCTCGTTCGACTACTTCCTTGGCTCAACTAGATTAAACTGCTTCGATCAAGGTTGCTTCGATCAAGTGAAGTGGTTCGATCAGTGTATGGTTCGATCAAGTTGAGGTTCGATCAAAGTTTGTGGTTCGATCAAAGAAGTTGGTCCGATGAATTGGTTCGATCAAGTTACTCGTTCGACTAGCTAACTGGTTCGATCAAGATGACTTTGGTTCGACTAGAGTAAACTTGGTTCGACTAGAGTAAACTTGGTTCGACTAGAGTTGTGGTTCGATCAAAGGTTTGGTTCGATGAAATGAATTGTTCGACTAGTAAACTTGGTTCGACTAGAGAGCTCGTTCGACTAAGTGCTCGTTCGACTAAGGTGTTGGTTCGATCAAAGTTCTCGTTCGATTACCTCGTTCAATCAAGGTGTTGGTTCGATCAAAGTTCTCGTTCGACTAGCTTAACTCGTTCCTTCGATCACAGAAGCTCGTTCGAATATGGAGTTCGTTCGATCAAAGTTGTCGTTCGATCAAAGTGGTCGTTCGATCAATAAGCTCGTTCGATCAATGAACTCGTTCGATCAAATTGGAAGAGTAAGTCTAACTCGACTACCCTTGACTCGTTCGATGAACTTGTTGCTCGTTCGATGATTGTTGGTGTTGCTCGTTCGACTATGTTGATGTTGCTCGTTCGATGATTGTCGTTCGATCAAATGAAGCTCGTTCGATCACCCTACTCGTTCGATCAACCAAGTCGTTCGATCAACTGATGTGGTTCGACTAGATTTTAGGTTCGATGAAATGAATATCTTGTGAACAGTAGCGTGACAAAACCAAATTTGATGTAACAGTTATTCGAATTATTATGAAAGTTATTACAAAAATAATTCAAATGAAAGTTGGCTGATGAAAGTTGGTGCTATGAAACAGTAGAGATAAGAACAAAAATAATTCAAATGAAAACTTAACAAATGGAACAGTAACGTGAAGAAAAAATCCAAGATCTTTATATTTTTTTTGCTCTTGATACCACTTGTTATTGCTTAATATTATCTTTTATCACACAACACAATATGAGAATAATAGAAGAATTAGAAGATAGAAAGAGAGAGATGGTAACTTCTAGAGATTAGATTAAGAAGAGGAAATGAGAGATACAAGATGTGAGAATACCCCTTGAAGCAACACCCTCAAATGAGGAGGGTGAAGGGTATTTATAGTTTTGAGAGATGGATGGGCTTGGACTTGGGTGGGCTTTTACATGGGCTCTTTTAAACACTAAACATAACCTATTAGCTTAAGTCCAAGCCCATTGATTAACTTAACTAACTCAAACAACGACACATTAATTAAACTATTACAATGACGAATGACCATCACTTTAAAATAAATCCTAACACCTCTCCTGACAAAACCCCCTCCTCACCTTACCTCTTTTTCTGCCACATGCAACTTCCTCCCCCCCTATGGCTAGCACTTTGTCACGAGATACCCTTCACGTGCTCAGAAAAAGTTAAATACCCACATGCTAACTTTTCCTGCCAAAACTGAATCCAACGATTTAGATTGAGTGGAAGCTATCCAACGGTGGGGATTGAGAGAGAAGATTCAGAGAAGCATTTGGAATGCTAATTAAAGAAATGAGAAGTCAACAAGAAAAATTGTCACTGTTTTTAGACCATTCTTAGTGTAGATTTAAATTAAGTCGAATTCAAGGTTTCATCTAGCTTAATATTAGGTACTTTACTTGTTATTGTTATTCATTTGTTTAAATTCCCAGAATTGTTATTGTAATTTCAGTTAATGCAATCTTTAGTTTTTCTTAAAAAGTCAAATAGTCAACATTGCTTATTGCTTAATTCTGTGTACTTATTTGGGTTTGCTTGTTGTTTTTAAAGTTTCATGATAGGTAAATGTTCATCTGTTTCAGAAAATCTATGCTTTTTGGTCTGTTTTAGTGTAAAATCAATTTCCAGTCGAAGATAAGTAGTGTTTGGATCAAGAGGTCAAAATGGGTCGAAATGAAAGTTACTATTCATGTGCCTATTAGTTTGAGCTTTTGTTAGCTTAGTTTGAGAGTTTTTATCTGATGTTTGGTGGTTTTAAGCTATTCTCAGTGGTTATACCAGGTTAAGTTAGAATGTCCTAGTTTAAGGTGCAAGTGCTCATAGTGCTTATTATGGGAATTAGATAATTTAGCTCTCAATTGTAGTGTTTCTAAATTCATTCTAGTTCAGAAAGTTGACACTCAAGAGTTGGATCAGTTCTAGTTTGATTTATGGATTTGTGGTGCACTGCTGCTAGTTTCTACACAGAACAGTCTGCATCAGGTTTTAATCTTACTCTTTTGGATTTTCTTGTATTGATTAAGGTTTAATTCTCATGTTTCCTAACTGTTAGATTAGTAGATTAATCTGTTTTATGATTTTCAAAATAGTTTTAGCTTTTTAGTCCTTTTCTTTTGAGCTCAAAAGTCCCCTAGTGGGACTGATCACTGCCCTGCACAATAGCCTAGCTTTACTCAGCCTTTTGCTAGTTCCTTAACTGCTTATTCCCTTGTGAGTTTTGATTGAATTTTGGTTTACAAAGAGTTAGTAGTATAAGCTTCTAGGTTCTGGGTTTTATTAGCAATTTGTAGCTTATCCTCTAGCTTATTTTGGGTCTGCAATTAGCCCTCTTGGACTGATCCAACTCTGTCACTCAGTTTTGTGTTTTTAACACACCTGATCTAGGGCAGAATTAGGGTAGCAATTGGTGTTAGATTTTGGGCCTTTTTGGAATTTAAGTAGCTTGTAGTATGAGCTTCTAGTTCATGCTTTTGGATTTCCCAAATAAGCTCATGCTTATCTTATAAATCAGCTGCAAGTAGGCTGATAAGCCTCTTTGGTTATGTCCTTATTGCATACTGATCAGCAGTTTAACTGCTTATTCCTTGAGCTTATTTGGATCCCTTCAGTTGTTTTAAGCTTGTTCTAGTGTACTTTTATGATTTTGAGCTTTGGATAATTTTTAGTTAACTTTAGCTTATTTTTAGCTTATTTGAAAACTGCTTATTTAGCCCATTCTGCTTATTATGGGTTAGACAGTTCTAATTTTATTTTTCCTAGCTTTTAAATTTAATTTTAGATTTACTCAGAATTTTCCAGATTTTTCTGTTTTCATTTTCTATTTTTAAATCATTTAAATAGTTTTATTTAGTTTTACATTCATAATTAATAATTAAAAAGTCAAAAAAATATATTTCTTTTTTGTAAAATTTTCTTTTATCATTTAGGATGTAGGAAAAATAATTTTGTACCCGTAGAGTTTATATTTCATCATTTTCACGTTTTTAGGTTCGTTCTCAATTCCCGTTTTCGTTAAAATCGCGTTTTTAAGTTTTTCTTTTACGTTTTTAATTATGGTTGTTTTTCTTAAATTGTTTTTCTCGCCTTTTAAATCGTTTTTAATTTATGTTCACATATCTTAGCCTAGAAAACCCAAAATCCTTTTATTCTCACCATTCAGCACACGCAATCACGATTCGAGATCACGAATTCCATTCAAGCCTTCGTTGGGGATAACGACCCGGGAATACAACTTCCATTGTATTATTTGGGAAATAAATACGATTTGATTCCAGCGAATCAATTTTTGGCGCCGCTGCCGGGGAGGGCTGACGCGAATTTTGAATTCTAGTTTATCGTTGCGTGTTTTGAATCTTCGTAAATATTTTCTCATTAAAAAAAAAAAAAAAAAAAAACCAAAAAGATTTTCATTTCAAAATTTATTTTCCCTTTATATTTTTCAAAATGTTTCTAAAAAACCAAAAATATTCTTCGTATCCCTCTTATCCATTTAATTCTTTTTCTCACCCTCTATCCGTTTAATTCTTTTTATGTCTTCATCTTACAACTATGGTTGTGAATGGTGTGGGGGACCTCTAAATGGTGGAAATTGTCCCGGTTGTAGCATTGTAAATTTGGGAAACGGGTTTGTCTATGACCAAAATCCCTACAATGAAACACCCGACCTTTTCAACCAACCCCCACAACATCATATGGAGACATACTTGTGTGAATTTTGTGGAGGTTGTCCTCATCCGGGATATGATTGTCGAACGGGAGACGTGCTTGTCTATGAGCAGAACCCTTATAACAATCAGACACCATCCGGATTTGACACATCTTCATATTATTCACCGCCAAAACAGTTTTACTGTTGTGAATACTGTGGAGGTCCGCACTATAATTCCGATTGTCAAACAAGGACCCCGCTTGTCTATGAGCATGGTCCTTGTAACAATTATGATTATTCGTATCATGACCAACCTCCACAGTATCAACCAATTCAAACGCAGCCTCAGCTATTTCCTCAAGAATCATTCCAAGAAATTCATAATATTAGGAATGATCTTCTGGATTCTGCTTTCAAAGATGTATTTCAAAAACTTCATGATGTGAGGAATGCATTTAATGCTTGGGCTGCTAAACAGACCAAAGAAGATCGTCATGGTGAATCTATGGAAGATTTACTCGCCATAGAACGAGTAGCACACAATCGTTTCTTGTTTAATCAGGCGTGCATGCTCGATGACGATGATGAAGACGACGAGGAGAGTACTATTCCTTTGAGCGATATCATTTCTCAAATCCCTCAGTCTATTGCGATCACATCATTCTTTCCAACTTTGAACTCCAAGGACTCTCTTATTATGGGGGATGAGCATCCTAGCACTGTTCCTGAAAAGGAATTGGACGAATTCATAAAGTCTAGTGCTGAGAACCTTATCCCAATCCCAAGTGAGTCTGAGGATATATCGGACAGTGAATGTGATTCGTCTCTTTATAGTGATCATCCTCTTGGCACTACTGATGATTTTTCCGGGACGTTTTCTAACCCTCTCTTCAATTCAAATGATGATTTTTCCTCTAGTGATGACGAATCACTTTCTGATGAGGACGTTTCAAATGAAAGTCTCAAAGTCTATTCGAATTCTCTTTTTGAATTTGATGACGAGTACTTTTCTAGCATAAATCCTCTCTTTGATAAAGAGTTAGAGAACGATGAGGTCAAGGACTCTATTATTTCAAATCTTGATGATGTGACCTCAAATATCAATCCCGACATTCTTTCTCCGACATATGTGACTTTTCCTTCTGTGGATCGCCATTATATTGACTTCACATATGTCGTTCGAGTTTTTCTACCTTTCTGTGCTTATAAGGTAGCTTGTCCTCTCATTCTCTCGTTTGGGAATGAGGACAAAGTTTTTGACCCCGGCATCTCCATTTATCATTCTTTTGAGCCGGGTGTATCTCATCGGAGTGGAACTTTCAAGTACTTCAATGTTTATCCAAACATTTTGAATGAAAGTCCGATGGAGATTTTCTCTTCCACATGCTCCCCCATGGACAAATGAATTCGGGGTCGAGTCAAGCTAGTGACTCGGTTAACAAAAACATTAGCATGGCATGGGTAAACGCCCATGTTTCTGACTTCTTTCTATTTTCTGACACTAAGTGTGGGGAGATTCCTCTACTGTGCTCTGTTTGTGTGTTGTTTGCTCTTGTTTGCAGGTTTCCCTTAGATCGTGATGATTGATGCGCCTGTTTTCAATCCAGCCACCCAATATCCGATCTTTTTGCTAACGATTATCTAGGGATATCTTTTTAATCCTTTTTTGTGAAAAATGGATATTTCTTTTCCACACTTGGCTATTAGTATTACCTTTTTACGTTCTAAGTGTCGGCATAATAGTCGGTACTTTGAATATTGAGGGCAATATTCAATTCTAAGTGTGGGGGGGAATTCTCTCGAATTTTGTCACATTTGTACCTTCTAGTGCCCTAGTACCCCCGTTTTTGGCCAAAAATTTTAAAATTTTTTTTCGTTTTTAGATAAGAATTGCAATAAAAAATAAAAGTGTTTAGTCTTGATTAGGTTAGAACAAAGGGAATCCCGACTCTGCTAGAGTGTTGATCTAGCTGCTTCCTTAACGTTTAGACTAAGTTTTTACGATTTGTGCAAATGAAAATGCTAAGCGTAGAATAGTTGGTTTTCTTTAGAGCTTATACAAGTAATCTATTGCTTTTCCTCCCAGAAGATAACTAATCTGACTTAATAAGTGCTTATTTTCAAGCATTTGAACATACAAAATCATTTTTTCATACGATTTTGAAAAATACTAGTTCAAGGCTTTATTTAAACTTCGGAACAAGCATATGTCAGAATAATGCAAAATGAAAGTGAGACGTTGCTTGAAAGTTGCAAAAAGTTAAGTAATAAATAAATGTGCTAAAAAGCTAAGTTTCAAGATCGGCCCTTGGATCCTTATTTCCGGAAGGCGTTTAGGTCTTGGCTACCCTCTTACACCGGCCCTTGGACCCTTAATTCTGAAAGGCGTTAAGGTCTTGGAACTCTCCATTGTAACGGCCCTTGGATCCTTTATTCCAGGAAGGTGTAAGGTCTTGGTTCCCGTGAAACTCCGTTAGTTTATGTTGCACAAGTAAAAAAAAAAAAAATGAAAAAATGAAAAAAATGAAAAAAATGAGCAGAAAAGAAAGGATCAAACCCCTTAGAGTCCGATCATTTGAAATGACCATTTATTCACCGCTTCCATCTCAAATTCTCATAGCCCAATCGGAAGCTCTTCAAGAAGAAAACCGAACTCACGAGAAAATTTATGGCACGCCAGAAAGTGAGAACGGATTCATACGAAGAGCCGATGGAATGTTATGCTTCAAGAAAAGATGCTGGATTCCTCTCTACGGAGGTATTCGAGATCTTATCATGCATGAATCTCACAAGTCTAAATATTCCATTCATCCCGGATCCAACAAAATGTACCAAGATCTCAAGCAACTTTACTGGTGGCCAAACATGAAAGCCGACATTGCAACATATGTTGGGAAGTGTTTGACTTGTTCAAGGGTCAAAGCCGAAAGCCAAAAGCCTTCCGGACTACTTGTACAACCTGAGATACCAATTTGGAAATGGGAAAGAATCACTATGGATTTTATTACCAAACTACCAAGAACGTCGACCGGATTAGACACCATCTGGGTTATCGTCGACCGTTTGACCAAATCAGCTAATTTTCTGCCTATCAAAGAAACTGACGAGTTAGACACACTCGCTCAGTTGTACTTCAAATAAATCATAATCCGACATGGAGTCCCAATCTCTATCATTTCAGACAGAGACAGTCGATTCACTTCAGGATTTTGGCAATCCCTACAGAAAGCCCTCGGTACTCGATTGGACATGAGCACCGCCTATCATCCTCAAACTGATGGACAAAGTGAAAGGACAATCCAAACCTTGGAAGATATGCTTAGAGCATGTGTACTTGACTTCGGAAAAGGTTGGGACAAACACTTACCATTGGTTGAATTCTCGTACAACAATAGTTACCACGCTAGCCTAAAGGCTGCACCTTTTGAAGCACTTTACGGAAGAAAGTGCAGATCACCTATCTGCTGGACGGAAGTTGGTGACATGCAGCTTACCGGACCAGAACTAATCCACGCCACGACAGAGAAAATATTCAAAATCAAACATCGTCTCCAAGCCGCTCGTGACAGACAGAAGAGTTATGCAGACGTGAGGAGGAAACCCATGGAGTTTGAAGTTGGAGATAGAGTTATGCTAAAAGTTTCGCCCTGGAAGGGAATGATACGCTTCGGAAAGCGTGGAAAACTCAACCCAAGGTACATTGGACCATTTAAAATCCTCGAGAGGATTGGCCCAGTTGCCTATAAATTAGAACTTCCAGAAGAACTCAGTAGGATACACCCTACATTCCACGTATCCCAACTTAAGAAATGCCTATCGGACGAGACTCTCGTCATTCCGCTGAAAGAGATTAAACTAGACGACAAACTTGTATTCACAGAGGAACCCGTAGAGATAATGGATAGAGAGGTGAAGCAACTCAAACAAAACCGTATTCACATTGTGAAAGTAAAATGGAACTCCAAGAGGGGACCAACGTACACGTGGGAACGCGAAGACCAAATTCGTGAAAAATATCCCCACCTATTCTCGTAAACCACTCTTATTAGCTATCTTAGACTTGAATTCCGGGACGGAATTCGAATGAGGGAGGAGTACTGTAGGATTCTACGAAAAACCCTTGTAGTTAATCTCAATGATTAGTGATGATCTTGTATTACCATTTAATAAAGCCCATTTTTACGGGAAAATTTAAACTTTGCTATTATTGTTATTAATATCACGATGCATTCTATATATATATATATATATATATATATATATATATATATATATATATATATATATATATATATATATATATATATATATATATATATATATATATATATATTGTATACACCGAACTCGAGATAATAATTCTAACGCAACAACACATTTTCACAAGCAACAACAAGTGATCATACTCACATATTTATCATAATACATTTAACACAAAGTCAATTACATCAAATACACTTACCCAAAATTAATACCACTTAATACACTAATCCTAACTCTAAACTACAAGACCAACTGGACCCTTAATGTTTCGGCCCACCAATTCCACACAGCCCATCGAACCACACAGCCCAATCAACACATCCACTTTATTTTTTTTCTTTCCCTTGCTTTCTTTTTAAACCCGATCGATACCCCTCTTCAAAAACCCACTTGTACTTTTAAATATCGAACATAACCCTTACATATTTTTACACCTTCGAATGCACCACCCAACTAACTACCATGGTGCAAAAACACAGCTAGACATATCGAGTATTAGCACAGTAACGAAACCCATTTTGTTTGTCCCAATTTCGACTCAAGCGTATAAAAATAAATCACGAAACACAACCAATTCGCACCCCACTTTTTCCTATGACCTTCCAACTATATTCTTAACTAAATTTGATACTTCAAATAAGAAATGAACTATAATAACGACCTATAGCTCGATAGCTCAAATCTTGTGCCAATATTTGTAAAAATCCAAATATAGAAACACTCCAAAGACTAGGATACAAAATCTCAGCTACCAACACTCATTTCACACTCAATCTAGGACAGCAAAGCTACCTAGGTGTCCCCTTGATACAGTATCTTCAATGATTGAACTTATGGTCAATGTAAAATGTGAGATATTTCGTCTATAAATAGCTTATCCAATCTTCCCCTTTACCCTACCTACCTATCCCTTTCTTTCACTCTCAAAACATTCCCTCAAAAGATTAAAAGCTTTCTGTCGTGGGTTGGGAAGCAAACCCAGTTGAAGTAAAAGCGTATAAGACTTTTTCGAGTTCACTGTCTCTTCTTGTGCCTCGTTCGATCAACCACAGCCTCTTCACCACCTTTTCTAAGGTGTGGTATGAACCTTTCTCTTCATTCTTTACACGTTAATGCCACACACTTGCATGCACTTATTAAACTCGAACATGCTCTATTTATTTTGTAGCATATAGTCGTTAGAATAATGTAGCGGATGATATGTTAAATCAGCTCACCTTAAAAACCACATGAGACCACCAACGTGCACGACAACATTTCATGCATCACTCTTCATTCGAACGCATAGCTAGTGCACATTATTTATTACACATGCATTATATAGCTATCATACACAAACGTATAATATTCTTGTTAATATAGTCTTCGTATCACACGTATATATATAACGAAATGAGAAGTAATTTGGCCTCACTGTGAAGGCTTAAGAAACACAACACACACCACCCTCACTTTTAAAAACTTGCATTGCATGCTACTGTCTTAACTCTCACGTCTAAAATATCACTTCATGCATTATCAAACAACACCCATTTCACGCTTGATTTATTTCGGAATCTTACATGTAACAATTATATATGATCGCATGTCTCGAATCACAACCTAACTAACTCCAACTTCCATGATTTGTAACGTTAACCATACACTCTCAACGACACTTAAAAAGACATGGTTCTTAAGCTACTCGACTAGTGTAAAAAGACTTAGAAAAATATATAACATATATCGGATCTAAAACTATGCGACAAGGCTACAAACTATAAATATATTTTCGGATTTCTAAACGCAACACTTAGATATTTTTGTACAGCTCGAAAGCACACCTAGCAAACTACATTTTTCGTATTTTAACTTCGACCTTACAAGCCCCTTTACACGTTCGAATTAAAGCTTTCTATATGGCACACGCTAGTATCTAAACCTTTAATTCCAGAAATTTAAATACAACTTTTCGGTTGGGCTTATTTAGAGTCCAATATGTAACACCCCAACCCAGCAAGGGTAGAAGTATCACATTAATGGCTTCATATCAGATCAAACAAAACATACATTCAATAGTAATACAAAGATTCTCAAAGGTTACAAATGAAATACTGAATACACAAGGATACAAGGGAAACAAAAGCTAATTACTAAGTCTGCAAAAGCAACTCCTTCTAATGGTCTCTACTTAAGAATAACTATCAAAGTCTTCTAAGTCCAAAAGTCTCTTCACTCATACCCAAAACCCGTCGTCCTGCTTATTACCTGCCGCACACGAAAAGAAAACGTGCGGCTGAGCTTAAAAAGCTCAGTGAATAGATACATATACAAAGCAAAGAATAACGAAACAGAAATATAATACGGGCAATGGGAATGTCATAAGGTATAAAAGAAACAAATGGATAATAAGAGAAGAATAGGATAGTCATCCACCACGAGCCCAGAAACTCAAAGTCATAAATCTCAAAGTCATAAATCTCAAAGTCATAACCTCACAATCAGAGGGGATACCTCTCAGGCAACCAGATAATATGAGGGGTGTCCTCATGTATCATAATAGTGGAGTAGCTAGCTCCAGCTAAATGTGAAAGGCGTGTATAGCACACAGCACCAGTCACCTCAAAGTCATACTCAAAGTCATACTCAAAGTCATAGTTAAATCCACTAAACAAACAAATCTAGGATTGCAATCCATACGCCCCAAAACTCAAAGTCAATCTCAAAGTCAAGTAGCCATGGCAGATAATATAAAAGGGACGGTGTGAGAAATCACTCCCCCACACGGGAGTCATGCCAGTGGTGCATCACAGACATGGCCAGGTTACCTTCCTGGCTAGGAAAAACAGAAAATGGCTCGGGTATCAAACTAAGAGTCAGGTCTCAAAGTCATCACAAAAGGTCATATATCAAAAGGTGCATCTCAAAGTCATATCAAAAGTAATATCAAAGGTTCACTCAAAGGGAACATAGCAATGGCTTGGGAAATCTTAACTGAATCATAACTCAAAATCAATGTATGGAATATGAGAACCCTTACTGAAAAAGGGCAGAGTATCTGTACCTTATCCGATAGCAAAACAAACAAAAGGCAGATCACAAAACACCGGATTACTCCCGCTTCAGCGAATCTACACGAATTTATGATCGTCTAGTTAATAACTTATTTTTAAATCAGATTACTCATTTTAGTCGGCTTTTCATTTTTAGTAACTTTCCTTTTTATAGCAGCTTTCCTGAATTAGAAAGTTTGATAAGTTTGGGTTATTATTGATAATTAGGAAAAACTAGAGGTTAATAATGACAATTATCATGGTTAAGGGTTACATGTGTAATTTATCAAAGTTTAGGTTTATATATGTCAAATGTTCACTTTAGGGTTTAAAATGTAAATTAATTTCATAATGACAGATTTAGTACTTTGCCGTTTCACAAGTTATATTCACGTATACCCGACTTCATTTTAGACCACGACAAAACCACGACTCCAAACATCTATGCCTTCTTATTTCAAAACCAACATGCAAGCACTTCTATAGTCTATACACACATGACCTCATTTCTCTTCACTACACATAATATATATACACACGACACTAAATCACATCACACACAACCTACCCGATCACTTACACGACTCATTCCCATTTCAATATTACGTCCCACACATGCTACCACAAAGACACCAACAAGCCCATTACTCACCACAATTATTTAAATGACATTTAACCGATCCTAGTTCACAACGTACGTCCCATATAACTATAGAACCATTTCATTTTAATACTCTAATATGTTATAAAATCCTCCAAACATTTCCCATGCACACCTCACGCTCCAAAATAATATAAGACACAAAATTAAGATTCTGGTTTCATGCATGTAAATCATTAATCCCCATAACACACTTACAATTACATGTTTCTCTTTTTCTTGCTACACCCCACGTCACATACAGTGATCCCATGCGCATGAGAATGAAACAATGATTTAAACAGCTTATAAAATTATACCCAAATCCAGCCCTCTATCCACTTTATATCCGATCAATACGCTTTCGTCACACACAGAATACTAATTAATCGCCCCACAAGTATTCCCATCTAAACCAATCATTCTCCACAAGATAAAAATACCTACGCCATTCAGTTTCTAGCACGCATATTAATGGTTCTCTAAAAATGTTACATGACCAGATAGGGAGGTATATATATCAACTTACTTCAACGCTCCAAAACAGAACTAACCTCGACGTCAGAAAGGTTCATATGGTGTATTGCGTCTTGTGATTTTATTTGATTTATAATCATTCGTATAATCATTTTTTTTACAACACAATGTATCGGTTTTACACATCTAAAGTGTTTACAAATGAGTTTACTTGTTATATCAGTTAATGTGACTTAAATACTTCAATATGTAATCCCATAATAACGAACAAAGTTTATGTTATTATATAAAAATGGTCGTTCAGTTGTACCTCGAAGCTAAATGAGTAAAGATCGAAACCGAAGTCAAGAACACGAACACGAACACTAGCGAGACCACCAACTGGAGTACAAGATTCCACCAACTCGAACATGATCATGATCAGTAACTCGACTCTAGCACTCCCCGTCGTGAACCCAAACTGTGATGTGAAGCCGAACCGAAACTCAGCCCATTCCGAAGTTCTAACCTTGAACAAAGATAAACCGAAAACTGGGCATGGTCACGAACACGAGCCCAAACACGAACAACATGAATTTGAACATGGTTTCGGGATTAACTCAGAATATGACGCATCTCCATCTCCCTCTCGTTTTTCTCTCTCAAATTATTTTAGGTTTGTGCCGTGAGAATGAAAAGGGAAAAGAAGGAGATCACACTTAAAGGTAGGAGAGGAGCGTGAGTAGGTTTTTTTTTGTGGAAGATGTTCAAATTGGAACCAATCTGAGATATAATACGCTTAACAGAAGGCATGTAAAGGTAGAGAGAATATCTCCTTTGAGAAAATTACGTATGAGATGTGATACGGTTTAAAAAGAAACATGAGAAAGTGAGGAATCAAAGAAAACGTGTCCTGTTATATAGGGAAATAAATTAGATGGTCATATCCTCTAGATATAAAAGGAGAAAGTCGTATGATTTGATGGTGATTAGGCAAATTTTAATGTGATTGAGGTGATGCTTATCTAGTCGTGTCATCATAACAGTAACTGAAGAGTGTGTAAACAAAATGCCAACCTATCCCATTTACAATATTTAGATGTGTGATATAATTCCACATGTTGTGTACAAACTTAATTACTTTTGGCCTACATAAATCTTTTAAATGTGCCATACTTTTATATTATAGGATTCCCATAACATTTTGTATTTACTTTAGGTTATATGTTCATATCATATATAACTCGAGTTTTAATTTATAGCGTATTTCTTAAGTTATTAAAATTTTAAAATTTAGAGGGCATTTTGGTCATTTCAGATTATGTTAATTTTTGGGTTTTACACAATAAGAGTTTGCGATAGGTAAGCCCAACAGGCCCATGTAATATGTTTTCAGAATCCTAAAAATAGCCCAAGTTTAAGCCCAAAACAATTTACACGCCCTCGCCTATAGATTTCTTAATGGGCCCTTAAGTAATTCGTTAAAAGCCCATTTACAATTAAAATAAGAAAATAATTGAATAAGCAGTTAAAATAAGTTAAAAACTACTTAAATAAGCCTTAGGAAAAATCGCCATAATTTTCCTTGCCTTTTTGTCATTTTTGGACTAAAAATGTAACGCGACTTAACCAAAAGGACTAAAACTGCCAAACATTGAAACATGCGGACTGAAGGTGTGAAAACAGTTTGTACAGGACTTGAATTGACCATTGAATAAACTCCAAGCCTTATATGGACATATGGACAATTATTGGGCTATTTTGGACTATGGACTTGACAAGGACTAACGACATAACGCGAACCACAGTTAGGATAAAAGATGGGAAAACTGGAAAGAACAAGGACCAACTGTTATAACTTGACATTCTTATTTTATTTTTCATTTTGCATCACATCTTTATTCCATATGCATATTTGCGCCTTTTACTTACATATTAGTTAACCTTCGTTAGTTACTATAAATGTTACAAGTTAACATCCATTTAATTCATGCATTTATAGGATATCATAAATGGAAGTTAGGCATAAAATCCATAATCATTGTGCACATATATATCTTTACTTTTGAACGGCAAGCACGCTAAGCATAAACCATCCACCACTGTTATTCATCGTTCACCATGCACTTCACAAACACCACTAGTAATTAGCCAGAATACTCAGACATTTATATATTTATCAGGTTCCGTATCGAAGTTGTTATAATTACCCCTGAGTTTACGTTCATCATCACCAGTAACGCTAAAGGTGAGTCATGGCCTCACTTTTTAAACTCTTTATAATTTTTAAACTCCGTGAGGGGGATACATGCTATAAACAGATCACAAGCAATTTTTCTGTATGCTACCTGACTTGATATATACCTAAGTTACCTTATTGCCACAAGACCCTTTTATCATGAGCCATTAATCACTGCGGTAAACGCGAATATAATGAATAGATCTATTAGAGGCTGACGACCTATCCCACTAATACTTGGACGGAATGCTTTTTGCTAGTCGTATTAGTCGCGATGCATTATATTTGAGAGAAATAGGAATTGGCAAATCACTTATTACACGAGGGCAAAACCTTCATCATTAATTTGATGAACACCTCCGTTTATGCGGTACTTTGTTAACGTTTGCGTGTCATGAGACTTAGGGCAATATATGAACTGCGATATCAACTTTTAAACTGATTGTATCTCCAATACAATCTTACTTGTGAATCGAACTGATATTTAAATTTCAAACTCCATGATTTCACTCAACATTATGTTGACTTTTTAGCATGTATCTCAGGAAACTAGTGGAGCAAAGCAGGGCATGGAGCAGGCGTACCCTATTCTAAATAATGGTGTAAAATAAAGTTGTAATTCAGTTAAAATGATGTTTCTTTGGAGAAAATTTAGCACTCTGATGTAACGCTTCGTAACTGAATTTGTATTATGGACCTTTGTAAATTAAAAATGCCTTCTCATGCTGTTTTTCTATGATTTTGTTTTCGATCCTCACAGTAATACCCCAATTAAACTTCCGCTGCTACTTTAAAAATTTGGGGGTGTTACATAATTCTTGTCTACAAATGGCCCTCTTGGACTGATCCAACTCTGTCACTCAGTTTTGTGTTTTTAACACACCTGATCTAGGGCAGAATTAGGGTAGCAATTGGTGTTAGATTTTGGGCCTTTTTGGAATTTTAGTAGCTTGTAGTATGAGCTTCTAGTTCCTGCTTTTTGATTTCCCAAATAAGCTCATGCTTATCTTATAAATCAGCTGCAAGTAAGCTGATAAGCCTCTTTGGTTCTGTCCTTATTGCATACTGATCAGCAGTTTAACTGCTTATTCCTTGAGCTTATTTGGATCCCTTCAGTTGTTTTAAGCTTGTTCTAGCGTACTTTTATGATTTTGAGCTTTGGATAATTTTTAGTTAACTTTAGCTTATTTGAAAACTGCTTATTTAGCCCATTCTGCTTATTATGGGTTAGACAGTTCTAATTTTATTTTTCCTAGCTTTTAAATTTAATTTTAGATTTACTCAAAATTTTTCAGATTTTTCTGTTTTCATTTTCTATTTTTAAATCATTTAAATAGTTTTATTTAGTTTTAAATTCATAATTAATAATTAAAAAGTCAAAAAAATATATTTCTTTTTTATAAAATTTTCTTTTATCATTTAGGATGTAGGAAAAATAATTTTGTACCCGTAGAGTTTATATTTCATCATTTTCACGTTTTTAGGTTCGTTCTCAGTTCCCGTTTTCGTTAAAATCGCATTTTTAAGTTTTTCTTTTACGTTTTTAATTACGGTTGTTTTTCTTAAATTGTTTTTCTCGCCTTTTAAATCGTTTTTAATTTATGTTCACATATCTTAGCGTAGAAAACCCAAAATCCTTTTATTCTTACCATTCAGCACACGCAATCACGATTAGAGATCACGAATTCCATTCACGCCTTCGTTGGGGATAACGACCCGGGAATACAACTTCCATTGTATTCTTTGGGAAATAAATACGACTTGATTCCAGCGAATCAAATCACATTACAGATATGTGATGACTCATCTATGCAAATTACACTTTTGCAGAACTGCTCAACTGTTCACCTTGACTGTTGCGCCAAACCAGGGAAAAGTGGAGTGTTGGCATTAAATGCGGATCCCAAAACCTTTTATTCAAAACAGTTTCCAAAAATTATTTTTGAATAAATGAAATCCGCTTAATGCCTAAATTACCCTCCACTTCACTTCCCTATAAATACCCCAACCAAAATAACAACACACACGTGACACGTCTATTAGAAATTTTAAGCAAATTCTGCCCATTTTTCTCAAAACTAATAGTGTGTGTGTTCTTAGGCTTTAGAAACCCAAAATCATTTGTTAACCCAGACCTACCAATACAAATGGCTTCTTCTAATGCTATCACATACGCCCCTAATATGGATTTCATATTAGAGGGCGTAGACCTCACAAAGAACAATGTGGTGGGAAACTTTTCCTATCCACAAAAGTTCCATGCTTACAAGAACGTGATGGAATATCTTCAAAACTGTTTTCTTGCAAAAGCATTTACCAAGACCCCCTCAGTCATCTACCATGACTACTTGAGGGAATTCTGGTGTACTGCTGTGGCTACTAGCCCAAAAGACACCAAAGAATCCATCATCACTTTCACAGTGATGAATGGGAGAAGGACCCTCTCCCTGGGTTTCAATGACTTCATCAAGGCCACTGGTCTTGATTTTGCTGAGGCTTTTGAGCCCAATCCTACTGACCAAGAGGTCAAAGGAGAGTTGATATTCTTAGGACCTCATGACCCTAAACGTCCTAAGGAGTCCGTTGGAGCCTTATTAGAAAAGGCTCCAATTGTCAAAACCTGGTTCCACCCAGTCTGGAGGATCCTGATGACATTCATCATTCAGGTCCTTGGGGGGAATAAATCCTCAACTGAGCAATTGAACTTATCACAACAATTGATGTTGTTCAGTCTCTTGGAGGGTAGAAAAATAGATATCGGAGGTATTATCTTCCGAGACCTTGTTGCTAAGCTCTCAGGAAAATCTAGGCAAAAACACTTGTCTTATCCTAGGTTTATTTCCTGTGTGCTTCAGGACCTTCTTGGTTCTGACTATGTGAGGCCTGACGTCGTAGGTATGAAACCTGACGTCTTACATAAGACCAATTTCACTAGTGGCATCACTGAGGTACAACCCATTGCCCTGACTAACTACATGCAAGAGGTTATTCAGGGGGAGTACGCTGTTTCTCCAGTACCTTCACCTACAAAGAAGGTGAAGAAGACAAAGAAGGGTCAGTCCAGTAAGTTGGTTAGACCCAAACCACTCGCCACTAAGACTGATGCCCAGAACCAACTCAACCTTAAAAAAGGGTTGAATGTGGCCCAGACCTCTGAGACACCCATTACAGAGACCCCCCTGACCACAAAACAAAGGCCAACGGAGGTCACTGAGCAATCATCCTCAGTGTCCTCGGGCAAACCCCCTCTTCCTCATGATTCCACTGACATAAACAAGTCATTGGAGTCAGGAACCTCAACCCATTCACATCCCAATAAAGGCACTGATAAATCACAATCAGAGCCTGAGGGAGAAAAGGGTCCTATATCCTCGGTTGGGCAGCACTACTCAACTGAGAAGGGGACCCACACCCAATCACATCCCAATGAAGGTACTGACAAATCATAGTCAGGACCCAAGGGAGTCAAGGACCCTAAATCCCCAAAAGGGCAGTACAACCCTGATGGGAAGGGGGACCACCAACCATCACAAAGAGTGCCTAGTGATACTACTGGAAAACACCCGTCAGTAGTTGAAGGCGCTCAGGGGGAAAAAGACTCAGAGGGATATAAACCACCCGCTGATACGGAACCCACAACCACCTCAGGCGGATCCAGTCTCTCAGGAACTGCCCCCAAAAGTCAGGCTGAGAAATCAGTTATTATGACTAGCCAGGCTGATAAAACCAAATCAGTTATTATGGCGGGGTTAGGACCTGGCCAAAACCAAGGCAAGTCCTTTTATGAGGAGGAGCCGGTTAACCTTTTGGGGTTCGAGTCTATGGGGGATGTTCAGGCTCTTCTTGATTCTAAAGATTCTGATAATGATCTCAAGGAAGAGAGTGAGGAAGAAATCTTTGAGGCTGGTGAGGATATGGAAACTGATGTACAACCTGAACAATCACATCAGTCATCTCCACATCCAAGTGAAGAATCAGAATTTGAAGCTGCTGGTTCTTCGAATACTGACAACATCCTCAGCAAGTATGACAACATTCTTCTTCTCACTGAGAGACAATTGGTCAAGTTCCTGCTAAAGACCAACAAGGCTCTCTTCCAAGGTCTGACTGAAGAAATGTTTGACTAGCACACTGAAGCCGCTGTTCATTATGTCAACCTGAAGGAATCAGTGGAAGCCTATCATGATGATGTAAATGAGCACAAGTCATCTATCTCCTTATCCCTGACGAATCTTGATTACATCTTTAAACTGTTCAACGAGTCTCTCACCAACTTACAAAAGAGCGTTGACACTATTCAAGAGTCAGTGAAAGATGACCCTGAGCTAAACAAGAAAGTTCTTCAGGATTCAGAAACTTACCAGCAACAAACTTCTCAGTCGACTGAGCTGGTAACTGTGCTGAGATCTTCAAATCTTCAGGGACTCAACTCTTCAGTGGACTCCATCCGATCTTCCCTGGGTCTTATGGAGTCCCACATGGCAACTTTAGCATCGTCTTCTTCCTCCCTGGCCTGGAATCTTGGGCCAAGGATGACTGCATTAGAGGCTTCTCAGGCTTCTCTTGAGACTAAGGTCTCAACTCTTCAGGAGGACACCTCAGACATCAAGTCCATGATGACTGAGATCTATCAGGCCTTAAAAGGTCAAGCTCCCTCTACTTCAGTGAGAGAACCAACTCTTGCTCTCACTATGGATCAAGCAATAGTTGAGGGGGGAGAAAGTCACTGAAGAACCTCCACAACCTGAATAAGAACAACCTCCTTCTCACACTGAGGGGGAGAATCCTGAAGCCACCTCATCTTCATCCCACCAAGACAAAGGCAAGGGCATTCTCACAACCATTGAGCCTGAGCCCACAATCTTGGTACCTGCTTCCAAGGAAAGAAGGCCAGACCCTGATGAACTAGTCAGGGTTCCTTATGAAATCAATGGGGTGATGGAACTTCTCACTCATGCTGAAATTCAAGCTCACATGGAGAAAGAGGAGGCAATGAAGAAAGCTGCTGAAAACGAAAGGCAAAACAAGCTTGCTCTCATTCAGGTTGCAAGAGAAGAGGCTGAGAAGATTGGGATTGAGGCAAAAGACCTCGCAAAAATGGAAGGTGGTAAGAGCTTTGTAGAAGATCAGAATGCTGAAATGACTGCCCTCAGGCAGAGAAGGGAGAAAGAATGAAAAGGACCGAAGAGATTAGGCAGAACAGGATTGCAAGATATCAGTGGGTCATGACAAACAGGCTAAAGCCAGAACCAATCACTGATGTAAAGATTCACAAAAACTCCAAGCCTGCAATTCTAACTATCTACAGAAGTAATGACAAGAGAGTCTTTGACGTTCATGAACCTTTCAGATTCGCAGACTTTGGGATCTCAGAACTGGATGAACTAGGTCCACTAATTGAGAAGAAGCAAAATGTCGTTGTGCCAAACCTGATGAAATCCCTCAGTCTGAGGTATAAAAAGTTGGCTGCTACACCTCAGGAACTTGGCATTCCCTCTCCTATTCCAGCTTCAGCCGAACAGCATGCCCCTTCTCAGTCTTCTTCAAGAAAGAGAAAGAAGATTGAAGCAGAGCCTGAGATCAAGGTCCCTGGTCTGGACTGCAACAGAGCTCTCCCTGAAGGTGTTCCATTCAGGAGGAATGTGGTCATCGAACAACCTGAAAGAGGGTTGTTCTTCACTGATGAGTTCGGAGACCCAACTTTCCAGAGGTGGAATGATATTGATCTATCAGGAATCAAGGCAATGATGGGTTTCCTCATGATGGCCTCTCCAATCAAGAGTCCTGAGAATGTGAGGTTTTTTCAAGATTTGAAAAGAAAAATCCGAGAGTACCCTGACCAACATGAGCTGCAGTCAAAGAAGTCTAAGCTTGAAGCCCTTGGTATAAAGTTGTACTGATGAATCTGCCTGAATACCACCACCACCTTTTTGTACTTAGTTTTGATAGGACTTGTAATGATATTAATAAGATGATATTTTTATTATTTCAGTGTCCTTATTTACATTCTAGTACATTCAGTATGAGTAGAAGTCATTAGCTCACTCATAACTGATCAAAACACTTAGGAATAATTTATATCCAAATAGGGGGAGATTGTTGGGTCCATCAGTACCCAAGAATACTTAAAACAAGATTTGGACACAAATTAACTAAGTGTTAACTTAAACCGAAAACAATTCAAGTCACTAAGTGAATAGTCACTCAGTGAGTCATCTTCAGGATGCTTAAGGCGAATTCAAGAAGAAGGATTCACTACTCAGGAAGGCGGTACTCCCTGAGTAGGACTTAAGCCAAAGAAGAAGATGATGGTTCAGTGAGTGTTGGACAAGAACTCACTGAACCCCAGTCTCCTCAACAACATTAAGTGATTGAAGACTGAAGAACTCAATGCCTGAAAGAAAGGCGGGAAGATCTGGGTAGAGTTTTAAGATAAGATCAAATCTTATCTTGTCAGGAAGAAATTTTCCCTAAGACGGCTAAAAGTCATGGAGTGTCAGACCAACCACTCCTAAAGACTTTATAGTCCATTCCCATTGGTTCTTGGAAATGACAATTACTGTTGTAATTGTCAGACACGCTTGCTTCAACAAGTTGTAGTTTTTTAATCACTTTTACTCTTTTATACTTGTGTATAAATAGGTTCAAAAGGAGAGAAGTTGAGTGTGTTTTGTACATTGAAAGCTTAGACTTTTGTAAAGCAACTTCTCTCCTACAAAGAGTAACGTATCCCTGAGATAGCTCAGTGGGTCGAATTGTTACCACTCAAAGCAAAGCTTGAGTTTAGATAGGAGACACCACCATACCTTGTCTATTCAATCCCAAGTGTTTGTTCCGCAAAACACTTGGGTAATAGATTCTTTGATTCATTTCTAATAAGAATTTAAACGTTGAAAAATACTTATGTGTTTTTACTTTTACGTTTCATTAATCTGTTAGAATTAATCATAACATTGTATTAGTCATAAACACGAATGGATTAACTTTCTAGTTAACTCTAAGCGTGTTAAGGGAACAACACACACGTAACACCCATTTGAATCGGATAAAAAAGAAAATGAAAAAAAAAACCAACGCACGTTGGTGGAGTACGTCCCACCCAACGTCATTGGAAACCATGGTTCGCCGGTATGGTAACGCCGGCATAACGCGCTGCCCGGAGTTACCATACCTAATGTTCTTACACTATCTTTATGAATTATAATTAAACGTCATTTTATTTTGCACTGGACATACCAAAAGATGTAGGTTGATGTGACACTCTGACCTCATGCACGTGATATTTTCCCAAAGACCAGAGTGACCTTATTAGTCAAGAGTTAGAACCGAACATAGTCAATTTTCCAAAGGGCCCTTCTTGACCGATCAACTAAACATTTTTGGTGAGAGAATGGTACCACTAGGGCAAGCCCAGCTGGTTATTTAGCGTTGGAAATGATCAATATATTACTAATGGACATGGATTGAGTAAAACGGATAAATAGTGGATACGGATATTAATATGGATACTTAGTGTATTGGATATGAAAGACATTTGCTATCCTTGTTTGATTCATTTATCATCCAAACTTGGAATAGAGCTATATGCAAGTTGACAAGGTCATTCGTTGCATGCATCTCCTCCGATGGTTTTTTTGTAAGGCTTCTCGCTAACTGGTGTTCCTCGTTTTTGAGTGTTTGTCGACCTTCATCTGAGTGAGTGAATTCATCCACCTGGATGGGTCCGAGGTCAGTGGCGGAGCCAGGAAAAATGATCACGGGGGGCAGCGAGGCAAAAGAGGGGTTGAACGACGTCGGAAAATGTTACTTTTTAATGTAATTTGAAACAATTCGGGTCGGGTTTCATATAAAAGCAAAAAAAATGTTATATTGTAATGCAATTAACACTAATTATAAGTTTAGGTGTATAAAATATGTCGCATTTTGTAAAAGTTGTATTAAGTGCTTGTGGTTTGATAAATGATTTAACTAAAACTGTAAATTGTAAAAGTGTATCAAAACCGAA